>OU015495.1:183337723-183870957 GCA_907164885.2 Dolomedes plantarius | reverse complement strand
TTGTAAACGTTTCGAGTATCTACACGAATTAAAACATGTACATTTAGCCCTAAATTCAACGGAAAAGAGAGCTTGAAATATGTTGTGGCAAGAGTACTTTCTCTTACTTAAAAATAGGCATGGTACAAGCTAAACTTTTCTTAGTATGCGGATGGTATAAAAATAGCTATATTTAACCATAAATGGCATTTTAACGAAAATATTTATCCGGGAGTCAGTCTCTTGAAATGTATTTCTAATAAGGATGAAGTGTTCTCATTTACTGCACTCGAAACTTTATCTATGTTTTTGAATAATAATATACCTCATAGGTAGAGAAATTTATGATATAATCGAAACTTTTAGTAGCATAGGAATTTTGATATATTGCTGTGGGAGAAAAATAAATTATCCTAAAAATTAACTATATATATATATTAAAAGATAATGCTTTAATAAAAATTGGTAGCAGCATATTTATACGAATTTTTATATGAATAAAAGAAAAAAATCCAAGGAAACTCTCATTTCAGTTAACTGACCATATTTATACAAGCTTACTTTATTTTAAGCTTAAAGTTTGTAATTAATTCTTTTTAATTTCCTTGTTTGTTTGTTTTCTTAGATAGTTCTCCTATAAATACACCTCAAATGTTTTAGATTTTGAAATGTTTCGATTAACTCAAGCTTACAAAATTAAAAGGGTTACCCAGGTCTAAAAATCCTAGGAACCTGGCTTTATTAATCTAAAAATAATAAAATATTCTTTCAGATACAAAAACACTGCTTTACACTTCAAACCGTGAGATCACACACGATCCTCATGCTATCTAGAAAATATTTGCTTTATTATGAGTCTAAAAAATTTCGGGTAATCTCACAAGAGAATCTTAAAAACCAAGATAAAATGTTGCGCTTCAAACCAATCCAAAATCAGGTGCATTCAGATTTTCAGTGCGCCGTGCTGATTAAGGCTACTGTGTACTAATCCTATTGGACTCGCTCACCTCAGTGTTAACCTATGGAGAAAATTTGTTCAAGGATTTCCGACTTGGATTGAATGCTTTTTTTAATTGTACTCAGTGATAGAGAAAGCAATTTTACACTATTGGAAATTTTAAAAAAAATGCAAATAATATTATTTCAAATTTAAATTATTCGGGAAAAAAATCTGGTATAGAGGGTTTTAAACGCTCATAAATTCCTTTGGACGAAATTTATAAAAGGAATCCTGTTGCAAGGTGCAGAAAAGTTTAGTCTATCTCTGAAAATACCATTTTTACTGGATAATCAGCATTTATGTAGCTGCAAATAGTAGGCAAATTTTCTCCATAGGTTAACACTGAGGTGGGCGGATCCAAAAGAGTTAGTACACATAGGTACACATAGCCTTAATTCAAACATTTATTCGCTAGACGCTTTACAGAAAGACTACAGTCATTATTGAGAAACACAGGGAAACCTCTCGGCTCAGTAAAATAACTTTTTAACTGAAGTCCACCAATGATACAGCACATCTTATCTTCAACTCTCTCAGAATTTGGAATTTTAGTCGCAGAAACAAAAAGGGCTCGACATGGACAACTCTTCATCGCTTTGCCTCCAATACCAAACTTCACAATTCACACTAAGCATACGAATAGGTAAAAACTGGACTTTCCCATTGGCCTGAAATGTAATTCGTTATTTCTTTGGGCGCATATTCGTTTCCTAATGTGCCCAAAGCACCACAGTCCAGATGGAGATGATCTCAACATTACTTCATCCTACCCGAAGCTTTTCTACGTTTTTATGAAAAGTTGGTGTGAGTATTTCGACCAGTATTTTTTTCTCGAGATCAGCCTCAAGATGGCCAACTTAAAATACTCTTAGGGACAACATATATGCATGCTACCATGACTTTAAATTTTTATAACTTCTCTCTCTCTCTGGAATTCAGCGTTGAAAACACACATGTTATTAGATAATCATAACCTAATTTAGGAGTTACTAATAGCGTATTTATTCATGAGAAAGACTTTTTTTAAGGTTGTTTTACTACTTTAATGCATGCAGTGAGGCTCGTCAATCTTTGCGATAAAGATCTCTGTTTCATAACGGGCATATCTGGTCCTCGGGCACCCATTGGACTACCATTTCTTTAGACGATAGCGCTCTGACTTCAGTACTAGAATCTGCAGGCTGAAGGCCTATGTTGGCACGGACATTGGTAGCCTCTCGGGATTGGCTTTAAACTGTAGGTACTGATCTGTTTAGTCTACTTAAGGCAAAAGATGACCATAGAACACCAGAACCACCAACCAACTAGATGAACTTGGCTGACCCGAAGTACTTTGGAAAACATGATTTTCGTGAATCTCGTATTTCAGCTTTAAGATGGATGTTTCTGGTTTTAGCTGGCCTACCATTCATACTTGAGATATCATTAATCGTAGACGTTTCCACCTCATAATCTCACTTACAAAGGTTCTGGTGTAAAACAGACATTTTCTGAAGGGACTTCTTTCAAAGGTAGCATTCTGTTATGGTATCATGTTTCAAATCATTGAGCTCTCCAGAGTGGATCATAGAAACAGTGAAATACCTTTCTCGTATGAAGCAGAATAATCTGCTTTGAGTATGTATCCTGATACTTTAGGTCAGGGGTCCCCAAAGTGGTCGATAGCGACCCCCAGGGGTCGATAAGAGTTCTCCAAGGGTCGATGAATACACGAGGGTCGAAAGGGGGTCGATTAATACCAAAGAGGATCAATTAAACTGCCTAGGAAAAAAATAGAATATTCGAATAAAAATTCGAAATACGGATATGATCAACTACTGACTACTCTAGTTATAGCTTGATTTTTGCCTTAGCCTACGCTGCTTACAGCATGTGTTACTCTGTTTTCACGCATCTGGCAACGGTACTAGTATTGCGCGTTTCGAAGACTTGGAGAATATGCATGTTCCCGAATGGTTTGCTACACCATTGATGTAATAATAGATAATGAAGGTAGTGAAACTGGCTTAGAAGGTGAACTGATTGAAATATGTGTAATTCTCGAAGCTAAAGCGTTGTTTAAAAATAAAAACCTCAGTGAATTTTGGAGCAATAACAATATTGCCACTAAATATCCCAAGTTCAGAATAGAAGCCGAACCTATCTTACTTGCATTCCCAGCTGTTAAATACATAATCTTCATACATGGTTGAAGCTGGTTTTAACCACGCGAAAGCAATTTTAACAAAACAGAGAATCAGATTGAACTTAGGATTTCGGGGTGACTTGCGAATAAATCTTACCGATTTTCAACCGAATATCAATAATCTTGCTGTTTCTCTTCAGATACATCTATCCCACTAATATCAACTATTTTAATAAAAAGGTATGTTAACATATTTTTAAGGTATTCAGTAGTAATCCCAAAATGACAGTAAGAGGTTTTTTTCATCCAATATAATTTATATTATGTTTTCAACGATAATTGTATATTTTACGTAATATGACACGTGCGGTTTAAGATCTATAGGAAAATTTCCATCTATCCATAATTTTGTTATTATTTTTTAAGATTATATTGACAGTGGAGAAATCCCCTTTTTCTGCTAATGTTATTGGGTGGATTTTATAAGATATAGGAATTATAATTTTTTTCGTTGTGTTGTTATGCAGGTCTCCTTATTGCTTAGCATCAGAAATGCAAAAAATTATTTTATCTTTTTGTTAAATACTTAATCTGGGGGTCGATAAGAAGACAAATATTCTATGAAGGGGTCGACGGGATAAGAAGTTTGGGGACCCCTGCTTTAGGTCATATAGAGAAATGATGGCAGTACTATCATGAACACTTAATGTTCGTATTGGATTTCAATAAAGGAATATTTTCAGAATAAGAATCAAATAACAATCTCCGCCAATTTACGATATTATAAAAGGACATCTGAGAGAAAGACAAAAAAGAGCGAACTAAAAATAAAATCAGATGGTTGTGCGTAGTTAGGTTCAAACTTCCTTATTAATTTAGTTAAAGATTATAACCTCATAAAATAAAAATAAATGCAAAATTTAGTAGTACATGAGATATCTCCTAGACAGACAGACTCTGCCCTTAATTCGAAATTTGACATAGATGAATGTTTTCTTGAAACCACAATCTTGTTTGTTTCACGACATTCCGATGAAATATTTTCTTCTAGGAACAAAACTATTATGATGTGGTAAATTCAAAATTCGTGACACTCATTAAAAGGAGCTAATTTGAAAAAAAAAAACTTTCGGGTTCTGAAATATTTTTTTTTAACTTAAACCCGATTGTTTTCAGTCGGCGACAAGAGAACTAATTTAGTTTAGTAGTAAATTATTAACAAGGAAAACGAAAGAATTTTCCATAATTTCTGATTTATTTCTTTAAAAATAGTTGCCTAATAAAGGTTTTATTAAATGTTGCCCACTTTTTTAATAAAGGTTTCCCTCTCTAATATACATTTGTTCTGTATTTCCAAAGAAATTTTCATGTCAAGAGTAAAATTCCATCATGATTAGACTATATAACTTAAGGAAGTGTCTAAATGAAAATCATTGAGTATGAATATATAATACAGAAAACTCTTTGATCACAAAACTAAACAAAATATTGGAACTTAGGTAATAACTCATAAATATAACAGATACAGTTCAATAACATTCAAACTTGATAAGAGTGAAGTTGTTCAGTGTCTTGGGAATGTTGTCTGTACTTCACTCGCAGGAGATTGTTAATATCAGGAATCTTAGACATCAAAAGTCTTTCATTTGTTTTGTTTTAAGCACTAATAATTTTGTGAATATGCACAAAATGCGTGTGTTCCGCATGTTTGCATTCATATAATACGCTCATATTACATTCCAGCGGATGGGCTCAAGTAGGTTACAACACTTCTATAAAGCAAATCATTTTATATATCAAGTTCTCTTAGAGATTCAAAATAAGTTTGCGTTACATTCAGTTTTTAACATCTAATTTGATTATATTTGTTTAGCATTGTTGTGATTTTCATACAAAATCTTTGTTATTAAAAACCAAAATAAACCTTGTTAGTTTACTTACCAGTAACTTTGCTACCACATTTTGAAAGCATTAAAAAATGTTATGCAGAGATTAAAGCAACGAAGTTTGAACTAAGGTAACCTGAACGCATTAGACTGTATACCTCGTAGGGACGTATCTGATGCACGTACGTATCTGATGCATAATGTTTTCAAAGGACGATTTCGCTCGTGCCACGAGTGTGTAATCACTATCAAGGTCTTTGTCTCTTGAGAGAAACCTCTTCAACGCTTTCGGTATGCTTATGAGTACCAAGGAAGTTTAATATACTAAACTAATCAAGTTTATTCGGCACTAAATTTTTATTACTTGTTCTGGCAGGTTCTTTTCTGTTTTTCTCTAACTTATAATTAAATTAGACTATTCATGTGGCAGAAAATTAAATCACTGCCAGAGACAACCAACTAACTCTACTGTATACGGTTTTAGAAGTGGTATCAGAAGTTGAAAGATATCATGTGAGTGAGGAGTACTAAGATAAAGGTTTCATTTATACGTAAAGGTTTACTACGCATCAAAGGAATGAGAATAATATTTGGTTAGTTATATAATATACCCTTGTTTCTTCAACGTTTTAGTAACGTATAATGTGAGAGCCTGGAAACTCTAATATATTGAGTGAATCGAGCTTGTTTTGTACTGAATTTTTATTAATTTGCCTGTTTATATTCCACCATTAAATTTTTATTTATGTTTTCTCTGTTTCATCCCGATTTATAATTGCATTCAACTGTTCAAACTAACAGAAAATTAAGCCACCACTAGAAACAACCATTAGACTCTACTGGTTAAACGGCTTGAAAGATTATATCAGGAGTTAAGATATTTGATAACAGTAAGAATTTCTGAGAAATATCTTCAGTAAAAACAAAAAAATGTTTACAATGCACCGATGGAACGTAGGATTCCCATACTTCAGAATAAGTTTTGGCTGCTGATATGTCATCTCATTTTTTCCGTCACCTATATAACGAATATCCATTTCAACATGTTCTTGAGAGAAAAGTGGGGCAATGAGACATGTCGTTTGCTGTGAAGGTAATATATCTTCAAAGATTCCCTTAGAAGATTCTGGTTTCGAATTTTATCAAAGAGTGAAATTATATAAGAATTATATGAGAATCTCAGATATTGCTTATTTTATAACATTTTTTTTTAAAAGAGGGAATCTTAATGAGAAAAGATAAAGATAGAGTTCCTCGAGGAGCTAGATTTCTTTACCTAAATTAATGGTAATATAAGCAATGGAACCTTTGGATTTCTAGGTTTGTTCATTAAAATCGCTGTCATAATTCACCAATTACACCCAGTTCTCTGTCGAATGATAAATATGTCGCACAAGTCGCACATTTACCTTCTTACCTTTGGCCAAAAACCATATATTTCATTGAGAAATCCGCAACACAAAAATGTTTCTCAATACCTCCGTAACCGCACTTAACGTCCTCGGCCATCACCTTACTTTTTTTATTGGAGGCTGAATAATTACCGATGCTGATCAGCGATATTAATGAATGAACAAGCGAACTATCAGCAAGCTCGCGACGTCTGACACGCTACGCTGAAAAGAACCAAACTTCCTGGAGGTGTGATAGCTTCCTGCCTCCAGATGGAGAAACGTTGTTGGATGAATTGATGGGAGGGGCAGTTTAATCGCAAACTTCATTTGTTTAAAATGTCAGACTTCGGAAGATGACATTGAAAAGGAAGATTCTTGTGTTACACCTGAAGCCGTTTATCAATGTTTATAAACACTGTACATAGATAGAGTTATGCATAGAGTTGGCTTGCCTTTTTAGAAACGTCGTAGCATGATCATGCGTAAACATTTTAATTTCGAGATGCCATCGTAAGAGAATGCTATTTTTTAACTTTCAAATACCTCTACAGATTCTTTAAAAACTAAATAGGATTAAAATATAAGCGCTAGTTTTAATCTTTTATGTAACAGGTTGAAGAAACTAGATTATTTAAATATTCAACAGACCTCCTTTACCCACAATTTTGAACATTAAATAAATTAAATAACTAACTAACTAACTAACTAACTAAAACAAACACACACACACACACATATATATATATATATATATATGTGTGTGTGTGTGTGTGTATAAATATTTATATGAACTTAACTGTGGCTGGACTAAAATACAAAATACAAAGCTGTATCGTATGGAGAACAATATATGTAAATATTTACATAGTAAAGTTTAAACATGGATCTTCCCCATGAAAGAAGAATATAAAATACATTGGAAATTAAATCCAAAACAAGAAAGAAAACTTACGTTAAAAAAGATTATTTTACTGATATAAAGTTAAATTATTACTTACATCTCACTGTCAACAGTGGGACATTATCATTAAGCGGATTATTTCTGAAAGAAGTTATCTTTAAGATAATAAGAGAAATCCTCATTCAGTTAATGGCAATGTCCCCGCACTGCTCACAAAAAAATGTTATCAAAATTTATTTCATAAGAAATTTTTCTGAATTGGTTTTTGATTCTCAGTTATAGCCGATTAAAAAAAGAGTAAGGTGAAAGTAAAAAGAAATGCAGTCATGCGGTAATTAAAATGATGTGAAAGTTTGCCTTGGTTGCTAGTGTAATGTAAATAACCTCGGATCAAAGCTTACAGATGACAAGAGAACTCTTGCTGCCTAGAATATAACCCTAAGAATATAATAAAATTATCCAAATAATATAATAAAAACACTAAATAAATGTTTTGTCAAATATACGGAATTTTATTTACACTGCAGGAAGTTTAAAAAAAAGCAGATTTTATCACAGCATCTGTATAGCATAAAATAAAACTGAAATTTTCACACCAAAAATGTCAATTGTTAATCTATATATATAAAACAGTTCCGTAACTGACGCATTCATTCACTGACTGACTGACTGACTGACATACAACGCACAGACCAAACCGCTGGACCTAAAGGGCTGAAATTTTGCATGGCGATTCTTCTAATAGTGTAGGGGTGCACTAAGAAAGATTTTTCAAAAATTCTTCTTAGATTTTTTTAAATTAAATTTTTAAGCTGTTTTTTAAACTTTTTTTACGTTTGCATTTAAAATAATACATTGAGGGTTATAAAATTTATATCACGAGAAAGATCATAAAAATTCCTTCAAAATGAAATTTTTTTCGAATTTTTACCTTCATTTCCTGATTTTTGGTGAATTTTTGAAGATTAATTTTTAGAATTTAATTTATTAAATGCTGATCACGTGATTTCTTTTTCTGGTACTTTCAATAAATTTATCGTCACGTGCGTAACAACTAAATAGACAAAAAAAATATTTTTTTCTCTTTCTAATGTAGCAGACGATTGGATATTATCCAAAAAAAATGCATATCCCTTACTATTTTATATATATATATATATATATATATATATATATATATATATATATATATATATATAGATAGATAGATAGATAGATAGATAGATATTTTACATCAATTGATCAATCATTGATCATCGCATTTATTATAAATATATATATATTTATTTTTTGGCATAAATTGCATACGTTGACCGTTGTATTTAATTTGAATGTACTCCGTAGCGAAGCGTGGGTTTTCAGCTAGTACAATATAAATTACGAACCATTGATTACATCTTTAAGCAGACTGGTTGTAAATCAAATATTCGGTGAACAATTTATAAATAATCTTTCTCTCGTGAGGATCCCATGATCGGGAAGAATTGCAATTGTGCGAGTTTTAAAACCAAGTTAGAAGAGAGATTGTGTAGATAAAGGATGGGGAATATCTTTCATCGAAGCATATCGAAAGTTTGATCAGCCAAAGATGACAAAAAATGTGTTAAACTTTATACGAGAAAGCACCTGTAAAAAGATAGTTTCGTCATTATTAATGTAAAGTTTTCCCGGGAATTTAAATATACTTTAAAAAAGTGTGTAGTGCAGTATATTTGTTAAGGAAAATAAGCATCTATGAATATATGTAGATAAAAGCAAAACATATTTTCCTCACAGGTTCTGTTATAATAAATTGCCTAGTATCTCGTTGACTATGCAGTATCGATTCTTAGAAATTAAATTCAGCAAGAAAATTTTACAAACAGGGAATATTACTGAAAGAAAATTTGCTTCAAATGTTTCGCACTCGATGGTGGTTATTCTATCCAATAGATTAATCAATCTTTCATGGTATCGTCAACGGATTCTATAAAATTCATTAAAGAAGTTCTTATGAGTGGAAACTAAAGCATTACGAACTAAACGAAATTTGTAATCTAGCCTCTAATGTTTTCTATCTATATTTTTTATGAAAAAAGGAAACATTATAAAAGTATTAACAATGTTCATCGTAAAGTCGTAAAAACTCTAACTTTTCCCTTCTGGAACGCCCATATTCACGAAAAGTTTTCGACGTTTTTCTAGATTCACTGATTTATTCAATGATGGCATTTTCAATGATTAGATTTCCCAAATTTCATTCATTTACTACAAAAAACTATTCACTGGTAATATATTTTATAACTGCCTCGAAAGATTCTCTTAACTCTAACCATGCTTCAAGTCAAAGCCTTCGTGAGAAACTGACATCCTAAAGAAATCAATCTTTCAATATCAATCATTATTAAAGAAATCAATCTTTCATGGTATCGTCAACGGATTCTATAAAATTCATTAAAAAAACGAAATTTTCTTTGAAAATCCTTTCGATTTCAAGTTTCACTGTATCAGGATTTTTGGTTCTTTTTCATGTGCACGATCAGCTACAGAACCTCTTGCAAGGGCAAGCCACAGTGACCCCGATAATTCGGCAATGAAAAAAAAGTGGTTGACACACCCGTGTTTGTAAAAAAAAAGTGACCGGCAACTTTATGGCTTTCGCTTTTTGTGGTTTATTTTGTTTAATTGATCGGGTATAAATACGGGGATCTGATCGACAGAGACCATCGTCTTGGACTACTCAAGTTCTATCAACATGAAAGTGGTGAGTATTTGCCATTCTCTTACTCTGCGTTAAGATAAATCTGAAGTTCGGAAACCAATTCTCATATCTTAATTCTTGCAATACGAAATCCTAACATTTACTTGGGAAACTATACCCTTCTATCTGAATGATATTTTTGATTATGAATGATAAATATAATCTCATGGTAGCGAAAAAGATCTTCATCGTGGTGGGTTATTTCTTGATTTCTGCATTTGGAGCATTAAAGTCTGCAGCATTTCTATATTATTTAGATAGCAAATTATAAGAAATATCATTTAATATTAATGCAAATTTTCAATAAAAAATGAGGTTCATCAAGATCTGTTGAAGTTTCAATATGTTATCGAGTTCCATTTACATTACTAGTTATTTAAAACTTTTATCCGCAATAGCATCCTTTTGATAAAACATATAATATTTTAAATGGTACAAAGATAAATATCATTATAAATTAAAAAATATTGGAAAAATGCAGCCGGGCTTGAGTAAAACTGTACACCATGAAGTTAATCTGCCGTATTAGAATGGTTTCAAAGCAGTTCAAGAAGTATGTTAAGGTGCATGAAAATTATGATGTAATTGATAGAAAAATTTTCTTGCTGAAATTTATGTAATTTTTTAATCCTAGCAGTAAAAAAAAGGCGTTTTAACAGAAACATATAAAACTTTACTGCTTTCATATATATATATATATATATATATATATATATATATATATATATATATATATATATATATATATATATATATATATATATATATATATATATATATATATATATATATATATATATATATATATATATATATATATATATATATACACATATATATATTATATTATATTGACATCAGCATTTTACTTCGAACAATCGTCCCGAGTACAACAGTGCACTATAATTTTATGTAAACATTTTGTTTTAAGTCTTTCATTAGAATTAAGAGCCTAAAAATAAACATCGTTTTTTCAAAACTATTTCTGTAGTGGCGAATGTAAAATTTTTTTTTGTGATTGCTCATGAAAAATGAAATAGAAAATTTATAATTATGATGTATTTTGAACTCTTAAAAGATTATTGTTATCTTTCATCTCGTAAAAGGGAAATTTTAAGATATTTATTATCATAGCATTTTAAATTTTAAACACCGACATTTGCATTGAAAATCTTATGTTGATATTAGATTAAAATAATTGTTTGTGCTTCTTTAAGTACGAATGAAAAAAAATGATATATATTTAAATTTTAAAATTAATCAATTATGATGAAGATTTGTTATATAACATACTACAAATAAAGGATAAAATTTTCAATTATTTACCGTAATAAAACATTAAAATACAAACAAAAGTTACAGATTTCGATTGAATGGGCAACTAGTTTTAAAATATATTTTAGGTGTGCTCATAAGATCTGCCACTTAATTGCTATTCGATTTTAAATTAATTTAAACGTGTGTGTTTCAACAGATGCCTAATCTATGTGTTAGTACTTTACAATTTCATCGTAAAAGTTCCATAATTAAGAACAATCCCATTTACTAATGTGTCATTTAAAACAAACAAAAATTACGAATTTCTTTTAAAATAAAGTGTTTAAAAAAGTCTTAAAGGAATACCCTTAAAAGAGCTTTTCATAAATCAATACAAATTTTCTCGTGTGTCTCTATTCAATGATAAAAAAATTGTAATGTTCTTTCGAAAATACACAAATCAGCTTTAAATAAACCATTAAAGTTTCACACGCATAAACATTTCAACTGACAAATTCAAACATTGCACTCTTCCAAATAAAAGAGTGAAAGATTCAGGAACCACTTAAGTTAAAAGGACAAGTACAGAGATTCAAAACTTGCTTTAACAAAATGATAAAGAGGTATTTCTAGTAGGATTTATTTTGCTGAACACATGACTCATCTTTTAT
This sequence comes from Dolomedes plantarius, assembly GCA_907164885.2. Classification (NCBI taxonomy): domain Eukaryota; kingdom Metazoa; phylum Arthropoda; class Arachnida; order Araneae; family Dolomedidae; genus Dolomedes; species Dolomedes plantarius. The sequence goes on along the minus strand of OU015495.1, from coordinate 183,859,004 downwards.
TTTTCATTTTAAACCTGGAATTTAAGATTTTATTCAGAACAATATGATTTCAATTGTTTACGTATTTTGTAGTGGGTTTTAAATTTTTACAGCGGCTCATAAGGTTAGATAGTTTAGCTATTTGCCATACTCAGATTATATTTTCCTGATTTGTATGACGAGCAAAGAAACAAATCAAAACTACTGTTTGTTTCTGAAATTATTGGAACAGGTTGTGACACTTTTCACTCTAAATCTACTATCGGTAAAAGCTAAATCGGAACTGAAAACTTATAGTGCGAGAAACGAGAATTTCGCAGAACACTAGTATAGTGGAAAAGAGCCTTCGATGCTTCATAAGAAAGATAACTACCCCTAATGTCATACTAGGGAAGGACATAACTAAGGACATCTGCATGTTACGTTTGATGATAGTCTCTTACGATAATAACGTAGAAATAACCAATTCATTACTAAAGTAGAGTTCTTATTGGCTGAACTGCTAGCTGGGACATCCTCATAGCAAGTAACTATTGCCAAAGATAGTCCTGAAAAATTCGGACGCGTTGTTTGTCAATAAGTGGCAAAATTAGAAAAGAAATTAGTCGAAGCTGACGATGAAAATTAAAATTGATATTAAGAATTCTAGAAGCAAGGGATTAAAAATATAATGTGGCATTATAACACGTTATGCTACATTGTCCCATTTTCATTCAACCCATTTCAATACATTGTCTTACCCGGGACTCGAACCCGGAAACTCCTGTTGACCGAGTACGTGAATTTAGCCGTAACACCATGGAACACATTCATACTCTTTATGATAGAATATATAAAAATAAAACAATGCTTTTTATATTACATAAATATTTTCATTTATCCTATGTTGCTAGGGGATGACACTCTTTCATATTATCGTAAACAACTTTAAATATTTTTTTTCGGTGAAACAACTTTTATATATATTTTTTTTGCTTTAATATTTTTAACTTTAATTTTGTGTAAATGTTTTATTAAATTCTTTTATCCTCTGTAAAACAGCTCGCAATCGTCCTCCTCATGGCTGGGGCTGCCATTGGCCAGTACCACCATGGTTCATCCTCACACAGCAGCTACTCTCCTCTCCATGCTGCTCATGAACAGCCCTCTTCTCACTCTGCTTCTTCCCACGAACAGAGCCATAGTACCTCTTCCGTCCATGTTGCTCATGTGAAGCCCGCTTCTCACTCTGCTTCTTCCCACGGACAGGGCTATGGTGCCCACGCACATGGTGGATACACTCCAGTCCATGTTGCTCACGTACAGCCTGCATCTCATTCTTCCCATGGTTCTTCCCACGGTTCTTCCCACGGACAGAGCCATGGTGCTGCCTCTCACAGCAGCTACTCTCCAGTCCACGTTGCCCATCTGCAGCCAGCTTCTCATTCTGCTTCTTCCCACGGACTGAGCCACGGTGCCGCCTCACACAGCAGCTACACCCCAGGCCATGTTTCTCATGTGCAGCCCGCTTCTCACTCTTCTTCTTCCCAAGGACAGAGCCATGGTTCTTCCCAGGAACAGAGCCATGGTGCCTCTCACAGCAGCTACTCTCCCATCCACGTTGCTCATGTGCAGCCTTCTTCTCATTCCGCTTCTTCCCACGGACTCAGCCATGGTGCCGCCTCACACAGCAGCTACACCCCAGTCCATGTTGCTCATGTGCAGCCCGCTTCTCACTCTGCTTCTTCCCAAGGACACAAATATGGTGCTCATGGACAACATGCCTCTGGACACGCTGCTCACGGCAGTTCTCACCACGGTGAACACGGAGCTCACTCAGACAAAGCTCATTCAGCCCATGGTAACCACAATGTCGGAGGTTATGCCAAACACGATGCTGAAGCTGCTCACTGTAAGTACGCTTTAGATGCTACTATTATCATAGTACGTAGATAGAAATTGCATGAAAACAGTAAAGCCTGTTTAATTTATAATCTGCGCTTTAATTTCCCACGTTTCGTTTGTAAGCAAATAATATACCCAGAAAAAATAATGTAGCTTCTCTAGAGTTTGCAAAGAGCTAGAATTCTCTCAAGAGAAAAGGAAAATACGTATAATTACAAAGTCTTAACAAAGTGAGGAAATGAGGAATCTTTTCCTTACTGGTTTCAATCAATTAGAAATATTCTTCTCCAAAAGCAGTTCCATCCAAATGACTATTTATCATTTATTGGTCAATGAGATATGAGGTTCCTTTATTTTTTATGGCTCTGAAATCTAATTTCAGAGCCATCTAAATCAATGGCAGATCTAAATTTTTAGATGAAATTTTTTTTTAAATTTCTTTCGGTAAATTTGCCATCTTTTGGAGCACTAGATCATTCCTGAATATATTCTAACTTATACGAACCTGAGTCGTAACCTAGAATTAATCATTTACCTTTTAACAATACTGGCCTGACCATTGCGTGATCCATATTCCAGCTGCCCACTACGGCAAGTACCGCAACGCTGGAGCTTACGCCCACGACAAAGGAACAGGATACGAGAAGGCTTACGCTTACGACAAGAAGGCCGGACACCATGCCATCACCGCTGACCACGGTGCCCAGGCTTCCAAGCACGGAGTCTCCGACAAGCACTCCCACCACAATGTAGGAGCTCATGCCCAGTCCGGACACAACAAGTACGGATCCCACGACAGACATGCCGCCCAGGCCCATGCCGTCCGCGCTCATGACAGCTCTGCCCATGGATCTCATGGCAGTGGACACCAACAGATGTACTTCCACGGACCCGGATACGAATACAAATACTAGACGATGGAAAAGGTAAGGAGGATCCGATTGTCGTCCACTCAGTTTGAGCTATCTCACTTTTTATATCCATTTGTGGGTAGGAACAGTAGTGAGTTACCTCCCACCAATCGGCTTATTGTGGTTGCTTTAGGAATATAATTGGTATCCAATGATGTGTTTTTTAATTCACTTTCGATATGTGGGAGTTTCTCGTAGCATCCATATTATCACTGAATCCTTTCAATGATTAATACATATAGATATTGTAAAAGAACTCAAGCAATCGTAAATGAATTGAAGTTTAACCAAATAAATCCCGTATAATCGAAAATCTTATTTAAAGTTAGAATTACAATTTGGGCCAATAGTAACGATACTAAGATGTATCCTGTAGCCAATCGTTGTAGCAGAGTATTCTTAACTTCAGTCATATTAACAATGTAAGTAATTCGTTCACATACGTATTCTTTGTGTCAATCAAATTACTTACTTCAATTTGATTAACGATGTTTTAACTTAGGACTGCACTGAAATGTGCAATATAAAACTGCTCTGAAGAAACTAACGCATGAGTCCTAAATTAGAGAGATCTCATGATTAAATAGTTCTCCTAGACAATCGTATTGTTAATCCCTATCATAAAATATATCAGTATAACATTTTTGTACATATTTTTAGAGTAGCTTTTTTTGTAACTAAAACATCGTTACTATTTTTTCGTTAAAATAAAACTTTATTAATATTTTTCCTTACATTACGTCTCGTTATATGGTAGATACGTATAATAAAGTACTCTGAATACCGTATATGTAGTACATAAAAGAAATGCATGCAAAATATTAGTAATTTATTTTTATCATTTCAGATCCAAACCCTCACGACGATGACAGTTATTGGATTCATTTCTATGTGTAACATTGTACATGTATGTTTAATGTTTTGATAATTTATTGCTTTTGTATTCCAATTTGTAAAAAAATTTAAAAACAATAAAAAAAAATTTAAAACCCTTCACACAAAGTGTTGTTTTAATGAAACTACTATTACTTACTATTCGAGTTGGGAGAAAACTTTGCTTTAAAGGGTGTGGGGAAAAACAGATAATTTTTTCTCAAAGTTTGAATTCTGTAGCATTTTCGAATTAAAGAGATGTAATAAACAGTGTCAGTCAAAAAATAAGTAAATACCAAATATGAAGCAACAAGCAGGATCCGGTACTTTACTGACTGATTTTTGCTTTTAACCATGATCACTTATGACTACTCGTATTTAACGTAGACCTGCAAACAGCATAAAATTCTCTTTAAAAAATAAAAAATTAAAATATTACTTTTATCACTGGTATGAAAAACAACAAAGAAAGGAATTCAGTGTTCCAAAGAATCATTTTCTGCATGTTTTCTCATAAAATAAATTTCTATTGGCAAATATCCCTTCAGTAATGTTTCAACACTATTTTAAATAACCGTGAATGCTAGGTAAACTTCATTTACTTCTCTAAAATGAATTACTGATTTAACTAGTCATTTTGACTGGGAGAAAGAAGGTAAAATAGTTATTTTGCTTGTCTTTGCTTATTATTAAGTGTTCTCATGCTCTGTTTACGAAGAAGAAAGTTGTATTGATTCTTAAAATTCACAAAGAGAGTTTATTTTTTCATTTATCCCTAGTGAATATTTTAAGATTTTTATTCCCTAAACTTGTTTCATTAGTTTTAAGGCTATATCATACATTACTTTTATCCACACTATCCATGGTAACAATAAAAATAAAATTTCTCTTAAAAAAAAAATAACTCTTAGTAGCTAACAAAATACTACCCTACTCAACTCTGAAAAAAATTATCTTTCCTATACTTTATCTGCTTAGTTTCAAATACACGTTGAACTTGGCAATTGTTAATTTTTATCAATTTTGAATCCTCTTTTTTTTATAAATGCGTATTTTAAACAGCAAACTTATTATCACAGGCCATAAGTGCATTGGCACCAAGTTTACCCCAAAACAAGATCCAAGGCAATTTAGTGTTATATTTTGATAAATTCATAGACTCTGAACTCTCTATCATCCATGAGCAGATATATCAGACTTCATGACATTCAGTTAACAAACTTGAAAACGCCTCCATTATTTTTTCTTTTATACTTTAAAAGAGCATGAGGTTTATAGCTATTTAAGGGGGTCCAGGACAAAAAATTGTTCAAATTTTCGAAAAAAATTTTATTGCCTTAAAAAAAATTTTTTTTTGCTCTTTTACGCTTAAAATGACGTTTAAATCATGTTTCTATCTTAATTAGAACAGGATAAATTAGTATTTTTTTGCAACATTCTAATAGTATCCAATCGTTCTTTAAACCTGTAAGCGCGTTTTTCTGCATGATGGGGTTTTCCCCCATTTTTCGTCTTCAAATTGTTATAAGTCCAGAACCGTTGAAGATAAATGGTTGAAACTTGGAACATGTCTTTTTCAACTATTTTACTTTAATTATGATTCAGCAAATTTGAAAAAATATCTACTTTTGAAAATATGATTTTTTAAAAATAAGTTACATAATTTTTTTTTTGTAATTTTTAAACTAAATATTTTTAATTTCTTTAAAAATTAATATTTCAAAAAATACTGAATCAAAATTAAAACTTATATATTTCTGTTTAATTAAAGGAAAAAATTTTGAAATTCGACCAATAATATTTCGAGTTATAAAGATTTTAATTTACCCCACTTTTATTAAAAATTTTAAATTTAAAAATTTTTCAAAAACTTTTTGAGAAATTTTATGATGTGGTTTTGTTTACAAACTATATGGTTGGCCATCACAATAAAATTCAAAATTTTAACTCAATAAATAAAAATTTTTTTTTAAATGTGTCCCGGACCCCATTAAAATGAAGTCCTAGACGTTAGCTCACTTTTTAATATTATTCTCGTACCTGAAAATCTGAAAAAGATAGCTCGGTAAAGTGTCTGCGCTTAAAAGGTTTGTCGTAAGTTCGTTATTATAAAAAAAAAGGGATATGAATCATTATGAAGCACCTAGAACATCTATGAGAAGCCTTTTGATGTCGAGAAAAGAAAGTTCTGAATAAGTCAGTTTGACGAGACTGATCATCGTGCGACAAAGCACTGAAAAAGAAAAGAATGAAAGTAAACTCAAAAAATATGTTTTCCATGTTTACTTAGTTGTATTTTAAGTGTGTACTGTACTACAGATATCATTTAGGAAGTGGGGGAAATGAATGCTGTCTACCGTATCAGTCTATCAAAATTTGATACGCTGATACGGCTCCTCCCCACGACAATTAGGAATCGGTCTTTCTACGACAAATCAAAATATATACTCGATAATGTGAATGTTTCCCTTACAATTATAGCAAGATAAATCAAGAATCATACGTAAATGTGCTATTGGGGGAAATAAAATGATCTTGAAAAAACGTATGCTTTTCGGCAGGTTGAAACAAAAATTCGCATAACCATTCTTGTATCATAATCTAATGCATTAGATGATACTGATACGTTTAATGATAGTTGCTGACACATCCTTCAGATAGACAAGGTACTAACGAACTCGCCACATGTATTTACCCCTCAACTACAGAAGCGAAGGAGAATAAGTGAAATCTTTATAATATTTTCTTTTTAGGGATCTTCTCTGATTTTCTATCAAACTGCTAGGCTTATAAAACTATGAACTTTTGTAAGTAGTTGCGACGTCCGGCTTTCTTCAACACGAGTAGTAATTTAGCATGAGCATTTTAACTGTGAGGCTTTTTAAAGAAACATTACAACGACCCCATACTGTTTGTCCATATTAGAATGAGGAAAAGTTCACATCCTGGGGACAATGTAACTGATAACACAACACAATATCTCAGCTGTGTAAACCCCACTTGCAGTGTACCTTCCGATTGCATTCATGTTGTTCTTCGATAAATATTTAGAAGTGTCCGAACACTTTTAAACAAAGTAAAAGATTTAGATAGATAGATAGATAGATAGATAGATAGATGGACTGATTAATTAATAAATGTTCTCGTCCCCGTTGGAATGAGAAAAAGTTCGCTTCCTGTGGTCAATGCAACTGATACTACACCACATCTCAGCTTTGTAAACTTCACAAGTAGCGTAATTTCCCAGTGCATTCATGTTGTTCTTCAGCAAATATTTAGAAGTGTCCGAACACTTTTGAACAAAGGAAAAGGATTACATAGATAGACTGATTGATTGATTGATTGACTGATTGAGGTTAATTATTATTATAAAACTAGTTAAAATCCCGTCAAAATGACGGCAAAAAGATAAGAGTAAGATCATCTTGGACCTTTTATGTGTTACAGTTAAAGTCTGCGCGTCATTTATCCTACAAATGTGGAATCAATTACCGGTTTAAAAAAAAATCGTATTTCCCAAATATTTCTTTATTTACCACATTTTTGTGTATATCTTCTGAATTAATAATCTTTTACAAATTTCCCCTGTTTCATGCTATCAATAATTTTGATTTTCATCGCCGTGTTCAGGACATTGCCATATAAGTTGTCCCTGACTAAAAACTAGATTAGGTAAATATATGTGCCAACTTTTTGTAACATTTTTCCTTGAGACTTAATTGATGGTCATGGCAAACGCAGCCAATGTTAGCACTCATAGATAATAGAAATATAATACAATATAGCAAAAATAAGTTTTAGCGAGGGAGAAAAATAAGTCGCCAAATACGGCTTTCTTATGGTATTAAAAAAAATTATTGGTGATACAAAAATAGAGAGAAGTTGCTAGCTAATGCAAACCCACCCATTCTCAGATTGAACGCGAGATCGACTAATTTGGGACGCATGCGCAATCATGAAGGTGAGGAGCAGCGTTAGCCCTCTCTCTATATATATACATACAGTTAATGAGAAAATTTTTTGCCATTTCTCTCAGACTGTGTAAAATGTTGGGTCAAAGAAGTTCCATTAGCTGGCATTTTCACGTTCGCCACCATTACATTGAAATGAAAAAAGCTTCTCTGTTACTATAGAAGTATTGCAGAAACGATACCTCTCTTTGTGAACACTGTGTGGAAGAGAAATTAGAAAAATAGAGATCATTCAGCACAAAGGAGAGAGAAGAATTTTGTCGGAATTCAAACGCCATTCTCTGATACGTTCTTTATATTTTATCTCATTTTATTTAACTTGGGAGAAAACCACAGATAATATATTCTTAACACTCATATAAAAACATAAAATTTATTGATTTCGTTCCAGTTTCATTTAGGCTTAATAATTCTTTGTTCAAGGCTATTTCCAGACATATAAATTTTGGTTGCAGAGAAACTTGCTTCACTTTACTGTAGACGCATACTAAGCTGGTGCAATTTTTCTAATCTTCCATGCCTTCTTGATTCGTACTTGCTTATAACTTATCTATTTATGTACGTATTATAGATCAGATAGCAAGTTCCTACTTTTACTTGTTTGCAAAGTGAGGCTAAAAGTATTGTAACATGGTCCGTAACAATATATAGTCGCATAAATTCTGGTTGCAGAGAAACTTGCATCTCTTTACTGTAAACGCATACTAAGCTGGTGTAATTTTGCAAATCTTCCATGCCTTCTAAATTCGTACTTGCTTATAACTTGTGTTAGGAAAATGAACCTTAAAAGGGCTATCTAAACTTCAGTTTATTAGATCATTTACTTGTATTACTTTCCGACATTCATGCTATCGTTTTAGACTGATGTTGCACTTATTATCTAACAAGTAATGGCGTCACAGCAACATTGACGTCATACATATGAGAAATGTTGTTTTTCGTTTATTTTCCCCATGGTTTGTTATTTTTACTTTCCAGTATATTTTATGCAAATATGTCAATGTTATGTTACTGGCTTGTATAAATACTGCTCGAGTTAGAGCAATGGGGCCGCTTGCAGCAAACACAGTTGAACTCACAAGCTAGTGAGATTCGTATGTTAGAAGTCTCTGTGTGAGATTGTTTTGATTATACAAATGTTTTAAGTTATTGCTTTTAATATTTTTAAATGTTTATTGAAGTTTCGAATAAACTTAACTATTTTAACTTAAGTCTTGCTGATTTCTAAACACACCTCATGCCAGACCAGTGCGTGCTCTTATATTGTCATTCTGCGTGACATATAAGATATACGTCTATTTATGTACGTATTATAGATCAGATAGCAAGTTCTGCTTTTACTAGTTTGCAAAGTGAGGCTAAAAGTATTGTTACATGACCCGTAACAATATCTAGTTTTCTGAATGAAAATGAGCGGACAGCCATAAAAAAAGAACAGAAAATCTCCCTCCACCGATATGAATTACAAAAAACTAGCTGAGTAATTCATACACACCCTGTTCGTAATAATTAGTATGCACTTCTTCAAACCCGTTTCCCACGTCCCGATTCCATCATTAGCATCTGTACTGCGTCTAGCGATCTTTTAGGGACGAAACATCGTTTCTGGGGTGGTGAGGCTATTCGTTAGATTGGTGGGGGGATCGGGGGACACAGGCACATGACAGTAGCATCTGGTGATCACGTGACATGGAGATCTGATGATGCCACCCCTCCCCCACATAAACCCGAGGAAGTCCGGTGAATCATGGGGGGTGTAGGGAGGGAGATTTATCGGAATGGGCAAGGGGGATTTTTGCATTTATTTTATTTTATTTCGTGGAGAGGGTGTTGATGTACGTATAAGTAAGTGTTCTGAGTGGAATTTTCGATGAGAAATGTTCCCAGAACGATGCTTCTAACTTTCTTCTGTAAACAATACTATAATAACCTACCCAGGGATAATAACCGACTGCCCATAGACTATCATGCTAAGAGAAAAAGATTTCCGTCATAAAATATGAAAGTGAAACTGTATATGATTGCACTTTTAATGCACATCGTTATCCCTTTTCCATATGAACAGTCTATTTTTCATTCCCTTGGTTATCCAACCTATTCTTCCACAATCCATTTTAATATGAAACACCGCTTTACCTTTCCAATTTTTATTACACTTCTTATCTGTCTCCATTACTATTTTCATTTATTCAGGGTTTTTCAGTGATTGAATCTCTACTCTAATATTTTTCACCATCAGTTATACATAAACAAATTTTAAACTGTAAAGCTTTTCTCCGGCGTCTGTCTTTTGAGTAAGCTATTAGCGAAATTTCCTTGATAAACTTAATAACTTTATATGAGAAATACTTTAAATAGTTGTGCTTTTACGTATAAAAAGTATCTTCCGTGATACATCAGCATTTAACCGGTTTATGCCAAGAGATAGTACTATACTCAATGGGGATAAAGTATTAAGAAAACTTTTAATATACTTTTAATTTTGCAGTTCCATAGCTGTTTGATACTTCAGTACTTTAGTTAAAAGGTGTCTTGAATATCAGAAATAATTTAAATTTTTCTTCCATGTGTATATGAGATTCTTGATGACCATAAATAAATTAATATAGCCATTAGTTCTCAATTTTCAATCTACTCGTTTGACTGTGAGGTATTTTCATTTTATTTTTCTAATCCCAGATTAGGGAAAGCGTATTTTAACGTAGGATTACGTTCCTCAATAACGGTCCTCCGGAGAGAAAAAAAATTGTCCGGCGTCGCGAGTTATAATTTTGGCAGCATGCCAAACCCAGTAGCAGTAAGCAGTTAAACAGAAAAGTACCAAAATGCGTAAAAAAAAGAGGTAGGCAACGATAATTAATCCTACGTAAATAAGCCGTGGTAGTTTCATTAGAAGAGACTACCTGAAATATATATATATTTTTATTTCGGTACCTACATTTGAAAATAGATAGTGAGATGTAATACGGTTGTATTTCAAAAACATTTTCTTTTGAATTTAGTATTTGTTTTAATGCTAGTAGTTTTAATGATTTAGTAAAAGACATCACTAATTTAGCACTCTGAAAAAATTTTCGACTGAAAATTTGAAATTTTAAAAACTACGCGCTGACTGTCTAAACGTCCGCTTTCGTATGCAAAACACAGAATACAAATATATGCATTTGCTAATCTGCGATTAGAAATATATCGGGAGGAAATTCCTCAGACTGAAGATCTGCGATGGGAATGACGAGCCTCCTTAACCGCTTTCTTTTATTTGAGTCGGGTGACAACCTATTTTATTAAATATTTAAACTCTTACTTTTACAGTAATTCAATGCTGAAAAAAATGTTAAGCACAAAACTTAAAATTAAATATCAAAAATAAACTATTAAAGAAAACCTCTATACGAGATTTTAAATACTCTCCGTGACGCTGATCTTTAACTTCGTTATTTTTTCTTCCTCTGTTAAACACCGCCAAGGCACTACTGCATTGCTTATTTTAATGGAAATTTTGACGTACTTGAGCAAAGCAAAACGTAAATCTGTAAATGTGATAACAATTGCACCGGCCCGAGGTAGCCTAGTGGTAGCGCTTCGACTTTCACAGCTGACGGTGCTCGGATCGAATCCCAACAAGCGCCATTAGGCACATCCGTGTCTAGGCCGGAGATGGGCACGTTAAATCTGTAGATTGGAAACATCCGTATATGATGTCAGAGAGGATGGGAGAGGGTACGATCCCCCCAAATGTCACCCCTGGGGGTGCTCGGTCAAAATTGAGGTGGCACCTGGCTAAATCGGATTCCGATCCTTCTGGTGCCATTATAAATATGAGCAGCACCCGTCATCCCGCTAGCCCATATGGACCTGGTCTGGAATATTTCCTGCCAAGGGGTATTAGAAACAACAACAACAACAACAACAATAGCACCTTAATGCCAAAAAATGTAAACAGAGGACTCGATTCGTGATTTTTATGCGTACCAATATGTTATTGATTAGATTCCTTATCCCCCCCCTTCCGTTAAATGTTGCCGAGGCACTGGTATATTACTTATTTTACTGGAAACCTTTGGCGAACTTGAATAAGTCAGAAACGTAAATCTGTGAAAATGATGACAATACGCCGTAGAGCTAAAAACAGTGCGCAATAGTTCTATTTTCTAACAAATATGGAACCCTTGAAATGAGTCAAAACGGCATGAAATCAGTTTCGTTAAAATCCGACAGTGTGTTACCTGTGATTATGGATATTCTTAAGACTGTTGAAGATTTTTTTTCGCTTTGTATTCGGTTGCGATCGTCTGCAAAAAAAATTATAAATAAATAAATAAATAAATATAAAATAAGGAGCCATCTAATGATCATCCATATATTGAAATAAAATTGAAAGGTTGCCATATTTTTAGATATATCAACTCCAAAAGTTAATAAATACATGAAAATGTACCTGTAAAGGTAGGAAAATGGAAGAATAATGTTGGAGCATTTTTTTAAGATAGCAAATCCAACAGAAATATCGTCGCAAACATTTTCTATTGAGCTCAGAAAAGTTACATCTCAAAATGGTGAGGAGTAAATAATTTTGTGTCTTAAAGTATCAATAACACAAATAGACTGAAATATCTAATTACCTTGGAATAATTATTTCAAGATAATCACATTCCTTCATTTCGATGCAACATTGAAATTTGCTTGAATTATTCTAAACTATGAAAAGTGTGGGACCCAGTGGGTCACAGTGGATCTAGTATTATACAAAATTATGTATTCCCACGATATATAAATTACATTTAATTTTAGAAAATCAAATGGCACTTGTGAACATCGTTTATGTTTTTGTTGCCTTAATGAAGTAAATATTGAGCAAACAAATTGAGATACATGAAATGTAATTAATTAAATTTGTTCTGAGAGGTTACATGTAATTATTCCGCAACTTGCTAAGTTAAAAATTATTTTCGTAGAAAAAAAAGTTAATGAAAATTTCTTAATTTATTTTTTTTTTATTTGAGGGGGGGAGGGGTAATGCTTTATATCCTAATTTTTCATAAAATTTAGGGCAAGTGAAACTTGTAAAAGGAAAATCTCTGACTTCGCTTTTCGTCTGCAAACTATTGATGAAGTAGCCCCCGACCATCATTTAAAAAAATGTAACAAATACTTATGATGAAAAAAATTAGCATCATCAAAAAATGAGTGTATTAGTAAAAAAAAATATTTTTAAAATGTACAGTTGAATATCCTACGCAATTTGGCTAAAAAAAGAAAGGGGAATCGTTGGCAACATCCTTAAGAAATAAATAATTATATAAACAAAATAACACAAAAAAATGTGCTGGCCAACATTTTACCCCATTAGCTTCAAAAACAAAGGGGAATCATAGTAAAAAATTATAAGCAGGGGAAATGTTAAAAAAGTGTACAGGCTTACTTCCTACACCATTTTTTTTCTTACTTTTAATACTATTTTTACTGCTTTATCATAAAAGTATTTGCCTCTTCGTAGAGGTATTTAACTACTGTTGAGTAATATAGTTTTGTCTTGTTTTTATCACATCCTTATAATAGTACATAAGGACATCTTTTGCTGTAAAGGTTTTTTTACCTTCATACAACATTGATTACAGTGATGCGAACTTTTAAAATAAATATCTTTTTCGTGTTTCATGTCTTTCCACCAAATGACTCTCAGTCCTTATTTTTTAACTTCTTTAACTGAAAACGTTTGGAGGCATGCCATATCTTTCACTGATTAAAGGTTTTGATCATTTCATAGATAGCCTTTTGAAGGATGATTTCTTATATTTTGAAGGCCAAAGGAGCTCTGTCTTATTCTGCGTGAAATTAATGTGGTTCAAGCAATCATTTCGAAAATCGAAAGACAATGCGACACACTAGAATTTATTTGTTTACATTATTTATATTGCCTGTTCAATGTTGGTTTTTTCAACAGATCAATTAATTGCTCAGAACCAACTTACACGTGTACTTTTTTCAAAGTAGTCAGTGCCGACTTGAATGGACTAATTAAATCCTTTTTCCCAGTCTCCCACCCCCAAATGGTACAAGAGATCCTTCATGTGCGTGACGTGATTTATAATTAGCTGAAGAACTCTCAACTATATGGCATTGTAGATTTGACCATGGCATTAAAAAAAAATAATAAAAATCCACTGGAAATAATTTCTGAGTTGTAAGAATGATGATATACGTAGCAAATTGTTTTTGTCTAGTTTTATATACGTTTGACACCAACGACATTTAGGGAGTCAGGTTTGATTCTGTCATGATGGGCTCGCAATTCACTTTGATGAAGTTGTAAAAGTTTTCAGGCGATAATCGTCATTAAAGTTTTTAAAAAAAGGTAAGTGGCATCTCCCTTTCTACACTTATGATGAAATCTATCGCATGCAAGCAAATGACCTTTGCCTGTCATGGCTTACTGTTCACATAGAATCCGTCAACGTCAACGTTACTCATATTGAAATATATTTAACCAATTACAAACCTCCAAACGATTAGCAACGAAATTTTTAAGGCCTGTGATTGGTTTAAAATAATGTGTCAATACGAGTAACGCTAACGCTGACGGATTCTATGTGAATAGGCCCTTACATGGAACAGACAAGTGTGAGCGTTCTTTTGTTCTACTCCCTAGAAAGACAGCTTAAAAAATTTCAATCGAGCCTTTTTTACTTTTAATTAAAGTGAATTAATTAACTTTTTCAATTCCCCAGTTTGTTTCACGAGTCTTGGAGCAAAATTTCTGGTAAAGTGACACTTTATTCGTGAATCTTATTGCTAGTTTTGATCTTACAGAGTACGCGAAACTTTCAACTTTTTTTTTCTGTTCTTTATCTCTTTCATTTTTGAAACCCATCTCATTCGCTCTCGCTCTCATTTCCAGAGCCAATACTGCAGGGAATGTTCTGATATTACATATGATAACACGCAAGCTCTCAGTTACAGTTACGCAATAAACTTCCCCTCCTGTCCTCTGTGACTCAAAAGAGATGCAAGGGAATGAAAGTGAGGGGCCTGGAATGAAGGGGACCTGATCCCCTGCACCCCAATAATCAACGTTTTACTCCCCATTTCGTTTTTTACCGCTCTGTGTGAGGAGCGCGTGCACGGCTGAGAATGACAATATAAGTATTTGGAATACTTTTCAGCCATTTTTGGCCATGTGATTCAGTTTAAGGAAAAGGGATCAAAAATTAGAGTTAACTAAAAAAAAACGAATTTAATGTAGGTAACAATGAACTATGCAATGCTTCCTCTCCACTAAACGTGTTTAAGTATCAGTTACATGCTTTAAACTGGTTAGATATTATTATTATAATTATTATTGCAATAATTTAAATGAAAACACCCTAGGTAATTTTTATTAAAAGGTTTTCATTTTTTTCATTACTCGAAGTGCCGTTAAAATTAATTTATAGTTGTAAAATTTACCTGTAAAACATTAAATTTAGGATACAAAGCAGTCAATCAAGCTTTTAGGCATGACTACCACGCATAAATACTCTACCCCGTAAGATTAATTTACCTGAAGTTTTGAAGATGCATATTTCCAAAAATTCAATTACAAAATTACACATACCTATTTAAAAAAACAGAGCTGAGGATTTTTTCTCGATACCTGCTAAAACAGAAAATTTGAAACTTTATGGTCAGAAACTTAACAACAGAAAACAGCAATAGCAGAGGGAAGTTAAGCCGCTAGACATTGTATTTAGGATTTTAACATGAAAAAGTATAATTTCCCATGAATAAAAGATGGATTTCATGTAAGTTATGAGTGGTTGGTGTCTTTGGATTTCCTACCCCCTATGTTGCAATAACCGTCTGCAACAATCCAGAGAGTCAATTTACACATGTTGTTTGCTAACACTCTGCTCTTACCAACCTTTATTACGAGAAATCTCACTTTCAATTGACTAAGAGTAGTGAAATGTTCAAGGAAAACGAATGTAAAGCTAAACTCTGCCATTCGATGAAATGACGTCATTTGTGTTGGGTCACCATAAAACAATATTATACAGTACTAACAGTTAAAAAAAATTTCAAACCTTCAGATATTTCCCCCTAATTATACTAGACTGTGGAAGAATGTAATTACGTGAAGCATAACCAGCGAACCTTTAAACCCAGCGTCCTGAAGATTGTTTATGGTACTGTATTCATTTTAAAATCTTTCTTGCATTCTCTATTGTTTCCGCTCAAGAGATATTTTTAAAAATGCCAGTGATCGGTTTTTTTTTTATTTTAACTACATAGCACATGTATTTAATGGTGAATAGAAAAAAAATTGGAATATATTTGTATTCCTGTCTGGTATTACATCTGAATTTTCTGAAAAGTCAATTATTTGTATTTTAAACCTGCTTGATATTACTGGAAAAGACTTTCGGTTTTTATATTTATTGATAAACATACAGGATATATTTACCTTATAAAACAATGAGTATATTTTTCATAAGTCAGAAGTCAATTTAAATAGAATAGAGTAATAAGTTACTCAGAACCAACCAATATCTTCTTACCTAACCCATGTACTGAGACTAGAGACCTACTTTGGCTCATTTATTAGTATTTCTATACCTCGAGGCATGAAAAGATTTTACCTAACACTAGAAAGACGGCTGCCGTCATTTTGACGGTTCCGGACATACTATTGAGCGCTATGTCTGTATTTATGTCCTCAGGCTTCTGAAATTTTATGAGTTTCTCTAATTTTACACGAAATATGCACACACATTAATTAAATTATATTAGATAGTAAAGAGGGGGAGAAATTGTATTGTATACCTACTAAGACTGAAAACCGTCAATTTGACGGCAATATAGAAAACAGGCAGAAATCTTTAAAATAATACCGGGAAAATGTTAGTTACTTTTCGTCTCTTCCCCCTTTTGCGAATAACAGAAATATTGGCTCTCGGAAATATTGGTGTTGAAAAATAAAGACTGCACAAACCATGCATATATTTTTATGGATAAACCATACGAGGTTGTCAGCTCGGCATAATCCATAAAAATATATCTAAACACGAGTATATACTAATTTATTATATGAGGCGGTGAAAGGCAAAGTAGTGTAAGTCAGTAAGTCAAGTGGTGTAAGTCAAAAGAGTTTAACTGCCAAAACTACAAAAAATTCCACCATAAATTGAACAAATTATAATTCATATCAATTATTACAATATTGCAAATAATAACTATTTACAATTCCACTCTAAATTGAACATGCAGTTTACATATTTGCCCCCAAATGAAAAAAGGTTGAAAATATGACTTACACCACTTTGCCTTTCAACGCCTCATATATTGGTATGAAATAGTTCAAAATGTAAAGTTTTAACTATATTTTTTAAAAAAATTAAATTTTTTAAATTCTTGATTTAATTTTCAACCGTCAAAATGACGGCATTCAGTCTTTTTAGTAAGAAAAAAATTCCCGTTTTTCTAGTGTTAATGGATCATCATTGACAAAATATGACCAAAATATCAATGTAACCTCTAGCTATCATGCATAATATTGTTCAGTTAAGTTAAATCCTTCCCCTTAATTTATGATAACTGTGTCAATGAATGGTCTTTTTTATTTACACCGTTTATTTAGATTTTCTGAAAGATACTTACTTTAATACTTAATAAGGCCAGGGGCTACGGGCGTCAAGAAGTAGCAAAAACAGAATCGGCTAGTATCTGCCGTTCAGCAAAAATTACTCGCATTTTTACTGGACAGTTGGTAGTGCATTCTAAAACATTTTCAAGTTTTTTCTTCCTTTTCTGGATATCTTATGCTGGAACTTTTTCGGGGAGAAAAGCAAAAAAAAAAATGCGCATTGTTACTTGTTGATTTAACATCAGAAATTTAGTATGATATTTTGAACTAAAAAACAGTCGAAATAAATTATTCATTTTGTTTGCCTGCTTTGACGTCATCTTGAAAAACCAATCACGGAGTCGTTGTTTAACGTCAAAGGCAAAATCTAACCACCCTCTCAGTATCGCTCTCAAACATGGCAAGACAATCAACGCATGTTGTTTGTTTACACTCTGCATTGACATTGACATAAAACACTATAGAGGCACCAGGGAGCAAGAGCTCCTTATCCTCAGTATCAAGGTTCGTATGTGACATAAGATTAACCGTTCTCAAGTTTACAAACAGTGTTGACAATGATTAAGGGAGAAAAAATAAATTAATTAGTTGAAAAATCAACTAATTAACAAGAACGAGTACGAGTTAGGGCATGTTCACATAGGAGTCCGTTGCGTTGCGTTAAGGAAAAGATGACGTTGAGACGAAAATAAACCAATCATATGCCTCCAAACGATTAGCAATGAAATTTTTAACGCCTATGATTGGTTTATTTTCGTCTCAACGTCATCTTTTCCTTAACGCAACCCAACGGACTCCTATGTGAACAAGCCCTAACCAATGTGGCATGGCTAACTTAAATGATAATGGAGAATTTAAACAATGGGTGAAACAAGATATTATATAAATAAATAATAATAGTAATAATAATAATAAAAAAATTTAAAAACTAAAAGATGAGAAATTTGGAATATGATTGGGATAAAAAACAAGTTAGTGGGAGTTACACGAAAGGGCGGTAGGTCCGAAGTCCGTAAGGCGCGAGTAGCGAAATCAAAGAGGAAAGCAAGCAGGATTAGAAATTCGGGAATAGGTTATCAATGCCCTTCTCCAGCAAACAGCTGATCCGTTACACTCTGCTTTTGTCAAGCTTTATTAGCTGAAGTCGCACTTTCAATTGGTTAAAAGTAGTGATATGTTCAAGGACAACGAATGTGGAAGCTAAGCTCTGCTGTGAAATGACGCCATGTTGTGATAGGTTAACGTTAAGTATTGCTTAAGATGATTGTTACTTTAATGCGTATTGCCCTTACATGTATGTTTATAAGATTTTTTGTTATCAGAGAAAAAATTAGTCTCATATTAAAAATATTCATCTAAAATTACTAATGATAAAAAATAGATGATAAAACAAGAGACCAAAAAAATAACTGTCAGCTTGTCTGTTAAACGCTTTGATAGTTATATGTGTTTACAGTTGCTAATTCTGCGCTGGGAGATGTTCAACGGATTTGTCTTGAGTGATGATACTGCACACTTCTCTTTCAGTTATGACGATCAGGTTTAAATTAACATAATTTATTTACAATTTAAGATTAGTTACAGTATTTACATAAAAGGTTACTAAGAAATTACTCTCCAGCGAGAGTTCCATTATTACCGAACTGGTCGGTTCTTATGCACAATGCATTCTGATTCAAACAGTTTGAAACGGGGGGTGATTCGCGGTACGGCGCTCGTAGCGCCACCAAAGATGAACTGCAACACACTGCCCCCGGATGAACAATTACAGTTGTTCATCAAACAATACATAAATAAGAACAATACAAAAATTAAAACAAAACATTACCTAAATGATGATAGCTTCTTGAATACAAATCAATAAATGTAAAGACATACTTACATACTAAGAAAGATTACCAAATTTTCAAACACTTTAAAGTTTAGTAAAATTAAGTTGAATTCTAAAATGAGAATAAAAAATATTAAAATCAAGCACAATATAACAAATCAAATAAGGTTAAAGTTCTAAGATTGTTGTTCATTTGATTTCTCCATCGAATCTAATTCAAGTTTATACAGTAGTTGTATCGGTCTTTTAATCAGTCCAGTTGGAGTTTTCAGGATACATGACCTTATTTTAGAGTCTCGTCCGGGCAAAAGTTCTTTTACATATCCACACTTCCAAAGATGTTTTGGCAACTTTTCATCATGAATCAGGACTATATCACCAACTTTGAAGGCTGAAGATTTGACGGGATCTAGTTTATTTGCTGATCGTAGCTCCAGAAGATATTCTTTTCTCCACCTTTTCCAAAAATGATCAATTATTTGTTGGCGATATTTTAATTTGTTTAATAACGTGGATTTATCGGATTTCGTTTCGAAGATAATTGGAATTCCACAGGGCAACGATGTTAACCTCTTTCCTACCAAGAAATGAGCTGGAGTTAGAGGTTCCGGTTCTGAAGGCTCTTCGTAAACATACGATAAGGGTCTAGAATTAATTACTGCCTCCACTTCAGTGAGCATAGTTTCGGTTTCTTCATAACTAAGGCAAGTTCTACCGAGTATCTTCTTTAATGGTGTTTTCACAGATCTAACCATTCTCTCCTAAAAACCTCCCCACCAGGCTGCTCTTGGGATGATAAATTTCCATATTATTTTGTTCATAGTTAAATAGTTT
Source organism: Dolomedes plantarius (assembly GCA_907164885.2). Classification (NCBI taxonomy): domain Eukaryota; kingdom Metazoa; phylum Arthropoda; class Arachnida; order Araneae; family Dolomedidae; genus Dolomedes; species Dolomedes plantarius. Next base: position 183,839,099 of record OU015495.1, on the reverse strand, counting down.
TTAACTTCTTCCTTTGAAATTCTTTTCCAGATCTCTTTTAAAAGCAAGTCGGTCTTGACAAATGTTTTGGCATTGTCACTGTATATCACCTTACAGAGTCCTCTTCGAGCAAAGAATCGCTTAAGAGATAAAATGAAATTAGCCGTGCTTAAATTCGTCACCAGCTCTAAATGAATAGCTCTTGTAACCGCACAGGTAAACAGCACAATGTAAGCCTTTTCTGATCCCAAAGATCCTTTAGTGTAAATTGGCCCTGCAAAATCTATACCGATGGTCTCAAAAGGTGGTGTTTCGATAATTCTATCTCTAGGTAGGGGTGCAGTAATTTCTTTTCCAGAGGTGGCATTGAACTTTTTACACAGCATGCAGGTTTTCAGGACAGATTTTATTATTCTTCTGCCCTTCATGATGAAATATCGTTCTCGTAGATGAGCTAGGGTAGCAGCTACACCAAAATGATACATTCTTGCATGCGCATCAATAATAAGTAGGTTTACAAACCTTCCTTTATCGGGAAGCACCCACGGATGTTTTTCCCGCTCATATAAATCGGAAAATTGTAGTCTGTCTTTAATCACAAGTAGTTTATTCTCGTCCAGTTCGGGATTAAGGTGGTACAACTTTGATTCTTTAAAAATAGATTTTCCCCGCTGTAGCTGCTCAATTTCCTCCGAGAAAGCAGATTTTTGAATTTGCTTGATCCAATAAATCTCGGCCCTTTCTACTTCTGTGGCTGTTAAGGGACCTGATATTTTACAATTTTTCGGATTTGAATTATGAAGGAAACGCTGGATCCACCCCGTAACATTAAACAATTGAGAGAGCTTACTGAACCGGTCTACATTTAAAAGGGCTTCAGATCGTACATTTACGGCACAGCATACCTGAGTCATTTTTGTCTTAGATTTTCTTTCAATTGCTGCTTCTTCGTCTTCTTTAACTCCTACCTTAGGGGGCCACATAGATTCAGGGAGGGATAACCATACAGGACCTTGCCACCAAAGATTATTGTCTATTAAAGAGCTTAAGTGTTCACCACGTGTAAGTAAATCAGCAGGGTTATCTTGGCCGCTACAATAGTTCCAACTTTCCGGATCTGACAAAGATTGAATTTCAGTAACCCGATTGGAAACAAAGGGCTTCCAGTTTGCTGCAGATCCTTTAATCCAATATAAGGCTATTGTAGAGTCGGTCCATAGCTTAAATTCCAAATTTCGTAAATCTAATACCCCTTTTAAATATTTAGACATTCTGGCAGCAATTAATGCACCTAACAATTCTAAACGGGGAATGGTCACTCGTTTTAAAGGGGATACTCTGGCTTTAGACCAGAGAAATGCAGTCTTAATCTGGTTAGCTTCATTTCTATATCTAATATAAGCTACCGCACCGTAGGCCTTAGGACTGGCATCACAAAATAAATGAATTTCTGTACAATCATAGGACAAATTTAATCCATCAGGGAAATATATCCTAGGAATTTCCAGTTTCCTTAAGTGTTTAGTTTCAGAATACCAACTATCCCATTTATTCTTTAAATTCAAAGGTAATTCAAGGTCCCATTCAAAACCTCCTTCCCAAATTTCCTGTAATAAAATTTTCATGCGGATAACATACGGTGAAATAAAACCTAAGGGATCAAACAATTTCAGCATGGTCTTTAGTATGTATCTTTTCGTAATTTTAGTGTCCCAATTTTCAGTAATAGGTTGCATATCTAACTGTAAGTGGTCTGAATCTGTATCCCATATTAATCCCAAGAGCTTCACGACATTTTTAGGATTATCCTGGTTCTCGATGAAATTATTTACCACCCATTTTTCTTTTAAAACTTTAGAATTAGAATTAAATTTTCTCAAATGCATACCAGCTTCTTTAAGAATTTCTGTAGCAGCTGATGTCAGATAAAAGGCTTCTTCATCACAATTTGATCCGTCGATCAAGTCATCTGCATATAATGAGGAATCTAACATTTTAACTACTCTAGGGTGTTTTTCTTTGAAATTTTTAATATGATATTTAATTGTTGCGGCCAAAATAAACGGACTACAAGTAACACCGAAAGGAACGCGCTTAAATCTAAAAATTTTGAAGGAATTATCAACGGTATCATCGAACCACAAAAATTTTAAATAATTTCGGTCTTCCTCTGCAATGCCAATTTGGAGAAACGCCTTTTCTATATCTGCGCAGAAGGCAACTTTATTTTTCCTGAAGTTAATAAGGGTATCTAATATATTAGGATTTAAATTGGGTCCACTCCACAAACAATCATTCAGGGATTTATTATTACAATCTTTTGCGGAGGCATCAAAAACCATCCTAACCTGCGTTGAAGATTTGTCATTTCTTACTATGGGCCTATGGGGCATAAAGTATCCATTTTCTATTTCATTGTCGGGGCATTCTTCTACTATGCCATTTCTCAATTGCTCTGATACAATACTCTTATACTTATCAAATAAAGCATCATCCCATTTTAGTTTTCGTTTTAGATGTACAAAACGATCCTTTGAAATATTAAAGTTATCTCCTAACTTTTCCCTATTATCCTTCCAAAGTAACTTTGTTTGATATCTATTATTTGTAAAGCTTAAACCGCTTTCAAATCTATCCATGATTTCTCTATCAGATTCAGAGAATACATCATTATTATTTTTTATTCCAATAGCTTCAAGCTCCCATAATTTTCTTAAATCCTCGCGTTCATTGTCATTAGTTTGTACAGCTATTTTTAAAACTGAGGCACATTCCTTTTTCCCCCTTTCGTCAATGCTTAACGCTCCGCAAAGCGAAAACCCAAATAAACTCTCGCATACAAACAGAGATTTTGTGATTCGTTCAACTTTTCCCCCTCCCGTAATTTGGTATAGATAGTCAGCTCCCACAAGTAGTTGAATTCGCGAATCCTCCCCTTCCCTACTCCAATTCGACAACTCGAATTTGGCTAACTTCCGCGAAACATTCTTATCTACCCGTGGCTTCGAAATCAATACGTTAGAGATTTCTTCAACCACTAACGCTTTAATGCAAAGGCTTTTGCTGGAATCCTCAACGTGGCTGAGTTTAACGCTGACCACATCGTAAATTTTCTGCTCCCCCTCACGGGACGCGAAAGAGTAGACAAGGAGCTTTTCCTTCCCAATTACGGGGGGTCTCAAGGCCATTGCAACGTCCTTTGTTATAAACGTTCTTTGGCTACCACTGTCATACAAACACACGGCTTCTGCCGTACTTTTGTCAGTTGAAATTCGTACACAACAAGTTTGAAGTATAACTTCGTTACTGGATTGGGGGACTTTTACTTTACATTGGGAAACAGTAGTGACAAGAGTTTCCGCTTCATTTTTTGGCTCTACCGGATTTTCATTAGCTTTCAAGCATACTGACGTATTATGGAATTTACTTTGACAATTTTTACAACTTTCTTTTACGGCTCTACATTTAGAAGCAATATGGAATTTTCGGAAACATAAAAAGCATCGACCTTCTCTTTTAAGTTTTTCACATTTTTGGGGAATCGAAAGAGATTTACAATTATCAGAAAAATGGTTAGAATTTTCACAAAAGATACAATTATTTTTAACAGAGGTTGTTAAAGCATATGCCGTTGGAATATTTCGTTTGACATTACGATACGTTTCGGTTTTAACGCTGAAGTATTTTTCTGAACTACTAAACTGTTGAGTAGCTTCGCGAGACTCAATTTCATCTTTTAAAAAAGTAAGTAATTCATCTATATCAAAATCCGTTTTTTTCTTTCGATTTCTATTATATTCCAACGCGATATCTGAGGGTATTAGTTTAAGTAAAATAGGGCATAATAAGTGTCCATAACTGCCAGATGCTACACCTAGGGATTTTAGATTACGAATTTGAATTTCGCAGCTATCATACAGGTCTCTCAAGGCCTTTACATTGGAAGAATTTTTAACTGGATTCAAATTCAAAAGTTTGCTTACGTGTAAATTAATTGTCAAGTCAGGTCGTCCAAATCTATTTTTCAAAAGTTCAATAGCTGATTTATAATTTTCATGTGTTAATGAAAATCCAGTCACAACATTCGCAGCAGAACCTCCCAACAAAGATTTCAAATAACAAAATTTATCTATAGTTGTCAAATTTTCATTTTCATCGATAGCATTAGAAAATTGACTCCAAAATTCGAGCCAAGTGGATGAATCACCATAAAATTTTTCAATACACAGTTTTGGAAGTTTCACTAAATTTGAACAAGAACTAAGTTGTGTAACTGCTGAAGCAGCAATTTCATTTCTTGGAATTTCGGTTACAACCGGTTGGGATCTAACATTAATATTCTGATTTAAAAATTTTGAAATTTTGTATTTCCATTCTATAATTTTTTCATCAATCATTTCAACTCCTTCAATTTCATCTTCGATTTCATTATCAGGAATGTTTTCAAAAATTTCAGAATTTGAAGCTTTAAGTTTCTCAACTTTTTCCATTAACTGATCTTTTAGGACTCCCAGAGCATCTACCTTATCATCATATATCATTTCAGAATCATCAAATGTATTTGAGATTTTCGTTAAAATCTTCGTTGTAGCGGAGCGCAAAACAGCACGCTGCCGCTTCAGTTTTTCTACATTATCTTTACTCATTATGCAAATATAAATTAAGTAAGCATGCGCTTACCTTCAGTTTCAAATGAGTCCTGTCACGCGGACGCCAGGTGCTAATTCTGCGCTGGGAGATGTTCAACGGATTTGTCTTGAGTGATGATACTGCACACTTCTCTTTCAGTTATGACGATCAGGTTTAAATTAACATAATTTATTTACAATTTAAGATTAGTTACAGTATTTACATAAAAGGTTACTAAGAAATTACTCTCCAGCGAGAGTTCCATTATTACCGAACTGGTCGGTTCTTATGCACAATGCATTCTGATTCAAACAGTTTGAAACGGGGGGTGATTCGCGGTACGGCGCTCGTAGCGCCACCAAAGATGAACTGCAACAACAGTAATGGTATGTTTAAAGTGTGCCCATTAACTCATTTTATCTCCTTCACAACGAGTCTCTGCAAAGCACTTTGCAAAAAAAAATTTAAATGCAATTTTTCTTTATTTTTCATTATCCTACAGGATCATCTCCTCTGTAAAGTACTGTGTTTTTGAACTATATATAAAAATATATCAAGCGATGCTCAATTGCTCTGTTGTTTTATCACGATTTTTTCCCCTCTCTACTGTAGCTTATCTAATAAATATTTCACTTTCCCCTTAACAACATCCTGAATATTTTGGGGGGTTTATAATTTTTCCCTTTATTGAGGAAAAAACATAAAAATCGGTTGTTTTAGTTATTTATAATGAAATGCCTAAACTTAATTGTGAAACTGAATTGAAGATTATGTAGGAAAAACTTTATGAGCTAAAACTTCAAATATTTTTCAAAACTTCTGACATTGTTTCTCCATTTTACTAGATTGTAGGAAAATGTAATTACATGAAGCATAACCGAGTCAAATTAATTTAGCCCAAGTCATCATTCCAAAATACATTTTCACTCCACAGTGTGCCAAAATGGCGGATTCGTGTTCAGTTTGGCGTTTAGAAACCCCCACTGCACGTATGGACGTGACGTCATCTATAGCAATTCAATATTAATGATCGGGTTAATGAGTCATGGACAGAGAAGCAGGAGATTTAAATTTTTAATTTGTATTAAAATATTGCATTTTCATTTGGGTAGATTTTTATTTTTATAAAAGGGTTGGCTCAAATGAATCACTCTAAAATTTTTAGTAAGTTTAAACATATGGTAAATGTCTTATTTTATCACTACTAGTAATTTTAAGCAACTACAGGTATTCAAATTAGACTACATGAACAAGTAGTTCTTTAAATAAACGTAATTATAAATACGAAAGCATTAACTGTAAATATATATACATGGGTATAAAGGAAATCCAGGGAATAATTATTATTAATATATATCTAAACAAGACGATTGTCCAATAATAGGATAGAAATACGTTGTTTTCTAGTGCAACAATGCTTCAACAGAGCAATATGCTTATTAGGATTATTTTGTAATAGCTACTATTTTTTACCGATACACCCTACTTTTAAATTGCATTCTTATAACCACGTGTATTTTTATAGCTATCAGACTTAAATCTTTTTCAGATTTAAATCAAGAATAGTTTAAGTGAGTTTAGCCCGTTGAAAGCCGCTTCGTCCATCCTTTCAATTTTCCAATAAAATAATTCAAATTAAAGGAAACTTTATCATGAAATTGCTCATGACATTTAACTGGTAAATAATTATAAGTCCATTTTTTACATTTATCCTTACACCTTCTTTCTAATTGTTAATTATTTATAGTATATATATATATATATATATATATATATATATATATATATATATATATATATATATATATATATATATATATATATGAGTCACGTCTTATAAGTATACGTAATGAATGTAATAACGCGGATCATCGATGGGCCACGCGGCTGTAGGGGAAAGTTACGTGAAATTGGCATGACACTCAACGTGTTAAGAAATCAGAGAAATATATAAAAGCAACTGTAAACATACTAATAACTTCAAGACAAATTGAGAACACATATTACTTGCTTCAGAGACTCGTCCGAAAACGATATCAAAAAGAAGTTAAAGTTGTCTTCCATTATAAGATATGTTTTAAATTTTTAAAGAAAAACAAGCAGTTTTCAATTATTACATTTTTAAAGTGAAATAATGTGAAACTACAGTCTTAACAAATGCAATCTGCAAGCAACGTCTGGGAATTCTGCATAATCCTAATTATATTATTTAATCATTATTGAATGTCAATTTATGTGTAAAAAAGCATCAGGAGTCCTGTGATAGTTTGTTATCTGTTGAAATACCTTGCCATTTATTATTTCTCGCTGAAAAAGGAGCAAATTTTTATTAAACAAGGACATTATAAACGAAAATTGAATTGAATCGTAGGTATTTAATAGCTTAGATTAATAGCTTTAATGGCTTTAGGTAGTTCTAGAGCTTTAAGGCTAAAGTTTGAACCACACTTTAATGTAAGATTTTCCTGTCTGAAATCAACATGTTAATGTCATTTATTTCCTACAATATCGCAAAAGTTTAAAATATTTTTGATTTTTATAAATTGAATTCAGACTTAATGAATATGAAATATTTTTGAAGTGTAATTTAAGAAATGATAAAGTTGAATTTTGAGGGTTTAAATTACTCCTTTTGATAAATTTCAATTCAATAAGAACTGATTTTTTTATAACTTAACAAAAAAAATTTCTCTCTTATAGTTCAGTAAATTTGTTCTTCGGTACGATTCTTAAGGCTTCTGTGTACTAACCCTATTGGATTCACTCAAGTCAATGTTAACCTATGGAGAAAATTTGCCCACGGATTGCCGTCTTAGATTTGAAGATTTTTTTTAATAGTACTCCGTAATAGACAAAGAAATTTTACACCTTGGGGCATTTTTTTGTTTAAATAAAAATTGCAAATAATATTTTAAAATTCAAATTATTCGGGGGGGGGAGGAGATCTGGTCTAGTGCGTTTTAAACGCTCATAAATTCCTTTGGTGGACGAAATTCATAAAATGAATCCTGTTGAAAGGTGCAGAAAATTTCAGGCTATCTGAAAATGCAATTTTTATTGTATAATCAGCATTTATGTAGCAGTAAACAGTAGACAAACTTCCTCCATAGGTTAACATTGAGGTGAGCGAATCCAATAGGGTTAGTACACATCAGCCTTAAATGCTGAATCAACGATGTTCAATATAATTAGAAATTGTTTTAAAATATTTAGTGCTGTCAGTTTTAAACAAAAAGCTGCTAAAATGCAGCTAAATAATCCTCGCTGTTGCATCGCAGAAATTAAAAAGAAATCAAATTAGTTTTTTTTTACTCTTACTTATTTTGGTTCTATGGCTTAAATATAGCTTCATTACTGAAAAAAAATAATGCCTGCAAACAGAGCAGTTTTCTGGTTTTTAGATATATTACATTTTCATTTTTTTTAATCTTTACAACTCTTGCTTAAATCACAGACTAAACATTTTAAGCGATTTTTCAGGAAATCCTCTCATCATATATAAAACATGATATGCAACATAGTAGTCCATAACGTGTAAAACCTTAATATCGAAACAAAACCTGATACGATTCCAGTCTGCAACACGGCCGATTTCAAACAAATTAAACCAATATATTTTCTCTCTCCTGCTTTGTCGAGACGAAACTGATCACTATCTGGATCAATAAATCTTTTCGAATGAAAAACGAGCATAATACTAGAACGGCGTATCTGTGCTCAAGAAAACCCATTTATAAACCTCGTAGATAGATTGAACTCCAGAGAATTTTTGTATTGTTGATGTGATTAGTATCATATAAAGAACTATTTATTATAAAAATGCCGAATTTCCGAAGTGAAGCAATCAGTTCTGAATATTGCTGTCAGCGGAATTGGTAAACTTGCAGGAGGCATTACAAATCATCATGACGTATACAAATCGTCTTAAGTCTGAATCGCTGCATTTAGAGTATTTCATTATTTCCCCATTCATCTTAGACGGGAAGGGAAGAGCATTTTAAACTGTACATGTAAAGGATCCTTGTATAGTGTAGTAACGTATTATTGATTATTTCTTAATGACAAGGTATTAGTAGAATTTTCTTTATTGGTTAGAATGGAAAGACTTGAGGGCATGATTAAAGTTGATTAAAGCATCATGAAAAGCATGATTAAAGAAAGATTTGAAAACTGAATTTCATATGAAATTTTTTTCTTTTATATATAGATTCCAAATAAATTACCCTGATTAAATTAGTTAATTGTGTTTAACCAATATTTCTCTTCTAAAATAAATTGCATGTAATATCCTTCGATTGCAACTTACGTCTTGCTTGTTATTCTGAAGCAATAACAATACTAATGAATTACCATTAATACTACCATTAATAATGATAATTAACTTTTAAGAGTTACAAATGGCATTGCATAACCAGAATCGATACAAAATTTTAATCGATTTCATAATTTTGGAACTGTTTTAATTTTTTTTTTCTAACAAAAAAGAGATAAAAGAATCATATGCAATAAACACTAGAGTCGCTTCTGCAGCGAGCCAAGTTCAAAACATCCACTCTTGAAATTATTACAATGTGTGTGGGCTGTTGTCAAAGGGGTTTTACCCAAGAATTTCTCATTAATGAAGAAATTTTTCTACCAGAAATCCCTCTAGGCATGACACCTTTCCAATCTGACTGATAGACCTTTTTAGTACTTAGCTATTTTTAAATCATCTCTCATCCCCACAGCATTAGTACTTGGGACACTTGTCGCACAATTTTTCCACTTTATATCTGCACTTTATATCAAGCTTTAAAAATTGGATGCAGAGATAATTTGCCATTTCCTCAGCAAACAAACGATACCATCATTATTTACCACTGTCTTACCAATCTAAAAATTACCTACACTAACTCATATTTTCTTCATTCTTCTTCATTTCTGTATTCTGTATTGATGCTTCAAAAACTGCATATAAGTCTGAATTTCAGCCACAGTGTGGGGTTCTTCATATTAATGTACGTATTTGTAAGAGCCAAATTTCTCATCGCGCTGATTTGTTACTTTCGTCATTTCATGGTTTCGTATTTCATCTGTTACATGACATTTCATGAGAAAACATAGAGCAGGGAGTCCTGAGCAGTAAAGAGGAGGACGAGTGTGTCTTATTACCCGAGTTTACGCGGTTGCGTTTTCGTCTGACCTACCCAGACAGAGCATTAAGTGTAGACGTATGCAGTCACACAGACTGTGTAGCAAAGCGAACGTAGACGAGAACAGACATAAGAAGCGACAAACCAAGACGTTTATTTCCTTTACCGTTAAAGCTCCCGCGCCCGATATGCTCTGCGAAAGCTTTCCTTCCGCTATCCTATCAACATACATGATAAAACAAATAAAAAGTAATGTTCAAGAATGACGAATTTTTTTTATGGGAGTCGGGAGAGAAAAGACCCTCTCCTCGCACTAAACCCGATAGGGGGAGAGCGTGACGTCAGCCCTCTCCTCCCCCCTCACGGCGGCTGTCGTCATGGAGACCCCTAATGTAAATCCAATTTCGATCGACCAAGAAGACCTCGGAACCGAATGCCCATGCTCAGTATGATACTCGCCTAGAAGAGAGAGGCTCTGCGCAACATCGCATTTTTTGATCCATTATGCGAGTCGCTAGAACGCTGCGGACTGATTGCCAGGTGCGTATAGCTTGGTGTTTCTGAATGTGAGTGTAATGGACGAGCCAGGGGATTACGATGGAATCCGACAGTGGACTTGTTTGGTCATTATTTAATCTGAGCTGGGGCAACAGGCTTTAACTGTATTACCGATAGTGACCGCAGTAAGTCCTCGTGGCTCTGGCTTCTAGTGAGGACTGTGCTGTGTGCAGTACTGCAGCAGCCATGGGAACTGTGCTAAGTTTCTCGCCTCGTGAGAGGAAGCCAAACTACGGAGAGTACAATCTCAATAATTACAACTATGAACAGCTGAATAATGCGAAGAATAAAGACAAGGGGGGAGGCGGAGGAGGTGGTGGTGGCGGCGGCGGCGGAACAGATAAGACGAATTCGAACAATAACCAAAATCATCACAACCATCATAACTTCAAGAAACATTCTCTCTTCATAAACGCATTGAGTTGGAAGCACTTCACCGTCTCCAGTAAAAAGAAGCAAGAAAAGAACAAGAACATCCGACAGCCTCTGGATAGCATCCACTCTATTGTTGACAACAACAAAAACATCCAAAATTCATTGTCTTGTTTTAACGTCAAGCCAGGTCTTGGTCAGCTGGATGTCGTGGTGCGGAACAACAACAATCTTGACAACGTCAACAAACAGAAACCAGCTCCTCCTCCCCTGCCACCAAAGCCTGCCATCCTCACTGCTCACAATCTGGTCAGGCCATCGAACCACGGCGCGGTTGGACCGTTGGCCTTCACGTCCAGCTGTGGAAGTGGACTTACTAATAAGGCTGTGCTGAGCAACAGTACTGTAGTCCCGTCTGTCAACATCAATAGCAACAACGTTGCACCCAGTCCACACAAGAAAACCGTCATACAGGCTTCCACCTCCGAGTTGTTGAGATGCTTGGGAGAATTCCTGAACAAGCGATGCAGGAAGTTAAAAGATTTTCATCCAACAGATGCTGTTATGTGGCTACGAACTGTGGACAGAAGCCTTTTGATGCAAGGCTGGCAAGACATTGCTTTCATAAACCCCGCAAATGTCGTTTTTCTGTACATGTTGGTCAGAGATCTCGTTGGAGAAGACATTGAAACTGAACGCGAGCTTCAGGCTGTGGTCCTCACATGCCTTTATTTGAGCTACTCGTACATGGGCAACGAAATATCGTACCCGTTGAAGCCATTCCTAGTCGAAGATTCCAAAGAAAAATTCTGGGATCGGTGTCTTCTCATTATAAATCTCCTGAGTGGTAAAATGCTGCGTATCAACAGTGAGCCGAGTTTTTTCACCGAAGTCTTTACCGAGCTGAAAGGATGTTGTTCTCTGCCAGCATAGCGGTGATGTAGTAATAGTTAATTTATTTAACTTCGATAACCTAAATTAGTTGTATTGATTTCAGGTCTTGATTGCATTTGTAAATTTACAGTCTAAAATAATCATAGAAAGAAAACTAATACCTCATACATTTATATTTTCTTTGCCAACTAAAATTTTGATATACTGCAATACAAGAAGCCAAAAGTCAGAATAAACATTTGTACATAAATTTAATGAATTAAGGAGAGAAATTTATAGATTTTGTAGGAATTATTTATTTTTGAAAGCTTTAACTGAGTATATTATATTTATTGTTTTGAGAATATTGTACTATATTGTTTTAACTTTTGTTAATAGTTTCAATTTAATACTATTTGTGAAAAAATGACCATGACTATTTTGCCATTAAGATTACTTACAGAAAAGTCTTTATTGTTCATGTGTTAGTTTCAGAGCATTGACTTAAAGTCACTGTCTTTAATCAGTAACTACAGTTATGGACAAATGAGATACTTATAGTTTATAAACTACCATATATCGTATTTAAAAATGCGTATCAAAGGAAACTTGTTGAAATTTAACAGAATATATTTTCAAATGAATTATTACATAAGTTTTGTTTTCAATATTGTAGTTGTCCCCATTCAATATGATTTTGTTTTAAATGTTTGTTATAAATCTTACCCTGGTGTCAGTTAAGTTTTGAATATTTTATTGTTTTTTGTTCTTATATTTAATATACTGCTAAACCTTTTTATTGATAGTCTTGTCACTTACTGTTCATTGTATGATGTGAATTATTTTATTCAGGTAAAATACCTCATTTTAAGCACTTCATTTATATCCCGCAAATTTAAGCTCAATTTGCATTTCTCGTTATAAACCATTAACAAATAATGTTTCAGAAAACGCCTTGTCTAAATAAATTGATATATATCAGACTATTATTAGTATCCGAAAACAAAATTGGTAGGGAATAATTTATTACGTAACAAAGTTGGTAGCAGCTTCTCCTATTTGTTTGTTTTTTTTACTTTTCGGGGAAGAAGGAAAACGCTAAGATGGCGCTGGTATTGATTTTTTCCAAGGCGTAGAGAAATTAGTTTTCAGAAATACGGCGATGTTTCTCGAATGTTAGGAAATATCAACGAAAATTTGAAGGAACTGTAGTCATTTAACAACATAACATTAAAACTAAAAGCAGTTTTAAATCTTATTGTATGATTTACGTTATGGAAAATGAAAGTAACATGTTGCTTTAACAAAAAAATCAATCCTCTCAGTATCGCAATACGAAAAACCCGTTGTTACTCCAAACATGGAGACTGATTTTAATGTTTAACATACGAAGTTTGCAGATTAGCTTGGTAAATTTTCACAGGAAGGAAAATCCAATTGCTTTAGACTTCAAAATTTTTGTTTGAAATTTGCAGGAATAAAGTTTGCTTTACTAAACTTTTAAAGGAAGACAAAGCAAAAATGAAAGGTCTCAAAATAGTTCTTTTGCAATTTCTTTAACCATTTGAAGTTAATGCACGTAAAATGGGAATTGTGATAAATATCTGTTGCGTCAATTTAGCTCCAAATCGCTTTTCAAGTAACAAAGCATGAATTTCTCCCTTTCGCATGGTTACTTTTTTTTTTGACTAGATATTTTTACAAAACCCATAGAAAAAAAATACTTGATCATCTTCTACCTTATGGAACTATATTTCTTTTAACTAGTACAAACTTTTTGAATCACTGAATCATATTTGTATCCATCAAGTGTTTAACTTGTAGCTTTAATTAATGAAAGAACTTTTGATCCCTAAAGTTTAATGACACTATTAGATTAATTAATAGAACTGTAGATTAAAACAACTAAATTGTGACCACAACTTTAACTCATTAACATCAGAACTGAAAATTATAGAAATAACTTACTTTTTTACACCATTAACGCCTAATGTTTGAAGATATCAATCATGAATCCTGTTACACGGTGTTATGGTTCATATAAATTCTCACGTAGGGGCAACTGGAATACATAAGAAATCAAACTAAAATCAGAGAGGAAATATGACTTGATTTTATTAAATCATTTTATATTATAGCAGTAATACCAGCAAAAAAAGTTTTAAATTATCAACCTCTTAAAAATCTTTATTTTAATCATTTTAAGATCATATTTGATTTTTTATACTGTTTTATTTTGTATCAATCTTATAAAATTATGTTACTAGGAAATATTTGCTTCAGGGAGATGTTCAGAAGAAAAATTTCGCTCCGTTACTACCCAAGTTTGGCTGCACTGAAAACTCAGTTAAGGTGACCTTTCAAACTCATCTTTAGAACTTCCTACTTTAACCATATGACTCACTATATTGATCGATGTAATACGACAGGAAGAAACTTTTTCTTTATTTTCTAGAAAAACATAGTCACGCATACAGGTACAATAACAGATTAAATTATAGCATTTTATTTAGCTGTTTCATCTTTTATTTGGCATTGATCTATCAAAATTTTTCATTTATTCCAAATAGTTTGGTGCATTTTTAATCATTTCTTTCACACACTTTAATACAATTAGGTTTATACTGAAGATAATATAAAGATACTTTTAAAAAAGTAATGGTGTACGTAAATGCATTTATTTAATTCATGCAAGGAAGAGTAAAATACAGTAAATTTCCATTTTTAGGTTATCAATGATTGTTGAGGTCTTCATCATATTTAAGTATTTAATGAAAATGTAGAAATTATATTGATTAATTTTTATATATTGTGTTACAGGCAGTTATTTTTTCAATCTCATTATATACAGATCTCTTTCAAAATTAGGAGATGCAAAGGAATGATACGGTATTTCGAACAATTCTTCGCCGCTTTTAGGAAATTTCTGACAGGCAGAACTTAGCAGCCTTTCCATATAACAGTTGGTGCTATCTTATTTGATTTTATCTAATTTAATAGTGACGTGATTTTAATAGGTTAGAAACCAAGATACTTTAGACTTTCATCTGAGGGCTCGATTATGTTGTGCCATATTACGATTTATACATACAATTCTCAACTGCTTTTTAGTGAGTTGGTGAAGTTTCTACTTGAAATGAAGTTGTGTTAAATTTCTACAGTTTCTTCAAAGAAAAAAAGAAGAATCCTTTTCAATCATTCCATTATTTAGTGTATATAAATTACATCCGAGAAATATGCATTATATTAATTGAGGAAAAAGATCTTGTATAAATATAACATTAAATCTGTGTTAAATTTTTGTTTGTATGCCACTGTTTGTTAAAACTCCTATACTTTGAACATCTTAGCTATACATAATAAATTTTTGTGATCGATACCGTAAGCGAATTGTCCTGAGAATATGCATATTATTGTGTCAAGAATACTTGAATATTAGTACTTTTAAAATAATCAGTATTGTTCATCATATTTTGTATAAAAAGATGTGTGTAATTGTATTTGTAGCATCTAATAGAACAGTGCCGGCAATATGTGCAATATGACAGAAATTCAGATATACCTCACAGTTAGGTTCTGATTTCTTTGTAAAAAAAAAAATTAGAATAGTTTCGTGTGTAAGAGATTTGATTATCGAGATTTGAGGAAAAAATATATAGCTAATCACGTATATTTGCTTTCGGTAATCATTTCCATACCAACTTAAAGTTCACAATTTACTTAAACGTGTACAGAATATGTATGTCTCAGTTCTTGTACAAAAAAGGAGTAAAGTGACTTTGTGTTCAATGTTTCTTAGAAACAAATTGTGTTTGTTATCTCTATGGGATACATCCCACGTCTTAAACATTCCAAAGTATTCGTCTTGTTTAAGAATATTTATTCATTACTCGGCAAAATTTCGCTGCTACAGGAATTTAGATAAATGCAAAAACCTTTGCTATATCTATGTTTTAAGCTATAGATATAGTGTAAGAGTGTTTACGGTTTGTAAATATGTCAAATACTTTTGTGGAAAACGTTAAAGCGAAGTTTTTAATTAACAAGTGTATAAAACTAACAACAGATATCAAATTTTTTAACACAAAAATGTTTACACTTACTGTAATAGCACAGTGAAATGTTTTCCTAGAAATTGTCGTTTGAGTAATATTTTATACATGAAATTTGTTTTTGTTTAAAATTAGACCTTACTTTCATTTTTATAATGGATCTTACTTAACGTGCACTAACATTTACCAAATAGTCAAGATCTTCCAGTTTTTATTTTAAACACCTGTCATATGTCTAGGAGTCTTGAAGTGTGAATCTTTAAAGCGAAATTTATTTTCATGCAACTGTGATACTTTCTTTTGTACATAGATGTACCTTATATACTGATTTAATTACACTTCAGTTTTGTTCATTAATAAATATGATGAGTAAGCTCTAAAAATTTTAATGTTGTGTAAGATATTTATTTTTTTCTATTTATGGATTTTTTTTTCTCATTGTTGGAAATTTAAACTAGATACGTTGAAGTTCAAGAGTTTGAATTCTTTGTACATGCTAATGAATATTTTATCAAAATAACTTGAATATTGTTAAAAAAAATTGCATTTATGAATAAAGAAAGGATGTACAAGCCATCGAGTCTCGTAGCAGATATATCATTTTCTAAAGGTCAAGTGATGATGGTATATCTATGACTTAATAAAGTCCTCAATGATTACGGATATAGTTTCAATAAATGGTCTAACGTTACTCCATCCTCCCCTTAAGCTATAGTCTTTGACCAATATTCTGTTTTCTTTTACTTTTCCAAACTCAAATCAAATGTGTTTAAGAATATTTGGAAATGAACTGTAATCACTTCATCACACAAATAGGAAAATCAATGAATAGCCTATTCATAATTATAGACCCTCAGTCTCATATTTACAAGCAAAAGTTTTCATACATTTGGTAACAATTTTTGTTTCCTTTCTCAAAATGTGTAGATTAGACATGTTATAGAAAAAGTATTTAATGTCGATTTTTTAATTCGGAGCACAGCCTGCAATCATGTCTGAAAGTGTGTGAATATATATAACATATGTGGTTCTTTCACTCAAAGATACTAATCAAACCGGAGTGAACCTTATGTAGTCATTTCCAAAAACGGAGCATTTCTGCTACTGAGATCTCGATAAATGTAAGTGTATTTTTGATTATTTTTAATGTTATTGATGCTGAAGTACAAAAAAAGGTATTGTTAAATTTTGACATTTCAAGAATCAAACGCTTCAACTTCTGTAGTAAAATCTTCCTGGAAGGCTTCCGAAAATTCATATTCAAAGTGTATTGGATTTCATTCTCATTTTGAAAAAAAAAAAGACATTTCTTTCCATTTCCTGAAAACTCAATTAGAATTTTCCAAATCTAAATAAAATTTTCTTTTTGACAAAGGAAACTTTTAGAAGCTTTACTAAATTGTGGGACATGCCCAACTCTCTTATGACTAAAATCCAATCAAAAAAGATTTTACTGCAGACGTATCTGGTAAAAAATTATTTGTTCTTAATACATACAGATATTCTCGTGTATTACATATATGTTAGTGTTTGAGTGTATGTATTGTGATTTTAATTAGAATGTAATATCTCTTCTTCATAATTTGAAAAATATTTTTAACTTTCTTAATTCTCTTTATGCGCAAAATGTAAAACTCGTCCAGTGTTGGTATGTTTGCTCAATAGCTAAGCGAGTGTATATAAAACACAATGAAATGCCGATATTAATTTTAAACGAACAGTCCAGTTGTATGGAACCTATACAGTTGCCACCGAATTCCCTCTCAGAGTGAATCAATTTTACCTTTATAGCAAGGAATCTCGTTTACTTCTGTTAATTAGCTTGACATATATTTAATGAATATTCTCGTGCCTGCCATTGTGTTTATAGTTTAGATGTACTAAGGCTTTCAACCACTAAGTCTTTCAAGCAACAGAGCATGCTTTCGCTATCACAGGGTGGCCAGAGAGAAAACTCAGCAAAAATCGAAAAGTGTGAGGCAACCGTACATCAGTAAATGTTGAGGAAAAATATTCAGATCGTGAAATATCGCAGTACACACCAAAAAAATGAAAAAGTTCTAAATATGTAGAAAATTGTATCATGCATAATAAATACGAGAATGTATGAGATGAGAAGTCTTAAACATTGGATTTTAGACAACAAGCCTTTATCATTCACACACACACACTTTCTGGGGCGTAATGTGATATTACATTTTACTTTGCCGCCAACTGTTGAAGACAAGAAATATTATTTGCATTCAATCTCGAATCGGCTGTTGTTAAATCTGTCTGATATTTTTCTTTGTAGGCCATGGATAAATAAATCGCTTGTTGTAATTAGTCAAAAAGATGTGAAGTGATCAGCGTTGTAACCTTTTGGCAATCATTTTGTAACGAGACTCTAGAACTGCAATCATTATTCCTATCGAAATTGAGATTTCATTGAAAGAGAAGTAGGACAATGTGATATTAGGTCTGCTTTGTGCAGTTTAAATCAAAGAAACCTCTTCGTTCTACTCTTCTACAATTAGTCATTAGGGAATTCCATTAAGTAAACCAGGCTTTGAAATGAGATGAAATAATTGAATAATGCATTCTTCAATTGTCATACCTATTTCATCAAAATTGTTTGCGCTTTCACATTAACAATAGACCAAAAGTTGTAAATTTTCATTAAGTCTGGTATATTACAAACTTGGATGAACCAATGTTCGTCCAGTATTCTAACTCTCCCTCTTAGCTTTAAGATCGAAAATATTGAAGTAACGTTAAGAATCCCCAATCAGAGTGCTGAAATATAGCTTTAGTTATTGAGAGATCATGAGCTGAAACAACGCGCATCTTTACTATACCTGGAAATATTCTACATTTTGCAGTGTAGTGTATTTTATTGATTAAATATTTATAGTGAAAATGTTCGTAAACTTTCAACGACTTATAACCAGAGTAATTTTAATTTAGCCGAATATTTGCATCACACAATAATAAAACAAGCCTTCCGAGGCATCGTGTGTGTACTGGCCACCCAGTACAATATATCTGAAACATCTTCCCCAAACTGTTCATCAAAGTGTTGAACTCTTTGATTTGGCTTGCTCGTAAAATACTAATTACGGTATATAAGCTCTGAAATTTGTTTTGATATTTAAATGTTTTATTTTCTAGGAGTTAACAAATAATATATGCAGATTAGGTATAAATAGTACGATAAAGTTTGTCACAAACGTCTTTGGTGAAAAGACTTGTCCAAGACACGTTTAATTTTCAAGGAATTACTTGAATCATATGTAACATTTAAAATGCGAAATTAATTCCCAATTTATTCAAGATGTTTCTGTATGTGTCTTGCTGGTTTCTCTCAAAACAATTTACACCATTTTCATGTTGCATTATTAAGATTAAATTCACTTAACTGAATTAATGTTTTAACTAAAAATTTATCATTCAAAAATTATAAATTGAGGATTTTGTCAAACTTAATGTTTGCTGCTTAATGATTCCATTGCTTAAAAGTTTATCACATCGGCATTCATTTATCATCAACACATTTTTTAAAATGCAAGGATATTCTCTTGTAGTTTAACCACTGGTATTTTCTATTGGAAAAGTATCGGTTACGAAAACGAAGGTTATCAAAAGAGCAGTTTGACTTGACACAAGTGAATTCTGTTACATGTTAAATTATGTGTGTGATGTAATACATTGCTTTTGAAACCTTATTTGAAAGGTAATAGAGCACTGATGCTTTCTTTTGCATTCCAAAAAAAGTAACATTTTCTTCAAATGTTCTGGATATAATGTATACTGCTTGAAGTTGCTTGTACAAACTGAGAGACCTTAAAGATGAAAGAATGCTGTAAAAGAAGATGTCGAACTCAGATCTGAACTGTTATTTATCTAGAATGTAAAAATAACATGATCACGTCCGTTTAATGTGCAGATAAATTTTCATTAAACAACTATAGTTTTTGTACCTTAATGCTGACTCTCTTTTTATTTACGTCAAAGATTTTGTCGCTTAATTGATTTAGAAACATCTCGCTTAACAGAACATTTGCAGGCTCAGTTCTTTAGAATTGTACCTGAAATTGGATAACTTTTGGTATTAATTATACGGAATGACTAACTTTTTCATTTATATTCTGTTACCTCAAGGATAGAAGATTGCTGAACATGCCATTCTTCAACAGTAGAGAAATTTGGGGGCTTTGGGGACAGCTAACAGCTAGGAGCAGTCTCTAAAGCCTCCATCTTATTTCGTCCTGGGAACAATATCCGTTGGCTTTTCTTTCAAAAAAAGAGTATCATAGTTTCAGCATTCCACCTACAATAGCAACTGAACTCTAGAGATTTTTTTTGTCGTTATCTGAGAAATTTCCTCATCAATAATTATAGTGAACCATTTGCTATATTATTTATAAGTTTTTCAAAATTGAAGGGCTTTAAAATTCAAAGTTGCTTTAAGTTATATGTAATACGCTGTTGGATAATAAAAGTCCACTAATTCCCTATGAGCAGTTATTGTTAACGGATAAAAGGGAACTAGGAATGCTTCTACGCACTTCTGTCTAATAATGAGCATTGTGGTTGAAACCAGAGTATATGAAAAATAAATTTCTATCATGTTACTACAGTAAATATAGTGAGTTTGCGTATGACAGCGTATATCAGGCTGCATAACTCGAAATGCGATGAGGGCCATATCTATACTAATATATAAAGAGAGAGGGGATTTTGTATGTGGAGGGTAATATCCGGAACCACTGCACCTATTTGAAAAATTCTTTCACTATTTGAAAGTTACATTATTCCAGATGGACATAGGCTATATATTATGTATATCTGATCAGTAGTAAGAAAGTTAGGGGCCTAAATGTTGAGCTGATGCTTCACCTTTATAACTTTTCCTTTGTCAACCATAGTCAAGTAACCATAGCAACACATCAAACTACATTTTCATTTATTATGAGTAAAGCATTTAATATTTTAAAGATTCAAGTGGAGGAGGTATTGATAAATACAAAAAGGATTTTTGAACATTTAAGGTTTTATTGAAGAAAATTACATTTGGAACTACTTATTGGAAATTTAAGGTAAAAAAAGATTTGCAATTTATTGGATATCAACTGGAAATTTATTGGTATAATATTACAGAACTTTATTTAACTTATAAACTTTATGTTTTTGAATTTATGTACAATTTTATGCACAATTTTGCGTAAATCAAACTTGAATTATTGAACTTTATTCAAAAATCATCGTGTTTCATTGAAACTGTGAAATATATTGATTATTTCTAATAAGCCTATGTTTGTTCCTTTATAAGTGAAAAAGTATTGCTTCAATTGAGCTGAAATTTTGTATAGATATAGATGATATTTCAGATTAAAACATGGGCATATTATTTTTTGAAAATCGAGCAACGCAGGGTACTTCAGCTAGTTATTTTATAAAAAAAACTGCTGCGGACCGCAAGACAATAGGATAGGTGGGGAAGCGAAAAATATGTTGTGTAGCAAATAATAAATTGATGATTATTTTAAAAATTAAATAAATATTGATGTTCATTGCTTATGAATTCCTTTCGTAATATTATAAATCTAAAAATAATATTCCGCATTTTTAAGATTTATATCATGCGTCTTCTAAAAAGGCTTCGTGGGCCTGGCATAGATTATAATATTGTTCCCTGTTTGAGGGCTTTGTCTACGAAGGTTCCAACATTTAAGGGAGAAATGGGGCGATTTCGCTAAAATGAAAGTTAAAAATTTAGTTATCCTCAACTTTTTATTTACGTAATTTTACTATGACTGCTTTAATAAATGACACCTATTCTTCTTCCCTCAGAGTTATTATAGATCATTTTATTATCCAAATTTAGTTCATAAATTAACTGTATGAAACATTTTCATAACCAGAGGGAAGGAATAATGTTCATAAAATCATTCTGAAGGTTTTAATACTTGCATCTTTACTACTTTTAACTGTTAATATTTCTTTAGTCTGCGCTCGGACAGGTAGATCTGCACTTGGACAGTATGGCTAATTACTGTCTGCTTTCTTTGGTGGATATAACACATGAGCCCCTATGCTACTGCATTTTTTTGATAATATCTATCGGTTATTATTAGACCAGGCTACTTCAGATTTAATAATTACATCTGAATACTTACAACATTGTTGAATTCATATCATCTGAATACTTGCAACATTGTTGAATTTGTTACCGTGTTTTACAGTTTATATACTTTACTTTGCATACGTTTGTACCATATAGCCTTGTTATTGTAATCCCCAATATTAGACTGAGTGAAATAAGGAATTTTTAGGCACCTCATTTTGATGAAGAATAGTAAATGTGGGTTTTGGGAAATAAGAGCACTTTCTTATAAATTGTTGCGTCGATGTTTAAAGAATAAAGTCGACTGTAAATGAGAGTTGAAAAAATTAATTTGCTGTAGAACGTCATCAAACTACCGGAAATGTTTAGAAAACAAAATCTCAGTTACCATGTTAAAATCTATTATACCATGAATGTAAATTTGCAACTAGATAGTATTAACTAAAAAGTATCATAAAAGATATACCTTCAGATAGAGAACAAATACATTTTAAATACTTGGAAATATTATCATCGTGGTAGAAAAAATAAGACAAATTATGTTGCTGTCTACAAAAATTAGAAAAACTGATACAATATTATATAAGAATGTTTAATTTTATCCAGTTTGTTTTAAAATTTGTCTCAAATTTTCCCTTTTTTCTGGAAAAGTATAAAAACATTTATGTATTTCATTTTATTATTAAAGTTAAAGCATCTTCATGTATAATCCTTTTAAAATCCTAAATCACATACAACTTAGAGAGACATTATGTGGCAACAGTCATTTATTTCATTTTGAAATATGAAATAGCGTTTTTTGTGATCTTGTTTTAAAATTGACTTTTCCTATCAGGTAGCAAAGCATTTTTATGTGTGCTTAATACATATATTTAATGGGGAAATATTGGATAGATCGAGATATGTATTTTGAATGATATATTCTGCAGAAATGCTTTTGAAAATATAAATGCACTAAAGATAAATATTTTTCCTTTGGATAGCGTAAGCTCCAATTCCGCATGAATATTACAAAACAGTGACGCACTGTATGGTTCATATTGTTGAAGAAATGTTTTAAATTTTACCTCTTTCTATTAAGTGTTTTATCAGGCTAGGTTTTATCGTAATAAAATAACCTCTTTTTAAAGTGATGCCATGTAAAGTACAAGATTCTGCAACTCTGGGTCCACACTGAATCAGAAAAGCTGAAATAATCTGGTCTTTCAATAATTGCCCAGTGTTTATTCTTTTTAAAAGAAATTTTTATTAAAGAATCCTTTGCAGAATTTTGTGGACGTAGAAAGATTTTGATTAGCCCCACACAGGCAGCCGAGCCAAGGGTAATCTTACTCAATTGAATTAATCTGCCCCCTAATCCCCGAGAGCATATAGTATCAACAACACAGAACTCCACTAAATATAAGTAAATCTTCTATCTAGAATACTGCGATCACCAAGATTGCCAAAAAAGCCAAAATATTCTGTCATAAAAAAATACAACCTGCATTGCAACTTGCATACTTATTGTTTTTTAGCACAGAAATTAAAGATTCTTCATAAGTGAAAAAAAAAGTAACCCACATTTTAAATACACGGGTTTATTTCAATAATGATATGCCTACCTTTGAAATGTATGCGTACCACACGTAGTTGAAAACCAAAAGCTTAAGGTATTTAACCAGGACTACAAACATATGCACAATTTAAAGAATTTCTTAGCATAATCATTTGTATGAAATGTAACTGAAAATTAAAAAACGTATTATTCCGTATGCATCATAGCTTGAAGGGAAATTCACGGAGGTTTCCCTTTTGCATTCGTGTAGATTTTTTTGTGTACAGGAAAATTAAGTAGAAAAAAAGATGTTAAAATATTTTTCTTTAAATTTAATATCAATCAGATCAGAACTAAATTTCTCAGAACAATATTAATCTGACTTGTCTCAAGTGACGATAAAACATGTTATTTCTGAAATATTCCTAATTCGCAAATTCGTCACCTGTTCGTTTCATAAAGTTGCTATTTAATGACTTAATTACTTCCCACAACTGAGTATCCTTTTAAACAGGATACAAAAAGCAAGGAAGCTCACGAGTGCTCTAAAATGCAGTTGATCAGCAAAAATATCCATCCGTCCAGCACAATATCTTGAAAAAAATATTACGGCCAAAACTTTGAATACTTTTGACAGAAATTAAATACTTAGTCGAGCTTTGAGAGAGATCTTAAAAAGATCCAGGCATAAATGCTGGATCCAGTTATTCATAAATGCCGGAAAGTTTCGATAAGAAGAAAGTGTTGAAACATTTAATCGATTTATTGGAATAGCATATGAAATTTTAAGATTAAGAGTTGTTAGGGGGTTGATAAATAAAATATAGAGAAAACGGGTTTGAGGTCGAAAAATTCAGTGATGAGCCTCAAAGTTTTCTGACCTCTATGGTTTTCAGAGACAAATGCCGGTTTGGAAATATTTAATGCATCACGGAAGAAAACTGTATCGGGAAAGAACCGGAAACTTAATTTGGGTTAAATATGTATCCACTGTAAAATAAAGGGATGGACTTACAGCGATGTGAAATAGCATGACAGTGTTAGTTGTCACAAATCTTCGCAAAATTGTGGGTGAAATGCATCAGTATTGTAGCATCAACGTCCAAAGAATGATTTAGTGCTAAATAAATTTGATTGGGAGATAATTTTGTTTTCCTGCAGGAATTGACCTAAATATTGCACGGGGAATACCGTGTACTGATTTTAGATGCAATAAATAGAAAATATAGCAATCTCTTCTTACGAACCGATCGAATATTTATTTAAATTAAAATGAACTTACCTACTTAACACTATTTCTAATAAAAAAAGACAAACGTCGACGCCAAAGATCTATATAATCACCTAATTTTTGCGAGAAACTAGTATATGGAAGGAAGTATTCTAAAATATATCCAATATAAATTTCTCCCTAAAACAACCTTTAAAGCATAAAAAAGATATGCTACTTACTTATGCCAAAAATTCCTCTTTAAAACCCTGAAACACTTTTTGTTTATCCCATTTTTTATTTCTTTGTGAAACAACAATAATTTAAAGATCGGATCAGGGCGCATTTGAGACATTTAAAGTTTCACTAGGATGCCACTAAATTCATAAGCTATACATATTAAAGACTATTTTGATAGAGTGGGTGAAAATTTATTTGACTACCTACAAAATTTTAAATGTCACTGACCGAAGAGTTATTTTTTATACATTTGTCTTTCTCTTCATAGGCCAGGTGATGGCCGAATGACTAGGGCGCTGGCATTCGGTTCAGATCCTGTGGGTTCGAGTCTCACTGTTGTCATGGATTTTTGTAGCCGTTCGGAATCGTCTTTAAACTGTAGGTCCCGGTCTAATTAGCCCGCCATCATGTAGCAAAAAGTTAACTGCAGCACTCCATACCAAACCAATCTTCCTCTTGATAAGGAAAATTGTAAATTTTGATATATTAACTACTTTGCATGCAAGCATGTACTATCTGGTAGAAAAGAACCAGAAACTGTTACCCAGAAACTATGTTACCCCAGAAACTATCTGTTCTGGTAGAAAAGAACTAGAAACATTTTATGTATTTCGTATTAAATGCTCTATGCAAATACATATTATTATTATTATATAATATATACTATTGAGTTGTAACACCCGTTAGCGTATCACTACCCTTCATTTTTTTATTCATATGAAAGAAATAATGAGATTCATGAGAAAATTAAACGTTACATAAAAACGTAACAGAAAAATGTTATAGATTTGAGCTAATTGTATACAGGTGAGTGGGTGTGGTTGTGTAACATTTTATAAACTGGTAATTTTGTATATATTGTAGATGTCAGAAACTTTATTAGATTATATGCTGAAAAATCAGTTTTTGAAAAACTTCATTTTGAAACATGAAGTCGGCTGAGACACAAAGTGATATGTTGAAATATCTGTTTTGTATTTTGTGTATTTATGGACACACACATCAGTCAAAGTCTTGAAAGAATAAAGTCCCTAAGTTTCTTAAGTAAATAGTTTTAAACAAATTTGTATACTTTAAAAACGCTTTAAAAACTCCATCCACCCAAGAATTCAAATTGCGAAAGAAGGTCAAGCCGGTAGTGATTCGCCAAGAGTCAAAACCACATTTAGTAACTCGAAACGAGGTGTTTCGTGACGGGATATAATTTATTCATGTACGGGCCATAACTAGCGTGACTTCATCGAAAGACCTTATTTCTCCGTAAAAGAAACAAAATAAAAAAAGGTACTACTGAATCGAATTCGAGTAATGACTTTTTGCATTCACATGCTGAGGAAACATGCAAACCTCTTTGACGTGAGAATGACGTTTCATAAACAATATTGCTTTAATCCTGGGACGTAAGTTGCAACATTCTTTGCCCTCATCCATACTTAAAGCCCATTTGTTAATTTATGTAGTTAATTTTGAAAACATCATTATGGAAAATATATTGTGCATTTATGCTTTGTGCTTTCATTATATTTCTTTCATAAGCACAAAAAAATAAAGGGATGGGTTGTGATCCGCTAACGGGTATTACAACCCAATGGTATATATTTCATAATAATAATATGTATTTACGTAGAACATTTAATACGAAATGTGTAGCTTTTATTCCAATATAGTAGAGAGTTTTAAAATAATTTGACGTAAATGTATATTATGCGATTCAAAATAAATTAAAACTATGGCTGTACATTCCCATTCAGGAATTTATGTACTTAATTTTGAAAGCATCATTATGGAAAATACATAGCAGCAGTACATATTGTGCATTTACACTTTGGGTTTTCATTATTTCTTTCATAGGCACAAAAAATGAAGAGATGGGTTGTGATCCGCTAACGGGTATTACAACCCAATAGTATGTATTATATAATAATAATATGTATTTGCATAGAACATTTAATACGAAATGTGTAGCTTTTATTCCACTAGTACAGATTTGTAAAATAAGTTGACTTAAATTTATATTATGCGATTCAAAATAAATGAAAATTATGGCTGTTCAAAACCAATAAATGCTAATATGAAAATCAACAAGCTTACATTGGTTAATGTATACTGAACTAGCTGAAAACCCGCGCTTCGCTACGGAGTACATTCAAATTAAATACAACGGTCAATGTATGCAATTAATACCAAAAAATATATATATATTTATAATAAATGTGACGATCAATGTATACAATTGGTGTAAAATACATAAAATATATATATATTTATAAAAAAAAAATCGTAAGGAATATTTATTTTTTTTTGGATAATATCCGATCGTCTGCTGCATTACAAAGAAAAAAAAAATTTTTTTGTCTATTTGTGTAGTTGTTATGCACGTGACGATAAATTTATTTAAAGTATCAGAAAAGGAAATCACGTGATCAGCCTTTAATAAATTAAATTCTAAAAATCAATCTTTAAAAATTCACCAAAAATCAGAAAAACGAGGTAAGGGCTCGAAAAAGATTTCATTTTAAAGGAATTTTTATGATCTTTTTCGTGATATAAATTTTATAACCCCCAAATTATTATTTTAAATGCAAACTTTAAAATAAAAGTTACAAAAACAGCTTAAAAATTTAATTTTAAAAAAATCTATGAAGAATTTTTCAAAAATCTCTCTTAGTGCACCCCTACACCATAATAAGAATCTCCATGCAAAATTTCAGCCTTTTAGGTCCAGCGGTTTGGTCTGTGCGTTGTATGTCAGTGAGTCAGTTACGGAACTGTTTTATATATATAGATTAACAATAGGACATGAGCGAGGGATCTCGGGCAATGTTTCCTGCAGACGAGGGATAGAGGATAACTGATAAAATTTGCTGACGGGCGGAAGGGTATGTAATTCCTCCTGCTGATATCTAAGAACTAACAGACATTGTGTCTCGAAGAAAAAAGGCTAGACCCTTATACTTAAAATGAGTACATTAACAATAAAACAATTACTGTTGTGCCCGTTTTATATTACCTGTTTAGAAGAGTGAGAGAGTGTTTTTGAGGTATTCATATGTACGAGCTAAATGCACAAATGATAGAGGTGGGACGTGGTTTATTAACTCTGGCAAATCACACTAAAAAATTTCGCCTGTGAAGATGCTTTTTGCAGGGCTCTTTTAGAATGGTAAAATGTCGTATCAGCGGGATATTATTATGATAATGATAAACAGAAGATACGATTTAGAAAAACTTCAGCGTTTCAAACTCCTAAAAGTATGCAAAATAAATGAAAAATGGACTAAATCCATAAAATATTTTGTTGAAGGCTCTTCATTCATACAAAAATAAACCATTTTTTAATTTAACTAAAAGAGCTAAAATGTGAAATTGCATGCAATAATTCTAACATGTTTTATAACAGTTTGATTTTTAAAAAAATATTTTAAAATAGTTTATTTTAGCTTCTTTTTCCATATCTATCGAGGAAAATATTTTTATAAAGCCAGGCGATATTTGTGCAAAGGGACTTAGGAAGAGCAAAACGTTTTCGTGACTCAGAATTTAGAATGTTTAATCAAAACTTCAACAATGCAAATATTCCAGTTGCTTCATATTATGCCTTTCTTATTCCCTGTTTTTGCATGAAGCAGCAATAACTAAAGCATAAATATTTTCGCTCCCTTTCAAAAACACTTCTTTCGTGCACGCCAAAAGGGTCTTAACGTCCTGGGTAATCTCAAAAAAACAGGTGAAACAGTTCTATATATTGAAACCTCCAAAAGTGCTGGAGCTCTGGCTTCTTGACCTTCCTGTTTTTCCATCGATCTTCCGCAGCTGCACGCGCAGGCGCAGTGGCCACTAAGACAATGTTATGCTTCGATAGGCTAAAGACATACGTTTTGTTTCAATAGGAAACGTAACTCCTCCTGATAATTGATTCAAGTGATACTGATAAAGGAACGTGATATCTAGCTATATAGACAGCTGCACACAGATCCATAAAATAACACATCAAGTCGATTGATTTAATGCACGAAAAGTAATATCAGGGACGTATCAAACTATAATGTATTCGAGGTCTACACGGAATATATGGATTTAGCAACGTGTAATCGATTTCATAGTACATTATAAATTGCTATATGCTAGAAAAATCGCATGAATTTTCTATGCTATTTTTTCAAAGTTGAAATTTTACACTACTTTTGGACTAGAGCAGAAAAAATAGAAAAAAATAACATAAAAAATAATAATTAACGCTAAAACTTGTTTTTTATAGCACATGAGTTTAAAAGTGCATAAATCAACAACAAAATATGACAGTTCCATTACGTCAAATTTTAACTCAGTACAAAAGAAAATGTGTTAATACAACACAGTGGTTAACATACTAAACTGTAAAAGTTTTAGTTCTCTTATATTATAACTCAGAGCTGTGATTTCTGTATCTTTTACGAGGAACCGGAGTAGAATTTTTCGAAGATACCCAAGCATTATCACTCTTCTTTTGGCGACTTAGTTCCCCATAGATGCCAACAGGTCATGAATAAACACAAATTTCAAAACAAATATATAGTCAATGTTTTTATCGAAATGCGTATTAGGCAACAATTCAAAATTATAATTTCCCATCATTCTGTAAGTTCAGTCAATTTTTTTTTTCATTTATATATTTAGTACTTATGACGAAATATTTAAACAAGCGTACTTAAAGAATGAAATTAAAAAAATTAAATATTCAGATTCAGATTATTTTTCAATCACCAATGAAAGTAAACTTAAACCTTTTTTTCTGAATCAAAATTTAATTTAATAATTATAGATTAAAAAGGTCGAGAGAATTACAAGCAGTCATCACTGCAAGCATCATAGTATGAAAGTAAAAAAACCTTTACAGGCAAAAAAGAGACAGCTTCCAAGTAATGCTAGAAAGATGTCATCAGAAATTTGGGAGGGAAATCTTACAAATACACACACACACACACACACATATATATATATATATATATATATATATATATATATATATATATATATATATATATATATATATATATATATATATATATATATATATATATATATATACACTAGCTGAAAACCCACGCTTCGCTACGGAGTACATTCAAATTAAATACAACGGTCAATGTATGCAATTAAGGCCAAAAAAAATAAATTTATATATTTATAATAAATGCGACGATCAATGTATACAATTGATGCAAAAAAAAAATATATATATATATATTTAGAAAAATATCGTAAGGGATATTTTTTTGGTTAATATCCAATCGTCTGCTGCATAGGAAAGAAAAAAATAATATTTTTTTGTCTATTTAGTTGTTATGCACGTGACGATAAATTTATTTAAAGTACCAGAAAAAGAAATCACGTGATCAGAATTTAATAAATTAAATTCTAAAAATTAATCTTTAAAAATTCACCAAAAATCAGGAAATGGAGGTAAAGTTTCGAAAAAAAATTCATTTTAAAGGAATTTTTATGATCTTTCTCGTGATATAAATTTTATAATCCTCAAAGTGTTATTTCAAATGCAAACGTAAAAAAAGTTAAAAAAATCAACTTAAAAATTTAATTTTAAAAAAAATCTAAGAAGAATTTTTGAAAGATCTTTCTTAGTGCACCCCCACACTATAAGAAGAATCGCCATGCAAAATTTCAGCCCTTTAGGTCCAGCGGTTTGGTCTGTGCGTTGTATGTCAGTGAGTCAGTTACGGAACTGTTTTATATATATATATATATATATATATATATATATATATATTAACTCTTTCCAATAAAGACGTTCTTAAATTTTCGTGTGTGTGAATATATATATATATATGAAAATTCAAGAACGTCTTCACTGGAAAATGTTGAAAGAAATACTTACTGCACAGAGAAACTTCAAATGGGTTAATTTTCTTTTCTTAAAAATGAGCCCGATGTCTTTACCGCATTCCCCACATTTCTGGCCAAGTATCGAATTCCTTTATTGATTAACTGAAGAGGACTATTTTTCATGTTAATACTTTTATTGTCATTTTAGACAATAAAATGTGATAAAGCACTATCATTAAAAAATACATGGAAGGCTTTACTTAACAATTGTATGCGTTCAAAATTATCATTGACTAAGACATTGCTCTAAAACTTGTGGCTTTTAAACAGAAAATTGAAATATTTCTGCATTAAGAACGTATATACATATGAACGAAAATTATTGTATGGCATAAAAGAAAAACTCTCTTTACAAGGAAAGACACTGCAAATCATAAAAACTTTTGATGTTATCTTACTAAGTCTATCTCACATTTTCTTTCTTTTAACATCCAAGGTCCAGTTTTTTTATAAATTGAATAAAAGCTTGATAAAAAGGAAAACTTCTCTTTATGGGTAGGACTAAGAGAACATTAATCGATCTTTCATGTTACTAATGGCACTTTTGGCCATTCACTGGCTTGGTCCATTTTGTCCTTTAGGGGAACGATACTGGGTAGGTTGAGATCAAATAAAGATACGATATATGTAGACATTTGGTTTTTTTAAACGTCATTTGGTTGAAATCTTCAAACTGCCTGTTAATCATGGAGTTTTTTCATCTTGAACATATTTTATGAGTTATCATCCTTATACTCAAATACTTTGTTACTGTCTACGAAAATTTCGACTGTGCCAGCTCCGGTAGCATTATCAATAGAAATTTCAAAAAATATTGTTACAAATCTTAGTTAACTTTCATAAATAATTGCAAGTTCATTTTTTCAGGAACCCAGGCCAGTTTTAAAATAACCTTTAGGAAAAAATTCTACCATACAATCGTAACTGTTTCACCCAAAATTTCGTAAAATTTTTAATTACTCCCCCATACGAATGTTACACGAAATTATTTTTTCGTTATTCTCTTAAAAATCCATATTCTTTCTGAAAATTAAATCGATGTGTTTCGTAAGGTCTTTATGAGGATAAGTCAGAACCCATTATCTGATGGCTCTTTGCACTGAGTAATGGCATTTTGCTTTCCTGTATAATTTCCTATATGCCTTTCCTCTCCCATACAAGAATTTGACTTATGGAAAGTTTTCCCTGTTTTCACTATTTTCAGATAAATCTTCAATTGGGTTTCTTAAAATTATTATCTAAAAAATATCATGGGAGATTTTGGAATAAAGCTTACTGAAAGAAAAGAAGTTACGAGAAATTCATCTGGAAAAATTAGATTTTTTTTAAATATCCTTCAAATGATATGATAATCAGCTAATATACCGTATTTACTCATGTATAGGCCGCGTGTGTGTATAAGCAGCACCTAAATTTTGAGACAACATCTGGGGAAAAAATTTCTGAATTCTATTGTAAACTCAAAGTAGCATCGTTCTGCAAAATGTAGCAATGTCGTACATTCCTTATAGAGTCCAATGCTCGCCTAACAATATAAAGTACAGCCTTAGATGATGGTGGTGAAACTACAGTGTAAAAAAGATTATTATATATATACTAGTACACTTAAGAATTATTTCACACGAAGACAAACTCTTGGGAACTCAAAAGAGTGTTATTAAATAGTCCTAAAGTCTAACATACACAAACAATATTTACAATACATCGAAATGCCGTGGGCATGATACGGTGTAATAGGTTGTAAGGTATACAGATACTTAAGTTTTATGGTAGTAAAGTGTTCTTAACTGGAGGGTGTTTAAAGTATTTAATTTTAAAATTCCGTGTATAAGCCGTACCCCATTTTTACCGACCTATTTTATGGAATAAATGTGCGGTCTATACACGCGTAAATACGGTAATATGCTTGTTTCACATCAGTTGTATTTTTAGTGGTTTCCTGACTCGAATATTGTTAATATGGAGCAATTTGCTTAGTACGAAATTATTAAATGACGATACACCTCACTATTGAGTTCCTAAATATCCTAAAGCTTTACTTCAGTATGAAAAGAAACTAAACATGAAAACTGAAGCCAATAAAGTTTTTTTTCTCATTTTCTTGTTTATAATTATTCCACATAGATAAAAAAAAGGTTTTTAATTATTCTAAACGCTCGCATACACACATTTAGTAACTAGCATAAAGGTTTTCCAAAGAACCATAAAGAAATACATTTCATTTATTTATCTCATACGACAGACAGACCTCTCATTTCATTTTGGGAAAAGAACCATGCACTATTCATCTAAAAAGATCGCAGGCTTAAGCTGAATGTCAACTGGAAAGATGCAAGAAACGGGAAACGATCGATTTTTCCAAATCACGTGCGAGTGTCAATATGAGCTTGGCATGTGACTCTATAGCACTTGAAAAATCTAAGCGAGCCCGAAGTGCAGTCGTAAGTGTGTCTCGCTCCCTTTGAAAAAATATTTAAGAAATGTCAATGTTGATAGTTCTGACAGGATCTTAATGATGGGGATGGGCTCATTCTTGTTAACTTTTTTCTCGTTTAATAGTCAGGAGTCATTTAACCTTTAACTTCAAGGCCACCCTACAGCATTTCAATCTCGAGCGCTTGGTCGACAGAATGGTGTTTAAGCAGATGATTTCAATTACCGAGACTCCATTAATTTTAAGCATTTCAAAGGAACTCTTCTAATGTTTCGATGACTGCTCTTTGAAACTAACAGTCAAAATCATTAAGTAATTTTTGCGACACTTGACTGAGGAAACGTTTCTTACTCGGCAACAATATTTTGAAACTAGTAGGTAACCCGTCATTTTGTCGTCATAATACTAATAATGACGTCATAATGGAAAAAGTATATGAAAGTTAAAAAATATCCCGAATTATCTAAAATATTGCATTTAATCCACACCTTTTAAAAGCAAACCCTTTCATTATTTTTTATTTATTTAGTTTTTCATGCGATTGGAGTAGTAGACTGCCATCCAACCCGTCATTTTGACGTCATAATACTAAAAATGACGTCATAATGGAAAAAGTATATGAAAGTTAAAAAATATCCCGAATTATCTAACAATGTTGCATTTAATCCACACCTTGTAAAAGCAAACCCTTTCATTATTTTTTATTTATTTAGTTTTTCATGCGATTGGAGTAGTAGACTGCCATCCAGTTTTTTACAGCTCACTACGCGATATGAATACTTGAGCTACTTGATTCATTCACATTCAAGTTTGTTTACTTTCAGAATTCATCGCAAAAATAAACAGATTTTTAAAAACTGCTAAATATACAGCTAAAAGCATCCAATTTTTTTAGTTCTGAATGTTTTATAGAAAAATAGGCTGAACAAACGTGATTTGATGGAGAAGATATTAGTTTTTAGGTAAGAAAAAATTCTGATCCACATCTGAAATTGAAGTTAAGCCTAACCGGCTGTTTGTTTACTGAGGGCTTCAATTGAAAGATGAGTACAGCCCGGAAGTGTTATACAGAGACAACGGCTATTATATATAACAATTTTTCCGCTATACGCAAATATGGAATTTTAGATTTCAATTCTTATAGAAATAACTTCCTCAGCAATAATAAAGGGTGGTCCAAAATTATTGAGCGCATTTCATGTTTGATGAAAAAGAACAAAATGAGGTATGTACATATTTATTGTTTTCTTGGAAAGACAATTTAAAACAGTTTTGCACAACAAGATTTTAAACATTAAATAACTTCCACATAAACCGGTAGATGGTGTGACAACATTTCGCAAGAAAAATTTACTAATTGCGTCAATCTGCAAATGGCTACTGTACAGGAAAAAGGAATGTGCGTTTTGTTTTTCCATGAAAGCAAATCCGTTGTAACTCATTTTGTTCTTTTTTTCAAACATGAAAGGCGCTCAATAATTTTGAACCAACCCAGGGTAGCCCAAAATTGAAAAAAAAAGAACAAAATGAGTTACGACGGATTTGCTTTCATGGAACCACAGAACGCACATTGCATGTTTCCTGTACGGTATCCATTTGCCGATTGACGCAATTAGCAAATTTTTCTTGCGAAATGCTGTTGCGCCATCTACCGACTTATGTGGAAGTTATTCAATGTTTAAAGTTTTGTTGTGTAAAACTGTTTTAAAGTGTCTTTCCAAGGAAACAATAAATATGTGCGTACCTCATTTTGTTCTTTTTGTTTCCAAACATGAAATGCGCTCAATAACTTTAAACCACCCTGTATTTTGAAATTTCCCTGCTTTACACAAATATGGAATAACTGATTTCGTTTCTTGCAGTAATATTTTTTATAGAATCCTCTCTTACCAAGATTAAAGAGTTCTATTGCATGGTACATGAAAACACTAGCAGACAAAAATTCATATTTTTAAAGCAATTGGTAGGCACTAATGGTATTTGGGTTATTACATTTTCACTAGGGCTCTAGGTAGCCTAGCGGTAGTGTCTCGACTTTCGTTGCTGGGGGTGCTCTGATCAAATCCCGACAAGCGCCGCTAAATAATTGCGTGTCTAGGCCGGATATGGGCACGTTAAATCCGTAAACTGGAAAGTCTCTCTATGAGGTCAGAGAGGGTGAAAGAGGGTACGATCACCGCAGATGCCACCCCTGGGGGTTGCTCGGTCAAAATTGGGGTAGCACCTGGCTAAATCGGGCTCCAACCCTTGTGGTGCCACCATAAACCGCACCCTCAGCCCGCTAGCCTATATGAACCTGGTCTGGAATAAATTCCGGCCAGGGGCATTAGAAACAACAACAACACATTTTTTACTAGATCACGCTACTGATTTTATTGATATTGCAGTATTTTCATTTTGAGGCATTTTAAATTTAAAAATACCTCGAAAATAAAAATTTTAATCTTTGAAAGAAAAGAAGGTTTTAATAATACCTTTTAAAAAGACAAATCTTTCAAAAACAGAGGAATACGGAATTCTTCGCATCGCAACAAACTGTGTCGTTATATAATTAAAACAGCATTGGGAATACTGAAAATGTGAAACAAAGTGAACGGGGAACAGAAGTAGTAAAGTTTTTGCTGCGGTGGCTCACATTTATCGACTGGGATAACATGCAGGTTTCCGTTGAAATTCTTTTAAGAAAAGCTTAGAAACTGAAGCGGACTGGCTCAGTATTGAAAATTTTAAAAGCTGTAATAGCTGCTTAAAAGGCTGTAATAAATCTCAAATGGTAAATCTAGAATTTTGGTCAATTATACAGTTTATTACTACAATCTATCAGTTTGTATCATTAAGGGTATAACGATTAATTTAAAATTTCCATGGTTTTTAGAAATGCATATTATGGGGAGGGGACACAAAATTTATTTCCGTTACATCCATTTTGTAATGATTTTTGTTCCCAGAAACGTGTCTTTATAAAAGATTACTAATCCTAAGCCCCCAAAAAATTCTTGAACAACTTGAAATTTAGTTGTTAGAAAATCTTAAATTTTAAGCATGATCAGTTTTGACCAAAACAGTCGTTCTATTTGAATTTTTTTTCTCTCTTTTTGTGCTAAGGAATTGCTTCAAAATAACCTATTTTCAGAATTTAAAAAAATTCCATTTATATAAATATTTTTATCACCTTTAAAAGGCAAAGGAAAATCTTTTTTTTCTCCAAAGAAATTTTGGCTTTAAATAAAACATTCTCAAACATTTTGCTCTAAAATAAATTTGTTTATCTGAGTTTAATGAAAATAGAAGAGGAGAAATCTATGCATGACTTCACGGGAACACCTTGCAAAGAATATTAGATATGTCCTTTTTAAAGACAGGAAAATTTTCCGTTCCGAGACAGATAGGCTCAACCTTCGAGCCGCGGGCGATGCCGGAATTGCGTTCTACTTTATTCTGTTCATTTCGGCGGGCCACGCTATCGTCGTGTCGCATTGAATTTTTCGAGTATCTGTACGCTATTTTTCCGTTGGATGAATTTTATTATGTATTTGAATGTAGGGAGCCGTTTTCTCATTACCTATGCCTCTTGGAAATATTGCTTCTGAGAAATGCATATCATTCTAAATTGTATTACCCGCGGCACGTTTTATTTCCGATATTGTTTTCTGTACTTCTGTTAAACGTGATGTTCGCGCTTTCGGCAAGCTGTAAGTTAATGAATAAATATATCTCCATTTTCTCCTCTTATTTTGATATTAAAAAAATTTAATGAATCAAAAACCTCTTCACGATAAAACTACACAAGATATATATATATATATATATATATATATATATATATATATATATATATATATATATATATATATATATATTATATATATATATTATATATATACATCGCTCGCGATTTTGTACAGATGAATAACAAACTCGGTTAAAAATAGATGCATACCAGGGGCCCATACACAGTACGACATAGAAATGATGTATCTGGCAATATAATCGTCGTAGAAACATTATATGATTATGAAAGCTGTATGGTATGTACTAAGCAATGAATTAAAAATTAGCTGTTTTCAAATTTTTGTTTGTCCTGGACCCCTATAAGTAATTTGAGTTGTTCCTCTGTTTAATTTATCACTCAAAGCGACTGGGAAACAAAGCCTATATGGAAGCCTCTATAAAGGCTTCCATCAAGAACTTGCAAAATCACTAATTTAATACCGGTACTGTGAAAACCATGGAAAATTTATCCAATGTACTTCGTCGCGATGGTTGAACTGTTAATCCGAGCTGCTTTAACTACCTTCTCTCCGAGTACAGCAGCCGGTCACAAGTCGCCAAACACCAGTGTGTTGGGCCATTTAAGGCTACATACTCAATAAAGAAAACACATATGTCAGGAAAATCAACCGGAAAAAAAAGGAGACCGAAGGGGAGAGTCAACATTACCTCCTGGTGCACATCAATTTTGACCGACCATCGCTAGGGGCGACATCTGGAGGGCTCGTACCTTCCTCAATCCTTCTGACCACATGAAAGGACTTACGATCAACAGATTTAACATGCCCATATCCGTCCTAGAACACTGAAGCATTCAATGGCACTCGTCTGGATTCAAACTGAGCGCCCTCCGTTCGAAGTCCAACGAGCTACCACTAGGCTTCCTTGAGCCAAAAACTTCTGTATTTACTCTTTCAAACATCTAAACAAATACAAAATGGTTAAAAACTGGACAATAATTTAATCTCTCTAGACTGAGATCACCATCACAGTATGAGGTCTCCACAGATGTCCGTTATGTTCGTAGAGACAGGATACTGAAACTGGCGGATGTATCCTTGAAGAAGACACTTTAGCTATTACAAATTGACTGCCTTAGCACCAAAGATGGGCTCAATAAAATCTATGAGAAACCAAAATCTTAAATGAGCACAAATATAGTGGCTAGTTTTCAGCGTGCCGGAGCAACATGTGTAGAATTTCATGGGAAAGTAGGGGACTCAGCAAAAATCATCAGCAAAATAATGGTGGAAGAGGGGTTGCGGCTTAAAAAAAGAATTTCATATGGATTAATTAAAATATTGTGTCATATAAATACATCGAAACTTATAAAAACGTTTCAGTATCACATGGCACGAATGCAATACAACTTTTGAACATCGGCAAAATTAATTATATCCAATTTAACTCATTTGATAAAAATCAGGCGTCCGTTGTATGATTTCTCCAGTCCATCTAAAGAGGACTCGCTGGTCAGTCGTATTTCCAAAAGGTACTAAGTGAGGCATATATACATTACTCTTTTTCACTGCATAGCAGGAGAAAGTATAAATTCAGATATCAAACCCAAAACGCCTTAAATTTAAGGGGATGATAACTCATTTACAGGTTTGATAATTACCTCATTACTGAGACTTTTTTTGCAGAAATTTACGAGAGTACTTTCTGCAAAAGTACTTTCTGCAAAAGTACTTTCTGCAAAAATACTTTTTTTTACGAAATTTAATTAAGTCGAAGATCACAGTAGTTCTGATTCATAAATTTCCTCAGCCTGAAATGCGATCATATACGTACTTTTTCATAATTTTTATTTTTATCGTACTGGGTCTGTTACTTTCTTGCTTTTTCTTCCCCTTGCTTTACGTTATTTTATTCCCCATGTATTTTCTGCATTTTTTTTTATTCCTTGGTTTGGCAATACCTACCATTTAAAGTTTTTCTATTGCGCGGTTGGCAACGGCGTTACTGCTCGCCTCTTTGCTTTCACGGTGTACGACTTATCACACGTCCGTGAAGAAGAAGGTCAGAAACAATGGAATTGAGCTTTATATCAATCATATAGGGAATGTACGAAAACTTTTTCCCTTTCTATTGAATATCAGAATTTTAAAAAGAAAACAAGAATCGTTTTAGTTTAACCCTGTAAAGAAAAATCGATGCCGAGGAAATATCGATAGTTTTTTTTTTAAGTATTTCTGTATTAAGAACAATCTAAGGCGCTGGAAAAAAATTCATTTATTCCACTAGAGAGTACTGAAATTCCCATTCTCATACTTTCCTTTTTTTTATTTATTGATTTTGTTGAAGTGCTCTAAATGCGTCAATGCCAGTAATGTAAAAAATATCAGCGATACTCATTATGAGAAACTCTCCCAAAACCAATAATTACTTGAAATTCATTTGAAATTCGTGTATGTAGAACCTAATACTTTCTTTATTACGACAGAATAACCATGGATTTTCAAATCAAATATTTTTCTTCTCCAATTCATGCAGGGGTCTAGACCACTGTGCCGCGGCACTTTTGTGTGCCGCCAAATTCTTAAAGTGTGCCACCAAATTTTAAAAATGTATATTGTAAAAATTATAATGCTTTTTTTATTACAAGTAAAGTTTGTTTAAATTAAAGAAAAGTACACTGTAAAAGAAAACTGTTGTTTTTACAGTTAAATGCCATATTTTTAACTGTTTTTATCCGTTTTAAGTAAACAACTTTTAAACTTATATTTTTCTTTGTGTGCCGCCAAATTTGGAAATCGTTAAAAGTGTGCCGCGACAAAAAAAAAGTTGAGAATCACTGGTCTAGACTATACTTTAATGGATGATGTATATTTTATATAAAAAGCATTCGAAAAAATTGCGCTGGGGTAGTCTATATCAGGTTCGACACACTTGAGTGATGTTACAGCCCTATCGAAGGTCAATCTGGGCCATTCTAGGGAATCGGCTCCGATTGTCAAGGTTACCACTGATCGATATATCATTCCGGCGTGGGTGTGCCGCAGCTTTTATAAGCTGCTAAATTTAGCTAAACTGTGCAGAACACCGTCTGCAGTATCACATCAGGGCTCGTGTCTCATTTGCTTCCTTCTCGGCGTCATTTATAGGGGGTGGTCCCGATCTGCATGAAATGACGTCATTCGCATCTGGCTCAATACATCACGAAATGATGACAAGCTGAGCTACAGGTGAGGCATTCATCAAGAGACACGGCACCTGTCCGGTTACATAATCATAAAACAAGATTAATTAGCTCAGGAAATTGATGAGTGGTAAAAATGACTCGACTGACTCGTGTTTTACGTTTGCTTCGGTTAATTGACTTACAGAATCTTAATGAACACGATGCACGATATAGTAAACCAGTATCATATGCCATACTAGATATAAGCTCCACACGCGCGTCATATTTTGTAAGCAAGTAGAGGTAAAAAAAAAAGTTTGAGATTTTTTATTGATATGATAAAATTATTGTCTCTCGAATCAGAAGTACAAACTTTTAACATGTGACAATCTTAATTAAAAAATTTCTTTCAACAATTTGAAAATTTTTGCACTAAGGTTTAATCAAGTTAAGGTTTTCAAGCCATCTTTGGCGATAATGAGCGTATTTTTTTTTGCATAGCAACATAATTTAATAGGGAAAACTATTCATTTTACTTATTAATTTATTATTCTGTCTCAAATTTTCATCATGTCCGTTAAAAATTTTAAGAAAGAAATATACTGAAATTCGATTTTACTTTTACAAATAAAACATTGTTAAGACATTTTACTAAATTTTGCTCCCAAGTTTTATATTACCAGTCCGTTACAACGTAAAATACACACTGTCTTCTCTTTAAGCATCTTTGTTCGGAAGATAAGGCTAGGAATGATATGCTACGTCTCTGAAAGTCCTTATCTAAGGTGTATTTGAACCTTAGTAAATTCACCAAAAATAAATGGCCAGGTGATGGCCAAATGGCCAGGGCGCTGGCATTCGGTTCAGGTCCTGTGGGTTCGAGTCCCACTGTTGGCATGAATGTTTGTAGCCGTTCGGAATCGGCTTTAAATTGTAGGCCCCGGTCTAATTAGCCCTTGTGTAGCAAAAATTTGACCGTAACGCTCCAAACTAAATCTAAATTAAGCTCTATTCGAAATTCTTCTAAGGAACAGTTTGATTTGTTTTAGAAATTCGAACTTGCAATTGTTTATAGTGAATTCATTAAGTTTTTTCAACTCCCAGATCTATAGTTCGAAACTACAACAGATGCACTGTTGGATGAAGGTCTGTATCGTTGAGAGATTTGTATTCTTTTTATATCTGTAATTTAAATAAAGTAGACTTCATTCTAACTTAAAGGTCGTTATCTATAAGTCAGAATATTTTTCTTTTCTTGGTCTTGTATTATTGTTGAGCAGCTACAAACAATGCTCTTTTTTATCTTCTAGCCCAAAAGAGTTTTTCTTTTTTTTTTGTGTGTGTGTGTGTGTGTGTTTGTTTGTTTCAGGGGAGGAGAGGGAGGCGGGATGTTAGCGCATTTTTTACAATCTGGGCAAAAACTAGGAAACAAATTACTCGTTCTTTATTTTTTGACAACCTACAAATAGGGCGCGGTGGCCCAGTTGGCAAGATCAGCGGGCCAGTAATCTGAACGTCCCTGGTTCGATGCTCGTCGCTGTAAATCCACCGCCATGTTCTCTAACGGTGGCCGAGGCACGTAAAATGGGTCGTGGCTACAATGTCCTCCAAGTTCTCAAATTTATCTCTGGAGGTGCGGGTTCAAGTGTTCCGGTCTCGTCACTTGAGTCAGTTCAAAATTACGCGACCGGCCTTTTTGCCAACTCGGACTCCGACCCTTGTGGTGCTAATTCAAAACAGGAGCCGGCCCTTTCAGCCCAATAGCCTATTAGAACCTGGTGAATGGAACCTCCAACCAGGGGGTATTAGCAACAACAAATGAACATTAGTTATTCTGCAACAATTTAATCGATACCAACTTACCATTCTTAGAAATAGAACTCCTGATAAAAATTAACAGTAGCAGAAAATATTTTAATGGAGAAGGGTTTCAAACAGACAAAGTAAAGGCCCCGACAGGCCTGAAAGCAGAAGCCAGGTAAAGATTTTTCTTTTTTCTTTCTTTCTCTGGGCTATCAACGCCCCTATTTTTTTTACACTACAAGACGTTTTTCTTATACATTTTAACATTTTTAAAAGTTAGTTTAACAACTCAAAATTCGTTTATTA
The DNA here is from genome assembly GCA_907164885.2 of Dolomedes plantarius. NCBI lineage: Eukaryota > Metazoa > Arthropoda > Arachnida > Araneae > Dolomedidae > Dolomedes > Dolomedes plantarius. The sequence goes on along the minus strand of OU015495.1, from coordinate 183,797,093 downwards.
ATCAGCACTAACTTAGTATTTTAATATATACTAAATAATATGTTACATGTGCCTGTATTCAAAATGATCGTATCATTGAAAAACTTTTTAAAAAAGCAATTTTTGAGAAAATTTTAATTTTAACCTAAGTATTAATCAAGGTTTTTAAGAAATAACTTGGTGGCTAATTGGCTATGTTGACGTTGGTACAAGATAACTATAAGATGGTAAGTTTCTCGATTGAAAAAAAAATAGAGTAATTAGAGGTCATTTTTTTTAATAATAATAATAATAATAATAATAATAATAATAATAGATGTAAGGCAACATTTGAATAAAATGCCTAAACAACAGCAAAGAGATAGCTTTTATTGTACAGAATTTTATACATATTGAGTCAAAAGACATGAAATACTTTGATTTCAGAAAAGATACTCACTTTCTAAATCATATCACCTATATCCTGAACTCATCCATCACATTATTATTCTTTAATTAATTTTAGTCGCACCCTGTTCTGAAAAGGATGGATAAGAAATCGTTAAGTAACGTTAGTAATGTAACATCTGCAAGGAGCATTAATAGAGGATACATAAACCCTAGGCATTTAGAGCTTATAGGGTTTACAGAATGAATAAGGGCCTGTTCACATAGAATCCCTTAGTTTCAGCGTAAAAGATTCCGTTGGCGCTGATTGGTATATGATTGGTTAAAAATTTTACTCTAAATCTCCGTATTTTATGTGAACAGGCCCTAAAGATGTAGCATAATAAGCACTTGCATACATGGTGTTTTCATCACAACACAATTTAAAGTGATACACAAATAATGCAATACGTATTGCCGTAAGATCGGTTTTGAAATCAACCATTTTCAGCAAAAATTAAGTAATAAACATTAAATTTTATATATAGTCTGCCTGCTTCTCCCATCAACCATAGTAACTACCGATATCCACCCAACTGTTTCTCTGAACAATCAAAGCAGAAAAATTTTACATCACGACATCAGTTCACCAGCTCAGGCGGTGGTACTTCAGTTAACATCGCAAATCCTCAGTCACAATGCTAATCTACTCTCTCTACTTTCTAATGATAGAAAAAAAAATCTCAACGTGCGAGTATTATTGAAAAAATTAATACATCTAAGCATGCAGATAACACGAATTTTACCACGTTTTTATTAACTCGCTTTCTTGTTTGTGTGTTTGTGTGTTTGTTCAGTAGAAATCTTGCAATCGATTTTTAACTAACTTCCCGACTAGCTAGACATTTGAAACTTTTAGAATAGCTCAGAACACAATGACAATACATTCTTTTAATACTTTTAGCCATCTTTAAGCAGGATTGAATTCATTTTCAGTTATTTTGTTTTGTAGAATGGTGCAGCCATCTATCGGCCGGGAAGGGAATGAAAAGTTAAACGCAAGTCACGCTCGCATTTCCCGAGCTAAACGATTGATTACGCATATGATACCTCTTTATTGCGCATTTGGTCATTTTCTTTCAAGCTAATGGGATAATTCATCAAAAACTTTTTTAAAAAGTATTTATTAATACATAGAATTGTCAAGTTTATATGATTCAACAGAAAATTTAAAAACGTGGTATATAAAAAGTTCTTTTTATCTTGTAATTATTTAATCTGTAAGTCCCCGTTTGACCTCCTCCTTCAAATGAACACAAGAATGATATTAATGTGTCATAAACTAAGTTTTTCATTGCCCCGAAAGGTACACTTAGGTTCCTGAGCTTTTTATTTTTACCATGTTTTTATTAGCTTGCTTTATTGTTTGTTTGTGTGTGTGTGTGTTTGTTTGTCCCTTACAAATCTTGCAATCGATTTTTAACTAACTTCCCGACTAGCTAGACATTTGAAACTTTTAGAATAGCTCAGAACACGATGACAATGCATTCTTTTAATACTTTTAGCCATCTTTAAGCAGAATTGAATCCATTTTCAATTAATTTTGTTTTGTAGACTGATGTAGCCGTCTATCGGCCGGGACGGGAATGAAAAGTTAAACGCAAGTTAACTTCCAATTAACTTCATTTTCTTTCAAGTTGATGGGATAATTCACCAAAAAAAAATTTTTAAGTATTTATTAATACATAGAATTGTCAAGTTTATATGATTCAACAGAAAATTTAAAAGCATGGTGTATTAAAAGTTCTTTTTATCTTGTAATTATTAACTTTCTCTATAATGCTAATTTTCTGTTAAAATAAGATGAACTTCCGACGTGATAGACTTCCAAGATAAACCATCTAAACGTATCCCTCCGAAGATAGCTTAAACGGCGTTCTTACAGGCTGAACAAGTGGAAGAGGTAAGATTACCCAAGCAAGTGATTCCTATGGAACTAGGTACCGCCTCAAAGGTTTTATTAATTCCAGGAGTCCGGTACGAATCTCTACTCAAGGATCTCAACGCTCTTTTCATCAATTTTTTTTCGCTTTGAGTTGAAAACTGTGTGATCAATGATGTACATAATGAAACTTCCTCTTTAACCCAAATTATTTGCTACATTTCTTATTGCTACATCTGTACTAATAAAAGGAAGTGTTTCTCTGTCTGTGTGCGGCCTCCAGACAAATCTATGGCACTTACAGCCATGAAATTTGGCGCATACGTAGTACAGACGATGAGTACATGCCCCTCAAAGCCCGTATTTTAAATTTTATTCTAGAAAAAATTTTATTCGATTTTTTATGCAATATTTGGTTTTATTTGTACTAAGGTCCGCCAAATGGCGCCATTTGTAGTTCCTCTATTATTCCTCTTGAATTATTAACAAATTCAGATGACAATGACAATAATTCTATACTACAATATTTATTTCAATTTTTACTAAAAATATAGTTGCCATTCTGCAAGCAAACGTGAATTAAAATTGATGCGCGTAATATTAAATAAAGTTATTTAACACAAATATAAATAACAAAAATAGCTATTAGTGTGCTACCTGCAAAGCCACATAATTTAACAAAAGTAAACAAAGCGTTCTAAAGTTTAACTTATAATTTGGCAAGATCTGCATTATTTTAATATCTTCAAAGCATAGGAAGAATTCATGAATTCTGTTGGTATTCCCAAGCTCTATAAAAACTTTTTAGTAATTTAAAGTTAAAATTATATTAATTACTTGTATTTTTTATTTTATATTGTACTAGGAGGGCTTCGTCCGTCTAGTCCAGGGGTGGCCAACCTTTTACCTTCCTTGGGTCACATTGAAAGAAAAAGAATTGTTTTGGGCCGCACAAAAATATTCTTAACATTAAAAATAGTTAATGAGTTAAAAAAAGTTTAATATAGTTAACATTATAAATTTTATTATAAATTTTATTTATAATTATGAAGAGAAATATAGGAGTTATAAAATCTAAAAAACATTTAGTCCGTCTAGGCGGGCTATTTATATTTTATTTTCACTTTGAGCTCTCTTTCTGGGCCGCACTAATACTTGCTTTGGGCCGCATGCGGCCCGCGGACTGCGGGTTGGACACCCCTGGTCTAGCCGATCGGTTTAGGGACTCGCTCCCTTCAGAATCATCGTCAGAGAATGGAAACACTAAAAAACAACGAATAAAGGTATTTCAACCTTTTTTGTTTTAAATAAGGAATATATAATCCTTTTTTTTAATTAATTCTTTTCTCGAGGTCACTTATCTATTTTCGACCAATTCCGGACACCAAAGAACCATTTCTTCACCCTTACGCGGGGAAGGGAAAGTAACTTTTCGAAGAAAGAATTTTTCGCCTATACGCGGAGGGGTGGAGGGGAGGGAATTTCTCACCGAGGGAGGGGGGAGAATTTTTGTTCTGCCTGCGACTGTTTGCAGGACGTGGGATGTGTAACCACAAAATTGAAATACCTTTCTTAGTTGTTTTTAGTGTTTCCATTCTCTGACGATGATTGCTGAAGGGAGCGGGTCCCTAAACCGATCGGCTAAACGGGCGAAGCCCGGCTGGTTTCTTATATGAGGTGGTGAAAGGCAAGTGCTGTAAGTCACATTTTCAACATTTTGTATTTGAGGGCAAAAATATAATCCCCATGTCCAATTTATAATGGAATTGCAAATAATTATTATTTGAAATATTATAATAATTATTATGAATTATAATTTGTTCAATTTATTGAGGAATTTTTTGTATTTTTTGCAGTAAAACGCTTTTGACTTACACCACTTTATTTACTGACTTACACCACTTTGCCTTTCACCGCCTCATATAATAGTGAATAATATGCACGTCAAATGGTTATTCACATTTAGTAACTGTTGAATTATACAGTGTTTAGATATTTAATTTCTACGCATAACCAAACCGTTACAGAATAGTCGCTGTCTACAGCATCACGTTATAGCTCAGAATCCTGACACTACTGTCTGTTTTCGTCGGTCGTCGCTAGAGGCGCAATCAATAATATTTAATAATCCACCAAAAGTTGCAAAAATTCACTGATCACCCTTGGGGTAAAAATTTCCGCATTCGAGCATATTTAGATCAAATGAAAACTACAGATATTCACACACAACCTGCTGCTGGTTAGCAGTGGCACACTCAAAGTGGGGACAAAGGAGGCTGATGGACGCTCCAGGTGCAAATTTTTCAAGTTACATTTTCAGACCACAACTGCCCCTTTCAAAACGTAAGCCAAAACACCGACTTGTATGAAAAAACTTCTTTTATGCTAGTATGTGTTATAGAAAATTGATCTCACCAGCAACAAAATACAAATAAAAAGGGGAAAATGTAGGCTATACATGAAATGCAAGAGAAGCATATCGAAACAAATTCTCTAATTGTACACAAGAAAAGAATTTTCGAAAACCAGGGTTCCGCGAAACACACCTTGGGAATCTTTGAGCTAGATCAGTGATTCCCAACTTGTGGGTCGCGACCCCTAGTTGGGACCCCTAGTCGCGAACCTTAGCAACCCCTAAGGGGGTTGCTAAGGCTTTACTGAATTAAAATACAGTGGTACCTCGGTTTACGAATGATTCGGTTTACGAACAAAAGCAGGAGATGCACTGCCATCTGGTGGTCTGTGGCGCAAGCATTCGCCATACTTATTTCGGTTCGCGAATAGTCCACATGCCAAGCTCAATTATACTTTCTCTAACACAGCTTAAACGTTGGTTGCTCGTGTATTTCAAAAATATGTACAATTTAATATTAAATTAGGTGGGCCCCATAATTTTGGGGGCCCTGGGCAAGTGCCCCACTTGCCCATGCGGAAATCTGGGCCTTCCAAAGAGGCACCAACTCCCGGAGTTCGAGACACAAGAGTTCCAGTAAAATAAAAATATTTTGAACAACTAATGAGAGTCATTCATTTTCAAACCCCCTACCTAAGCTTAACTGTGTATCAGTAACAGTATAAACAAGATTTGCACATAATAATTTGATTTTTAAGAACCATATTGAATAAAAAGCTAGACGATTACACTGAGGCCGCAAAAGGTAAGTGAATGTCCATCAGTTCTTTAACAATGGCTCTGATATGTCTTTTGCAATAATAATTATTAAAGATTTCCGTTTTTGTCCACTGTTCAAATCCTATTGGAAATTTGTCTCTATGTATTTGGAAATAACTGCATTCAAAAATACAGTGATCAATAGTTTGAATCATGCCACAACTACATTTATCATCTTTCCGATGAAATTTTTTCTGATAATCACCAAAGCAGCCATGACCAGTCATAGCCGATTCAAATAAAAATCTCCACACAATCTTTTCTTTTTAACTTCCTTGTAAACTTCGAAAACTCTTCTTCCCTTCGTACTCTGCTCCCAGCAAACTTGCCAGAACTTCATTTCCTCGATCTCGATCAACCTCTTTATTTTCCTTCTTGTCCACCTATATTTAATACCTATCTCTTCCAATTCAGTAGCTTGTTTAGCAGCCCTATCTTCTTCTTCGTTACCCAAAATGCCCACGTGGGCCTTAACCCAATGTAAATACACTTCAAGATTGTTGTTGCAAATCTCTCTTTTGATATTATAAATGATGTCACCTTTGTATTCAATAGAACGCAGAGCTTCAAGGGTGCTCCTAGAGTCTGTGTAGATGTCAAATTTCTCTATACCCCTAGAGATCATAGTCGCTATGGCGATCTGAATTGCGCGCTGTTCAGCAATATAAGAGTTTCCTCTTTCAATGCGCTCCTTAATAACCTCCCTGTCCTTATTCTCCTCTCAAACCTTTTAAAATCATCTACTTAAAATCTTCACTTTCACCCCCATTTGTACTCGGTGTTTTTGGAACCAAATCACTGCAACATCTTAGCCTTTTCGCAAATGAAAGCCTCACTAATATTATCACCAATAAGCTATTTTTCACGTATCCACACTTGCAATAATTTTTCTACCTTTTCTCTAACTTGAGGACTTTGCTTCATTAAAACGGTCAATCCTTTAGGCACATCAGCTGCCTTTATTGCCTCTTTGTTTTGGAGGATAGTACAAATGGTAGACTTCGCCAACCCAAACTGAGTGGCGAGATTAGAAACACTCACATCATTCTCATAATTAGCTATTATTTCCTTCTTTTTCTCAAAATTTGGTTTATACAGTAAATGGGGGCAGTGGGAGATATTGAAAAAAAATCCTGGGTGGAGCACAGTGCACTCACTATAGTAAAAGCATACTTACATCCATAAGCGCTTCTGGTTTATATATTTAATTTTTTTTTTCTGGGGGGGAAGGGGGGGGTTGTAATAACTTCAGACAGATCTATTTTGAATTTCAAAAGAAAATTTCTTTAATTTATTTATTAAAAAGCAAATTAATAAATTTACTCTTATTATTATTATTATTATTGTAATTACACTCATGGACAAAAAAATTAGCGCACCAAGAAATAATTGCGGGACGAAATCGTAACGAATCGTAACGAAACTTGCAATGAAGGTACATGTCGGGGAGATATGCAAATGATTAGAAATGCAGCGTGATTGCGCATTACGTATAGCCGGTAGAGGGCGTTGAACATCGTACTCTGTGGAGTATAAAACAGGTAACCAAAGCTTGTTTGAGTGTGCGGAATCATTTACAAAGGAAGAGCTGAGATAGACATGCCATTACGCCGTGTTCGAAGACAATATAAGCAGTTGTCGCAGTTTGAGAGGGGGAGAATCGTCGGGATGATGGAAGCTGGGTGGTCAGCTAGGCGAGTAGCTCGTCAATTAGGCCGCTCTGATTGTGTTGTGAGGAGGTGTTGAGACCAGTGGACTCGAGAGATGTCATGTACACGAAGACCAGGCTCAGGACGCCCTCGACAGACCAGTCGTCGAGAAGACAGCCACATCGTAAGAAATGCACGCGTACAGCCAACTGCTTCATCGGTCGCCATCCAGGCACAGGTAGCACCTTCACTAGGGGCCTCTGTGTCTTCTCGAACCATACGAAGGCGCCTGGCTGAAGGACAGTTGGTATCGCGGCGCCCATTACGTGTGCTGCCCTTGACGCCCACCCATCGACGCCTCCGTTTGGAGTTTTGCCGTTCACGGGGAAACTGGACTGCAGCGGAATGGAACCAGGTCGTCTTTAGCGACGAATCCAGATTCAATCTCGGCAGTGATGACAATCGTGTTCGTGTGTGGAGAGCCCGTGGTGAACGCTTCAATCCTGCCTTTGCTGTACAGCGACACATCGCTCCTACAGCTGGTGTGATGGTATGGGGTGCCATTGCCTACAATACACGGTCACCCCTAGTATTGTTCCGTGGCACCATGACAGCCCAGCGGTATGTTCATGAAATCCTGCAACCACATGTGTTGCCACTCATGCAACGGCTCCCAGGAGCCATTTTTCAACAAGACAATGCTCGGCCTCATACGGCAAGGGTGTCACAAGACTGTCTCCGCACTGTTACTACCCTTCCTTGGCCTGCCCGATCCCCAGATTTGTCTCCAATCGAGCATATCTGGGATCATTTGGGACGACGAGTTGGGCATCCCACGAGTTTGAACGAACTAGAGGCAAGGTTACAGCAAATATGGAACGAAATGTCTCAAGACATCATACAGAACTTTTATGACTCAATGCCCGATCGTATCGCATCGTGCATTCGCGCTAGAGGGGGTCCAACGGAGTATTAACTCCTCCGTTCTTTTGCCTTTTTCTCTGAAATAAATCATCCTTTTTCTTTGATTTTCTTATCATTTACTTATATCAAAGTAGTCATTACGTATGTAAAATTTCGTTTCATTTTGACGACTCCTTCTTGGTGCGCTAATTTTTTTGTCCATGAGTGTATTTTTCAAATTTTTGACTTGTTGGTCGAACATTTTTTGAATTTCCGGTCCCAACTTATGGGGAACCTGGGTGAATGTCCCACATGATCATGTGGAAATTTGGTCCGGGGGGCATGTACTCCCCTCTGTATCTGTCCTTGGAGGGGGCCCCCAAAGTCTGCTTTGCCCAGGGCCCCATTGGGTCAAAGTCGGGCTCTGCTCTTTGGAGCGGTCACACGGTTGTAGCTTCGAAGCGTTGCTGCCCACCTGTCTAGAAGTCCTTACATAGTGTACTGCATTGCTGGGAGAAAGAAAGAGAAAAAAAAAGAATGGGTGTTAAAAAGAATAACACTGCTTTTTTGCATTGTTTTGCATTATTTATTATTCGTTATTTATTCTCTGTTTGGCTCAGGTATAACAGCTATTGATGACCACTTGCTGCAGCCATTTTGTGTTATTTATCTTGATGCTTAATATGTCAAATATTGGCTGGTAATTTATGTGCACCTTTTTCTAGTTTGTCTTTATATTGTATTTACTAGTAAATATTATCAATTATAATGTATTTAGTTGCTATATACGTGCTTTGTCTCCACTCTGTTATGCTCACTGCTGAATATTGTTATTATGACCTGTATTAGTCTTAGGTTTATCATTTGACTTAGTTTTTGTTTATTATGTTTTTGTCTCAGTGCCCCTTTGGGGTGTGTCCTGTCGCTTGGTTACAAATTAGATAACTTTTTTAGTTGGTTTCAAGTGAAGTTGGCCATAAGTCAAGCTCGGCTATAGTTGAAGCTTTTCTGCTTTACTTTTAAAAAAAAGGGGGAAAAAATTTTAAAGGGGGAATTTTTTTTAAATTTTTTTTTATTTATGTTATTAACTTTATCTTTCCTCTCTGTCTAGTTTTGTTTTATTCGGCCTGTTCGTAATTTCACTTCTTGGGTTCTTCGTGTTATTTGTAAAAAAAAAAAAAAAAAAAAAAAAAAAAATCGGGATGGTCTTATAATTACTTGCCACATTTACATTTACAAATATTTACTTGCCACTATGGTCTTATATTTACTTGCCATATTTACATATACAATCTTATTCTTGACACATTAACATTTACAAACATTTACTTGCCACTATAGTATTATATTTACATATACAATCTTATACTTGACACATTAACATATACAAACATTTACTTGCCTCTATAGTTTTATTGGTTGCTGTTTAATGTTATTTTTAGAGGCTATTGCTACGTTACTTAATAGCTACCTCTCTTGCATAATGGTCTGCTTGTTGGTTTCGAGTCTGTATTTGGTTTATCACACTTATAATTACAACAAAATTTCAAATACACTTTACAAAGTTTGAATCAAATTGCAAGGTAGCTTACCGGCTTTGACAGGAGCTGTGGTTTTCCTTGGCTGGCTGCTGCTGGCACTGTGGAACGGATGCTTTTGCCTGCTATCTGTTTGTTTTTATTTACTGTGGCATTGTCGTTGAACTGTTAACGCCCAATGGTACGTAGTGGCGATCTGTGCTGCACCGCTGCCTGTACTCGGACAATTTTTGTAAAATACGATTGTTGGAGCCTTGCTTTTTATTTTTACCAGTTCCTTTTATTTTTGTTAATTTCTATTTTATTTTTGGTGCGACTTTTGTGCTTAGGCTTTTTAATTTTGTTTCCTTTATTACGGTCTAATTATTTTCTTAATTTGGATTGGTGGTTCGTAGGATACTTTACGCCGGGAGTTTCGGTGCTCCTTACGCTTTTGATGTACTCGACTTTTTTTACCTCAGCCCGTGGACACTCATTACGCTGCGGCTAAGGGCTTCTTACGCTGTGCAACCGACTTTAGTTGACCTTGACACGTGTCTCTACCCAACTCATGTGGGACGCGGTTTATGTTTACGTGGTTGGGGATTTTGTTGTTTTCTATATTTTAAGCGTTATCTTATTGTTTTTGTTTATAGTCTTGTGTTTTAAAGGCTATAATTAGTGCGTTTACGACTTTCTGTGGTTGTTTTGTTAGTTTATTGAGGCTTTTTAGTGTCGCTTTTTTCCTTTGTTGAGTTTGGTTAATTACTTAGCCGAGACTGTTGGGTCAGTGGCTTGGCTCAGTGGTTTGTCTTCATACTGGGAACGTGGGTTCTCGGGTTCGGGCCCCGGTCGGGTTATTACTATACTGTTGAGGTTTAATATTAAGTACATACTTGTTATGTTTATTCCGCTGCACCATGTAAGCAACTGGTGTCAATCTAATTGCAAATTGTTTTTCATTTGCTTTGTATTTATGTTTTGCTGCTTTGTTTTGTATTAGTTGGTTACTTGGTTGTATTACAGATATTGCTCTTGTTTTCGGTTGTTTTTTGGAAATAACTATCTTGAAGCTAGATAATCCGCCTTGTCTGAGGCATTTCTGTTAGAAATTTGTAAATAAAAATTTATTTATAATGAAATAAATAATAAATGAAAAACTAAAGGGGTACGTCGACCAGATCGAGTCAGGAACTGCTTGTTTTCTTTTCGCTTTTGCTTTTGTTTCCCCAATTCTAAATTCGTCAGCTTGCCACAATTTGTTTGGGTGATTTGGTTTATCGTTGCATTGACTTGATGGGATGCTCTTGGGGGTTCTGCGGAGGTACGGCAGGATTGTGGTCGAGGGCAGTTATCAGTAAATTTTGGCCTTATAACCGAAAGGTGAGGGAGGCGGTGGTTTGATAGTTAAAAGGTTTGAGAATTCCGTAAGTAAAGTGGAATTTATAGTGTTGTTAGGCATCGGGAGGCTGGTACTTAAGATAAAAAGATCCTTTTCAACAATCAACAATTTGAACCAGCAATTATCCACTACAAAGCTAAAATGCTGTATTAAACAATTATCATGCCTTAGTTCTTCATAAAAAGGAGTGTTTTCATTTATTTTCACCATTTCTTTATAACTAAACCCATAAAAACAAGGTAAAAATAACTATTTTCTGGGGGGGGAGGGGGTTGAACGGATTAATTCTTCCGTTAATTTATATGTTAAAAACTGATTCGGTTTGCGAACTTAGTCTCGGAACGAATTAAGTTCGTAAACCGAGGGACCTCTGTAAATATATTTATTTCGAAAGCGCCCCCCCCCCCCCCCAACTAAAAAAAATGAAGAAACTAAAAATATTTACCATGAGTTTGTCACTGTTTTGTTCATAATAATGTAGGTATTATATTTTTAAATGGAGGACAGATTTCATTTTAAGGATAAAAGATCTTTGTCACTGTAGAAGCCTTCAATACAAAAAGGAGTAAACTGGATAAAATACATCTTTAACTTTGTTATATTTATCTTCTAGTATAGAAAAAAATAGAAGTAGTTACACCAAAAATTTTTCTAACACCCATGCCTATAGTGGGACTCCAATCCACATGATCTGGACTAATAATTTGGCATGTCCTAATAATTCGGCCATCACCTGGCCCCAGTGTTGCCAACCTCTAGGAAGCGCCCCAACCCTCCCAGTGCTATCTTGAAATCCCCCTGTTCCCCCCTAAATTTGGTGGTAAATTAGATGGAAAGGGGTGTTCTTAGGGGCCACATTTTTTAAGGGGCATTTTGTTAAGGGAACATTTTTTTAATCTTTTGTACAATCGAGACGCGTTTTTTTTATTAGATTATAAGTTCCATACATATGTCAAATGTAAATAAGCCTCCATTTCATTATGTAAGTGTCATTATCTAGTGTATTATGTAAGTGTTATTATCTATTTATTTCAATTTCTCTCTCAAACAGGATGCCTATTTGGAACCAGAATTTCTTTTAGGAAGGTCTAGGGGGATCTCAAGTTGGTGCTAGGGGGAAACAGGGGGATTTCGAGGTGGCGCTAGGAGGAGGCGTTTCGTAGAGGTTGGCAACACTGCCCTAGACCTTTTACCGCGGCAACAGTTTCATCACCCAAAGAATCGGACATGTTGGAATTTTTTAGTTGCATGGTCCAACATGTTCGATTCTTTGGGTGATGAAACTGTTGCCGGGGAAAATAGATTATGTTGGTTTAGATAGGACTGTGCCCACTGGTGATTATTTAGTTGCTTGCAATAGTTTTTTTATCATAGGCGTAGCGTGCTTCTAACTTTTTGGGGGGACTGCACGAATTGAATTCAGTTAGGGTCCTCTTCCGCGCATTGACTGCCAGACGGTCCTTAAAATATGAAATATGATATTTTTGAAATTGAATAACAATAGAATTGATGTTTGAGTAGTATTCAAAAGTTATACAATGAGAAAAATAAATATAATATAAATAAAATGAGAAAAAATAGCATCGAATTTTTGTTATGGATCATATCATTGTTAAAAACTATGTTAAGGCTAAAGACATAATCGGAATCTTTAGTTTCATAGTTTGAAAAAGCGGAAAAAAACAACTTTCTTAAAAGTTTTCTACAATTTTCCGATTTTAGCTGAACTTCTATTAACGTTTTAATTTATTTCAAGTTAAGTTGGGGGGCACGTGCCCCCCCCCCCAACGCTACGCCTATGGATCTGATCGAGGCAAATCATCGAGGGCGTGTTTGGCTAGTCCGATTCACGAGGAGTTGGCAAAGTTGAAGATCACCAGTTTGCTTCAGTACTCGGTGTAAACATGTCGCTGGACACTGAACTATTTATAAGTGAAACTGAAAAACGGCCAGCTTTATACAACATATAATCAAAAAAATATTCTGAAAAAAATTTAAAGAAGACTTTATGGGAGGAATTGTGTCAACAATTCATTGAAAATTGGGATAAGTTGGAGGAAAAACAAAAGAACTAAAAGAGTAAGTTGATAATTTTTTAATATTAACTCTTTTCATTTATCATATACAGCTTTTATATTAAATTTTGTCGTACTGCCAAGGAACACTTCTTTAAGGAGAAATGAAATAATATGTAAAATAATCTCTTATCGGAAAACCTTGATTGTTGCTTCTTACTCCAACTGTAGAGATTCTTTCCAATGAACAGTCAAAGAGAGTGTCTTCGAAACGTATTCCATCATGTTTTCTAACAAAATTGTGTAGAATGCAGCATGCTTTAATAATAGATTCACTGAATTCAATACTGGTATCGAGAGGCCTGTGAAATATTCTCCATTTGTTTGCTAAAATTCCAAAATGTACATTCTACCAGTCTGCAAACTCTTGTTAATCTGTAATTAAAGATACGTTGTTTTACGGACAGATTTCTGCTGGGATATGGTCGTAATACAAACTGTGAAAGAGCAAATGCCTCATCCCCCACTAGACTAAATGGCATTGCCGTTCCATTATCGTCATTAGGGAGACAACTTTGCTCTGGAATTTTTAATTGGTTTCTTTCAAGGAACCTTGAAAATGCTGACTGTTTAAAAATATTAGAATCACTTGATGAACCGTATGCTCCAACTTCTACATAAATGAACTTGTAATCGCAATCCACTATTGCTAGAAGCACAGTCGAAAAAAAATTTTACAAAAAAATGTAATATGTATTTTATTTCAATAAACTTGCAAATTTTTAAGAAAATCTCTTTTCTTACCTTAAAGTCACAGCTAATCTTTCCTGCGGTGGTATAGCCAAACGTAATCTTGTATTTTGGTAAGAACTACTGGGCCCCACTAATAACAACAGGTTCTCGAAACTGTCCACGCTCATCCGAAAGTAGTTGAAAAACTGTGTTGGGTGTACTCTTAAATCTTCAAATAATTTATAAAACTGCCCGTCAAATAATCTTCTACTTATTATTGGATGGACCCAAAATCTTCTGTGGCTTTCTTTACGTTTTCGCCGTAGAGCGAGAGCACAAACACATGCAGCTTCCACGAAATCCATTTTCAAACTGAGTGCAAAGCAACTATTTAATTGCCAGTGGGCGCTTGTCGAAGGTATCCGGCAACTTTCAAGTGACTAAACTGTTTAGTTGACCAAATTAAAAGTTGCCAGTGGGCGCCTAGCCTAAAGGTAATTGATCTGCGTAACATAATTCTGAAAAGTAGTAATTATGAGGAAGAGTATATAAAAGAACTGCTTTCAACTGTGATTAGTGAAAGAAAAGAGAAAGAAGAAAGGGGTTTTCAATTGGAAAAACAAAGATTAGAGTTACAGTTAAAGGAAAACAAAAACTCTGAGGATTCTGTTAAATCTAGTACAGATTTTAGTTCTAAAATTGAACTTCAAAAGCTAATGCCCAAATTTGATGAAAAAGGGGGTGAGATAAGTTTGTTCTTAGAGCTTTTCGAACGACAAGCGAAAGTTCTTAAGGTACCCCAAGAAAAGTGGGTCACTCAATTAATTGGTGTTCTGCCATCAGAAATTGCTCACTTGATAGCTCGTGAACCTGAAGAACAGGCTAGTGAGTATCTATATGTTAAAACCATATTACTTAAGCGTTTTAAGATGAGCCCAGAGAAGTTCCGCCAAAATTTTGTGAAACTGCAAAAATCACCAGACCGTACTTGGCAGGATTTTTACTACGAGATGAAAAATTATCTAGAAGGCTCGCTAAATGAATTGAAGATAGAAACCTATGAACAATTAAAAGAATTGATGATCGTTGATCAGATAAAGAAAATGGCACCGAATGAATTTAAAGAAAACTTTTTGGATCATTGGACATCCATTACTTCCCCAGTTGAACTTGTAACCAAGATTGACGAATTTGAGGATGTGAGAAAGTGCATACGGGGTAAAACTCCTTCGATGGGTTACAAGGATCGAAGTAATAAAAAACCATGGCAATCGAAACCTTGGGAAAATGAAGCCAGAAAAATGAAGATACGCATGCCGTAAAAGAAATGGAAAACTTCTACAAGTTTAAGAAACCAGATCCCAACTTCGATAAGAGGAAACAGTTTCATTGTTTTGAATGTGGGGATACCACACATATCAGGCCTGATTGCCCTAAACTCAAAAAGAAAAACAGTATAGGCAGCGTAAACCATATAAAGAATAAAGTTGATGAAGACCTATTAGCTCCATACACCATTCCTGGTAAAATAAATGGGACTAGCATTCCTATACTTAGAGATACTGGAGCAACTGTAGATGTAGTGTGCTAGAAATATGTTTCGCCTCAAAGAATGACGGGAGAACATGTATGGGTGAAACATTTACTGAACGAGCAGATGTCTTGCTTGCCTATGGCCGAAATTGAAATTGAATGCGAATTGAGCAATGTCACCACTAAGGCAGCCGTTCTCAGAGATAACTTGGACCAAGGGAGGTACATCCTTGGAAATAAAACCGCCTCACTGTTAGAAAAAATTAAAGCTGACAGTAGGAAGAAAAAGGAAACTGTGAACGCAGTACTTACGAGAGCGCAGCAGAGAAAACATCTTGCTGAAGAAGGAAGCTTGTCAAAATCCCAAGAACAGAAACTTGAAAAATGTCCAAAAAGACAGAGTTAGAGAAATAGGAAGAAAATGATCTTCCAAGTTCAACTTTTGCCAGAAATTGATGAAAGTGAAGTTATTTTGGTAAAAGTAAATTCAGAAAAGTTTGCTGAAGAACAGCAGAAGAGCAAAGATCTGGCTCCGTTGTTTACATTAGCCAAAAAGGCCTCGACAGAATCAAAAGATTTCAGAATAGTTAAAGATAAATTACTGGTTAAGAAGAAAATTGACAAGATGGGAAAGAAGTTGATATACTTGTTCCTGAATGTTTTAGGGAGCAAGTCAAAAGCATGTGCCACGAAGGAACGTCGGCTCACTTAGGAGTCGCCAAAACAAAGGACCGAATGGTGAAATATTTCTTCTGGCCGAATTGTTACAAAGAAATAGAGGAGTTTGTCAAAACATGTGATGTCTGTCAATGAGCCGGCAAATGTAATGACAAGAAGAAAGCCCCATTAACTTTGGTACCTGTTATATCTGAGATCTTCAGCAAAATAAATGTAGATTCTTGTGGACCCTTGCCCACTACACCAAATGGAAATCGTTATCTGATTACAGCTATGTGCATGGAATCCAAATATCCAGATGCAGTAGCGGTAGCAGATATTGGATCAACGTCTGTAATTGATGCATTATTGCAGATATTCAGTCGTATGGGTTTTCCAAAGGAAATACAAACTGATCAAGGGACCTCATTTATGAGTAACTTAACTGAAGAATTTTTCCAGAGATTTGGAATTAAAAACCATTAGAAGCTCTGTACACCATCCTCAGAGTAATCCAGTCGAACGATTCCATAGGACCATCAAAAGAATTTTGAGGGTGTTATGCATTGAAGCTGCTCCTGAATGTGAAAGACATGTTCCAGCAGCCCTATTTCCCTTAAGGACTGTCACACATGAAAGTACTGGATTCAGTCCTGCTGAGTTAGTACATGGAAGAAATCTAAGGTCACCGGTTACCCTATTGTACGAACAATGGTTGGAGCCAGATGAAGAAGGCAATGAAGTAGTTGAATATGTGCTTCAGCTAATCAATCGAATGAAGAGAAGTCAGGAGTTATCTGAAGAAAATATGGAAGAAATGAGAGACAAACGGAAAAAATGGTATGATCGAAATGCTGTTAAACGAGTATTTCAAGAGAGAGACTTGGTGTTGATCTTATCCACTTGTAGACCAAATAAGCTGGAAGTTCAGTGGAAAGGACCTGGAAAAATTGTTAAGAAGTTGTCAGAAACAAATTATGTTGTTAGCTCAGAAGGAAGACAAGAGAAAAATCAAGTTTATCACATTAACATGCTAAAACCGTATTACAAACGGCCAGAGCTTGTGAACATCTTATGGAGTTTAGATGACAACGAACCTGCGGAAATTGAAGATAATTTTCCGAAGATTGGATCGGATCCTAACATATTCGATTTCAATGAAATAAGAGAGAGTAGTGCTTTAGATAAGCTTTTAAATGGAAAACAGCAAGAACAATTGCAGAAAATATTGGTAGAATATGCCAAATTGTTTTCTAACATCCCCGGGAAAACAAACGTCATCGAACATGACATAGAGCTGATGAACGATAAGCCTATTCGTATGAAATCCTTTCGTATGTCACCTAGACAAAACGAGATATTGCAGTTAGAGATCCAGAAGATGTTACAATACAAAATCATTGAACCGGGTGAATCAGATTATACATCACCCATGATACTGGTTGAATCACCAGGACGAGATCCTCGACCTTGTATAGATTACAGGAAAATCAGTTACTAAGACCCAATACTAAGTTACTAAGACCCAATACTTTCCATTGCCTAACATAGAGCAAAGAGTCGAAACAGTTGCTGCAGCAAAGTACATTACTTTGTTAGATCTAACGAAAGGATATTGGCAGATTCCTTTAAGTAAGAAGGCCCAGAAAATAGCTGCATTCACAACCAACTTTGGGGTCTACCGCCCGTTAAGAATGCCGTTTGGCCTGAAAAATGCCCCATATTATTTTAGCAAAATGTTGTCATGATTGTGAAAACTTCGCAATATCTTATTTAGACGACATTGCTATATTCTCTAAAACTTAGGAAGAACACTTAGAACATCTGAAGAGGGTTCTTGACAAAATAAAAAGTGCTCAATTAACCATCAAGCCCAAGAAATGTAAATTTGCTCAAAAAGAAGTCCAGTACCTGGGACACCTTATTGGGGAAAGGAAAAGATCACCAGCAGAGTTAAAAGTACAAGCAGTCCGAGAATTCCCGACTCCGACTTGCAAAACAGAGGTTCGAGCTTTCCTTGGCTTAGCGGGATACTGTCGACAGTATATTCCCATGTTTTCAGCTATCGCCGCCCCTTTGACGGAGACCCTCAAGGGAAAAGAACAAAAAGGGAAGATAAAAATGAATAAAGCTGGTGAAGATGCTTTCCGTATATTAAAAGAAAGATTGTCAACCAAACCAGTACTTTATGCACCTAACTACCAAAAAGAATTCCTGTTGCAAACTGATGCATCCGAAATCCGACACCGGTCTAGGCATGATTTTAGCACAGATCGACGACCAAGGAGAAGAAAATCCGATTCTATATATAAGTAGAAAACTCAAACCATCAGAGTGGAAATATTGTACCACTGAAAAAGAGTGTGCGGCTATAGTGTATGCAGTGAAAAAGTTACAGTGTTATTAAGATGGTCATTTACCGTTCATAATACAGACCGACCACAACCCACTGGTGTGGCTCAAAACTCATACTGGGAATAACCAGAGACTTTTGCGTTGGGCCCTAGCGTTACAACCATTCAATTACAAAATTCAACACAAAAAAGGGGAAAATCACTGCAATGCAGACACCTTAAGCCGACACCCATATCCTACTAGTTTCTATTAAACCATGTGACTTTGTAATGTGTATAAAATTTTATCCCTTTGTTTTGTATTAGTTATAAGTTGCCGGAATATACACTCAAGAGCCAAAACATTATGACCACCTGTCAATAACGAGTTGGCCCACCTTTGGCGCGCAACACAGCTTCAACCAGCCTTGGCATGGATGCCACAAGTCCTTGGAAGATGGCCGGAGACAGATTGTACCAGATGCTTAAGCAACGGTCACGCAAATCCGAGATATTGCGAATTGGTGGTCTTTGAACTCTGAGCTGCCGTCCCATGACATCCCAAATGTGTTCTATCGGATTGAGATCCGGTGAGTTAGGCGGCCAGGACATTAACTGGAATTCAGCATCATGTTCCTGGAACCACTCCAACACAATTTTAGCCTTGTGACACGGGGCGTTGTCCTGATGGAACATTCCATTTCCAGCTGGAAAAACAGAGGCCATGTAAGGGTGCAACTGGTCCGCAATGATGTTCAGATACCCTGTAGCATTCATGGTCTGCTCTACCACAACCACGGGTCCCAGAGACGCCCAAGAGAACGTCCCCCAAAGCATAATACCGCCACCACCGGCCTGTGTATGACCTACTGTACATTGAGGGAGCAACAGTTCGCCTGGAAGACGGCGTATCCTGACACGGCCATCGGCGTGATGAATGACAAACCGTGATTCATCTGACCAGGCAACTCTCTCCCACTGATCCATGGACCAGTCGCGATGTTCCCGGGCCCAGCGCATGCGCAGTTGGCGATGACGCTTTGTCAGCAAAGGCACACGAGTGGGACGTTTGCTGCGTAGCCCCATATCCAACAGTGTCCGCTGAACAGTGTGCTGCGATACTATTCTACTTGGCCCTGCATTGTATTGGGCTGTCAGCTGAGCCACTGTCTGGCTCCGGTTTTGCTTCACCATGCGAGACAGTCTCCGACGACCTTTTTCTTTGATAGCGTGTGGACGTCCAACACCATGTCGTCTACTGCTGGTTTCACCGTCATTCATCCAATTTGCATAAGTACTAACAACTGTACGTCGCGAACAACCCACGAGTCGTGCAGTTTCGGAAATACTTGTTCCGAGCCTTCGATCCATTACAATCTGCCCTCTATCAAAGTCGCTTAGATCCGCAGCCTTTCCCATCACACACAGAAGTAAGTGAAAGAATGATTCTTCAGACTCTCCAGCAGCAGTTAAATGCCACTTCCACCTGATCACGTGCCTTCCACGTCATCCAGGCGAATCCATTGCAAAATGTAGGGGTGGTCATAATGTTTTGGCTCTTGAGTGTATGTATTTAACTATACTAATTTCGAGTCTCATGTTTAAGTAATTCTTCATGTAATAGTATTTTGAGGTATTCTGTTTAAAATTGCTTGAATTTCTTTAAATTGTATATGATTGCAAAGAATTATATTATGTTGTAACTAGTACATTGTGAAGTGCTATTGAGGGTAGTCTAAATTGTTAGGTACTTAATAGCATTAGGTAAAATTTAAATAGGGACTTGGCACAGTACCGTATTAGGAACAGGTTCAGCTTGATCATCATGACTGGAAGACCCTCTATCCTCAACATCCTGCTCAACATCTGATTCGTCGATTTCTGACTCAGTGTCGATCTCGACGTCTATGAAATCAGGGTTTGGTACAATAGGGTCCAGTACGCGACCACTGGGCTCCTCAAACCTAACATTAATGGTCTCAACGACCTTATGTTCCTCCGTTATCCAGATACGGTACCCTTTGGTAAGAACTGCGTATCCAACCATGACGCCCTTTTTGGCCCGAGAATCTAACTTTTTCTGTAGTTGTTTTGGGGTCCCAACATAAGCAGTGCTTCCAAAACATTTTAAATGTTTCACTGAGGGAGCTTTACCTCCAAAAATCTCAAATGGTGCTTTTACCTGGTTGTGATGGCAAACTCTGTTCCAGGTGTATGTGAAACATAAAACTGCCTCGTCCCAAAATGACTTTTTCAACGAACTATCCTCTAGGACAGTGGTCGGCAAACCGTGGCTCGCGAGCCACATGTGGCTGTTTGGTCCCTTCAGTGTGGCTCTTCTGCAAAATACCACGTGCGAGCGCGCACGTACAGTGAGATTGAAACTTCGTGATGACCAGGGCCGAATTTAGACTTGCTGAGGCCCTAAGCTATACATACCCCAGGGTCCCCTGCTGTTTTAAATTACATCAGCTGGTGTCGGAAAAAATTTAAATATGTACGCCTTTTTAATGTATGAAAATATATTTCTTTAATTTTTATTAAAAGATAAAAAAGGATGTGTTTACAAAGTCGCAGAAATAATTATATAATTAAAGGGTTTTAAAAACGACAAATAAGGCTCATAGAACAGAAAGTTTTAAATTGAAATATTAAAATAAAAGGTAAAAATTAAATTAATATAACAACATAATTGGTAGTATATAAAAACTTAATCTTTTATTCGGGTGAAAATTTAGTCTCAATCAATTTTACGATGCGCTTAAATTATTTTAATGTTGCATTTTGTATATTTAAAATTATTTAGAAGTTATCGTGATATGTCTGACTTCATTTGAGTTATTTTTCTACGAGATATTTTTATATCAATTTTTATATATTTTTTTTTTTTTATTTGAGGCCCCGGCAGATTGCGAGGCCCTAAGCGGTAGATTTTTTAGCTTATACGTAAACCCGGCCCTGGTGATGACTGTTTTTCTTATTTCTATTTTTACATATTTAGTTGGTGTTTATGTGTCTTTATCTTTAGTCGAGTGCTCTGAAGCGACTTAATAAGAAAACATTTCTAGAAAGATTAAATGCCAACGCGTATCGTCAAGTCGTATCTTTGCATCGTGTTTTGCAATGAATTACTTCCGAGAGCGTGTCCCCGTAGAAAACACTAGACTAGTCAAAATGGTCTTCGAATATAACCAACCAGCAAGTCGAAGATCTTAAATTAGTTTCAGCTTTATCAATAGCAGTTGATGAATCTTGTATATAACAACATAAATGATCTTGACATAAATGATACAGCGCTAGTTTCTTTTTTTTACGATTTATTTCATCTACAGGTCCTAGAGAAGAACATTTAGAATTATTGTCACTCAAAGGTCAAACACGTGGAGAGGATATAGCGAATGCTGAAATTCAGTGCATTGAAAAACATCATATTCTACTCGATAAAACTGTCTCAATTTCTACAGATGGGGCAAAAAGTATGACAGTCGAAAGAAACGGGTTTGTGGCTATTTTGAGAGAAATTCATGTAGACGCGCTTTGTGCGCAGACATTTAATCAACTATGACAGGGATGGCGAACCTGTGACAAGCGGG
This sequence comes from Dolomedes plantarius, assembly GCA_907164885.2. Classification (NCBI taxonomy): domain Eukaryota; kingdom Metazoa; phylum Arthropoda; class Arachnida; order Araneae; family Dolomedidae; genus Dolomedes; species Dolomedes plantarius. The sequence continues at coordinate 183,775,300 of OU015495.1, read as the reverse complement.
TCACATAGGGACACGCGAAGCAATTTTAGACGACACGCGAGACGATCACATTGTTTTAACATCCATTTAACTTTTCAAATTTTGATTTTCATTCGTCGGACTGAGATATCTATAATCTAATTTGCACTAGAAATAATTTTTAAAAAATAGTTGTTTGAAATTAATTTTTTCCTCTTTTTCCAAACAGAAGTCTTAAAACACTCTTCTTCAGCACTAGTGAATGCAGTACTAGCGAATGCAAAAGAAATATTTGACGAAAGATTCTCCCAATTTCGAGAAATTGAGAAAACTTAAATTATCCTCTTTCGATTGGCTTCAAATTGATAACTTAGAAACGGAAATTGTTGAATTTCACAACAGTGCTGTACGGAGGAATAAATTTGCAGAACTAAACGTAAACTTAGAAAAATATTACAAGATCTCGAAAATTGTGACGAATATATTTTAACAACAAGCACTGAAAATATTATTTTAACTGAATGGAACTCGTTGCCTAATTCGCTAATGTCGATGAAAAACTTAACAAGAGCTCCTTTGACAATGTTTGGATCAACCTACGTTTGCGAACAGTTGTTTTCGACAATGAAATTTATTAAAAGTAAGAATAGAAATCGCCTCGTCATTGACTTGTCCGCTGCTTGTGTACGATTAAAAGTTATAAATATCGAACCCCGTAAAAATAAATTATCGTCCGAAAGACAACAACAAGTATCACATTAAGTTCGATAATTTTTGTATTTATTTTCTTCCTGATATTGATAGTTTTAAACAAATCATAATAAAAAGTTAAATTTGTTTTTGTTTTAAATATATATCGTATAATTTTTTTTATTTCCGAAGGTCTTCCAAAGACCGAAAAAAATTTTTTTAAGTGACATGCGGTTTTAATTTCTACGGTTTCAAGACTTTTTTTGACGCGCGTTAGAAAAAGGTTCGCCATCCATGAACAATGAGATGAGAGACTATTGTTCATATTAGTGTTTGTCTGTCATTGTTATGATTTAATTTTATGGATACTTTACAATTTAATTTTATCAATAAATAATATCGATATTAAGTATGATATCAAGTTTTATTCGACATACCTATAGTTTAAATAAGACATAAAAGTAGAGATTATCAAGTTAATTTTAGGGAGCACTGTGGAGTGAAAGAAAATGTAGTGTCGAGGATTGAGAAAGGTATGTTGAGATATTTTAGAGATACAGAGATGATGAACGAATGGAGATAGACGAAATAAGCATACAAAATGAGTGTGGATGGAAGAGTTGAAAGGGGTCGACCTCTGCGAACGTACCTCATTCAGATTGAGGACGTTTTTAGCAAAGGCCAGCTTTGAAGTATCCTAATTAAATTAATAACAATGCACCTGCCTATATAGTTTGAGTTTAAAAAAAATTGGCTCTCAAAAGAAATTTCAACCATTGTACTGTTGACATTTGGCTCTGTTGACTAATGAGTTTGCCGACCACTGCTCTAGGAGAACGTAACTAGGAGAACTCGACGAACTATCCTTTACCCCGTCTAAAGGCTGTTAAATTGAACCTTTCACTCACCCCATTTTGCTCAGGGGAGTAAGTATTGGTCCTCTCTGCTCGTATACCTTGGTCTTCTAGGTAATCTTCAAACTGTTGGTGACAAAATTCTAACCCTTGGTCAGTTCTTACATTAATCACCTTTTTTACCGGTGAACCTCTCGGCCCTCTTTTGCTATTTCTTAAAAACGTCGAAGACCTATGTTTTTTCTTTGAGGGGAAAAACCGCTACCTTACGCGAGTGGTCCTCTATACTAAGAAAGTACTTGTGCCCTCCCTTAGATTTCACTGGCATTGCACATAGATCCATGTGTACTAGCTCTAGAGGTTTATTTGACCTGGTCTTCGTAATAGGTTTGTTATGAGGGGTACCAGAGATACCCCTTTGCGTTGTGTAAAATAGGGAGGTGAACTCCAAAGGGAACTATGCGTTTATAAATAAAAATAACAACATTTATTATACAATATTTTACAAGAAAAGGTCAGGTTTACATATTACATTTAAGATCTTGGTTAGGCATATTTTAACAGAATTAGGGCATACTTTATACGCTTCCTGCGGCAGAACCATTACGGGTCGAGTAAAATAAAGTTCTATTTTCCAAAAATTTCTAAAAAAGAAACACCAGCACTATTTGAAGGGGAAGAAATGACCAACCTGGCGAGCTTTGATGAAAACAGCAGGGCAAGGCATGGAGTCGTTGTGGCACTTATATCGGAGGAGGCTTAAACAGCAGGGCAAGGCATGGAATCTTTGTGGCACTTATATCGGAGGAGGCTTTAGGTATCGGGCTAAAAATCATGTGGCCCTTCACTGGCGGAGGCAGCAGGATTCGGCGCTGGCGGTTGAAGACGGACGTCTCGCCATTTTACGGGGGCGTCTTTTCTTCCCAGGCTTTCTTCGCAGCTCGCTACCTCAAATCGCTCTCTCGCTCTCCCTCCGATCGTCGTTTTCCTCTCACACTCGGGGCTCATTTTTTCCCCATTTGGATTATGACTCCTCCCCAGGTCAGTTATTCACGTAAATTTATTGCCTCTTCGAGTTTTTTATTCGAGGGCAGGATGCTCCGACATCCCCACGGTTGACCCACGTGGTACTCTTATTTCCAAGAAAATTAGATGTCCGTTGAATTTCCTGGAATTTCTTTCTCCCGTCCTGAGGAATTCAGGGGGTGTGATGTTTCTTGCAAAATTGGTGCAGTTCCCCCTTTTTCCAATATGGCCGTTTTATGCCCCGTAATCGTGTTCGAAAAACAAAATGGCTATGACGTTGGAAGGAGTTCAAAATGTCCAAATTGTGGATCCTTCACAACAAGGTTTGAACGACACACGTTCAGATTTTGCTACTTGACAAGGCTCGCACTTCATATCCTCAGTATTTTTAAACTTTGGTAAACCTCGCACACAGTTTTCCTTACTAGTTTTGATAATATATTTGCTATTTGTGTGGCTGAACCTACGATACCACTTACTGAGAGAATTGTCAATAGTACTCAAGACCGCGGGGGATTCGGCCTTCTTAGGGTACTGGGGGTACACGTAGTACAACCCCTGATATTCCTTTGCACTGAAAATTAATCGGCCATCCTTACCAAGAACTAATTTGACCGTTCTTACCGACTGCAACCTCGAATGCAGTCCCATTTGCTTCTATGAGAGACCCCGCTATTAAATTACGCCAAAGTCTTGGCGAATAAAGGACATTCGACAGAGTTACATCTTCTTGCCTATTTTTATATCTGAAAAATATATTGATTTTCCCTATCCCTTCAATAGGACAGTCAATACCATCAATGGCCACAGCCATAGAGGTCCAGGACTTTTTATAGTCGCCAAAAAGGGACCTATCGCAACAGAAGTGGGAACTAGCCGCGGTGTCAAAAACCCAGGCGGTTTTCCTATCACTACTATCGCCCAGGGAAGCCTCAACAATAAAATTACTCTCTAAATCTTCTCTTTCTTAAAAATTTTCTACGGGGATTTGACTTTTGTACCGCTTTAGGTGGTCTGACAAATTTGAGTGTGGTCGACTGGTTGTTAACTGTTTTGACCCTACAATTCTTAATTAGATGACCTTTCTTGTAGGGATGCGACATCGATGTCGATGTTTTCAAAACATCGATGTTTTGATAAAAACATCGATGTTTTTAACATCGATTTATTGAAGCCGATGTTTTTTAACATCGATGTTTTGTTCTCGATGTTTTACGTTGTCTCGATGTTTTTTTTTAATGAAAAAGTACCGTAATATAAAAAATTTACCACGTAGCATAATTTTCACACTCAGTAAATGTAAGTCTGAATTCTGAAAAGGACGAATACAAAAGGGGTAATGATTCCTTGACAAACAGACAAATGGCAATCAACAACCAATGAACCAATCAGAGCGCTTGGAATGTTCCTGACACTCCAGATCCTTCCATGGGGTTTTATTTTACAAATAGTATATACACGAGTGCATCCATTTAAGTCTTTGTTTTGTGATGGTTATATATAAGTTGACGTTAATTTTATTAGTAAGATGCCTCCCAAAAGTACCGTTTGGAAGTATTTTTACAAAACCTCTGACAAATTGGCGAAATGCAATATTTGCCTTAAGTCCTTCAAAACTTCTGGCAATATACACGAATTTATCTGGACATTTGAAGGCAAAACATGGCGGTATTTACAACGAGAATTTTGAGTCATCAATGTAGCCCAAAGCAACCAAGTTTTTGTCATTTGTGCCTGCCCAATCAGAGAGTAAAATTAAATCACCCCCTCCCTCCACGACTAACGGAAGTAACATTAATGTTAAGGATTACTAAACCAGTTTTAAAAAATGGATGTTCTAAAACATCGATGTTTAAAAACATCGATGTTTAAAAACATCGATGGTTTTGGGACGATGTTTTATTAGCATCGATGTTTTAATATGGAATATCGATGTTTCAAAACATCGATGTTTTGTTATCGATGTCGCATCACTACTTTCTTGCCACACCGAAAACACTTACGATCTTCAGAAGTTTTTAAATTCGTTTTTCGGGTAGCCTCGAGTGCAACTGCCTCTTGGTCACCTTGAGCCTGTAACAGACGAGACTCTTCGGCCAAAAGTTCACTAAAAACTTTATAAGAGGTGAATTGGGGGTCTGGGTATCTATAGATCGTCTGAACTATGCCAGCAAACTCGGTCGGGAGATGTCTGATAAGCTGGAAAGCAACGAACCAGTCGTCAATAGGCTTGCCGGCATCATTTAATTTATTAACAATGTCAGTCAAACGGGCGGCAAAGAGGCCTATGTTTGCAGATTCATTGGGCCTACATTTAAAAAAAGCATCAGTTAGCGCAATGATTCGGGCACGAGAATCCGGTCTAAAGAGGGTTTCAAGCCTGTTCCATGCCTTGCAAGCATCATCTATGCCTGTCAAAAGGGTTCTATAGGGTTTTGTAATATTTAAATAAATTATACTAAAAGCTTTCGCTTTCCTGGCCTCAAAATCCCTAACTTCTTTAGGATCAGGAACTTGATCTTTACCACTTCTGGATTACTTTCAGTCTTGTTTACTATGCTCCAGCAGTTTTTTTTTTTTTTGCCACACTTTTACATCATTGGCCCACGTGGCGTAATTGTACGACCCCAATGGATCTATCACTATAGGATAGATCTTTGATAATTGAAAAGGAGAGCAGCACAAAACAAAAAAAATTCACAGACCTGGCCCGCCGTCGAAGCACACCATGATTACAGCCGACGACGAAAAATAGCACAAAGTCGGTTCAGCATACTGTTGCTACTAAGTCAGTTCAGCATACTGTCAGTTCACTGGATCCGCACTGGACACGTACAGCACCGGAAACACGGAACGGCCATCACTGGAATCAAACAGCTACTTCCACAGGAGTCGGGCAGCTTGCTTATCTTCAATTACACCACACACCCGTGACTGAGGCCCATAACCAGTTGTCACGGAGATTGACAACATAAGCGTCCGCACTGGTCTGGCATGGGGTGTATTTATGAATCAACACAGACTTAAGTTTAAAAAAATTAAGTTTATTCCGAACTTCAAAAGCATTTAAAAATATTAAAAGCAATAACTTAAAACATTTGTATAATCAAAATAATCTCACACAGACACTTCTAACACAAGAATCTCACTAGCTCATGAGTTCAACTGTGTGTGCTGCTAGCGGCAACTTTGCTCTAACTCGAGCAGTATTTATACAAGCCAGTAACATAAACATATTTGCATAAAATACACTGGAAAGGAAAAATAACAAACCATGGGGAAAATAAATGAAAACCCCCATTTCTCAGATGTATGACGCCATTAGTTGCTAGGTAATTAGTGCTATGTCAGTCTAAAACGATAGCATGAATGTCGGAAAGTAATACAAGTAAATGATCTAATAAACTGAAGTTTAGATAGCCCTTTTAAGGTCCATTTGCCTAACAAAATATACTAATAAAATTTACAACATGAAATATTTTCCTTTCGTGTTGATTAAATTCTGCATGATTCACTCAAAAATGTGGGCTTTCTCTATGAAGCTCAATATTTTGATAATAAAGTTTGTTGGATCAGTTATGGAGTGCTTTGGTCATCTTTTCCTACATGGGGTCCAAACAGGCTAGAACGTAAAAATTAAAGCCATTTCAAATACATTTACAAACACTAATAAGAGTGGAACTAGAACTGAGACTTTGGTTTTTAAGGTCCCCTTGCCATTTAGCCTTCATCCGGCATTTTCATAGAAAGAAATGAAATAACAATCTTTTTAGATACAAAACTTGTAACAATAATTTTTATACAAAAAATTATCACTTTAGACAAAGTAATTGATAGAAATCCTCTATACATACAAATTTTTTTATTCAAAACTGAATCTTATTACATGCACTTTCACATCTCGTGAGTACAAAATATGTCTTTTATAAACTTCAGGAAGTTGATATTTTATTTGGTATCTGCTCTCCATTTTCACATTCCATGTCTCAGCAACCTTCTCAATGTGCTGAAAAATTCAAAATAAATACATCACCAACTTAAGGCAAAACAAAGAATATATAAATACACTAAAAAAATTATAGTACATCAATCTATTTTTAATAATTTTGTCATAAATCAGCTACCGCAATTTCGCACGTAAGCGCCACGGTGCATACGTAAAAAAGAAGTTCAAAAATGGTTGGGAGAGGCGCTTACGCCGATGCGGCGTTTATGCCGATTTCGGATTTTAAAATCTTTTTTTCAGCTTGCGCTTTTCTACTAAAATTGAGCCTTACGGATTTCTTGAACGGACGTTTATCACTGCGCATGTGCCAAGTTCTTGACTATTTTTGGAAAAGCATGACGATGATGTCATACACACTTTGTCGACCATTCACATTCATTGCTGTCGTTCTCTCTCTTTCTGCGAAAATAGTTTTTTCCCTTACTGTGAAACTAATTGACAAAGTGGCTGCAAAACGCAGACACAAAAGCTACTGTGCTAATTTTAAATTGAATGTAATTGCCAAAGCAGAAGAGATCGGAAATAAAGTTCAGTACTGATGAACGTTGTGTTCGGCGATGGTGCTCCGAAAAGAAAGTTCTACTAAAGACGCCGAAAAGTAATAGAGCCCGCAGAAGGGGGAAAGCTGCTTGGCCTCAACTGGAAACAAACCTCGAAAAATGGATTTCATCCCAGAGAAGTAAGGGCATTTCAAAATCCACAGTAAAGATACGTTTACAAGCCAGAGTTATGGCGGCGAACATGGAAATAGACAATTTCAAAGCTGGATCCAACTGGTGCTACAGATTCATGAAACGAAAAAACCTCTCCGTTCGGGCCCATACAACCGTGAGGCCAAAAATTGCCTGTTTATTGGGAGGTAAAGAAATCTTTCCTTGAGTTTATTGGGGGCCCCATTGAAACAAGTTTTCCACGGATAAGATGACCAACATGGACGAGGTGCCTTTCACTTTCGACTGTTCTCCTAGCAGTACTGTGAACAAGGTTGGCGAAACTACAGTGAGTATAATTACTACCAGTCACGAGAAAACGTCATTTACTTGTGTCGTGTCTTGTCTTGTACAGAAAGCGGTGAAAAACTGAAACCTCTGTTGGCTTTTAAAAGAGAAATAAGGAGAATTTCCAAATGATGTTGTGATCCGCGCGAACAAGAAAGGGCCTATTCACATAGGAGTCCTGTAGCGGAACGTTAAAGGAAAGATGACATTGAGACGAAAATAAACCAATCATAGGTGTTAAAAATTTCGTTGCTAATCGTTTGGAGGTTTGTGATTGGTTAAATATATTTCAATACTTTAACGCTCCGCTACCGGACTCCTATGTGAACAGGCCCTTAGTATAGATGAATGAAATGGTAAGGCAAGATTTGTTAAATGAAGTCTGGCGGAAAAGGAAAGCTTTTTTTCAATCCAAAAGGGCTACTTATAATGGACTCGATGAAGGCCCACTTGTCAGCCTGTTAAAGTTGCAGCGAAGACTGTGTCTGAAAATTTAGCAATACTTCTCGGAGGTTTGACAACATTAATTCAACCACTTTATTTTGCTGTAAACAAAGCATTCAAATGCCGAATGCGAAGTATCTGAGAATCGTGGATGATTGAAGGTCTACATTCCTACACAAAACGCAGAAGTATGCGAAAGGCAACTTTCAAAGAAGTCGCGAAGTGGGTATCTCAAGGATGGAGAGGTGTCTCCATTAAAACAATAATGTCCAGTTTTATAAAGGTAGAAATAATTGTTCCTTATGCCGGCGACGACAACAGTTCTTCCAACGAGAAAGATCCAAACGATCCAGGTACGAAAATTGATCCAAAAATGTCTCTTTTTAATTCCAGTGCGAAAGATGAGGACTTTGGTGGTTTTGATCGGTAAATCTTACCTGTGTAGCTTACATTTTCATTTTGATGGTTATTAGTATTACCTAATGTCTTTATTACTTTTATTCATAATTGCATGCTTTATGTATATTACCCATTTTATGTTACATGATTACGTTTCTTTTTTTTTTGTTTTTTAATAATTTATCATGTGTTACTGTGAAATAAAAATGTTTTTGTACCCTTTTAGATTTTATTCCATTTTTTTTTTGTATTGTACTACGGTAGACGTGTAGCAGTACGTGACATTTCATTATAAAAACCGTATTAGATAAAGCAAATCATAGAGGTCAAAATGACTGTCTACGGTGCTTATAGGTATGGGGTGTCATTCGACACTTTTAGTGTTAAAGTAAATTTATTTTTTTTTATTTATTAAAGAGAAATATTTAAAGTTAGCACTGTATTGAATTTATTACTTTCAAATGTATTAGTTTATTACGGAAATAACCTACAATCTCTGCTGGTGTCTCAATATTTGGTTATGGTACAGTAACTAAGAAGAAATGTGCGGCGTTTACACCAGTACGGTGCTTACATAGATTTTGTTTTTTTTAAAGGATATTTCAGTCCCTGCAGTGCTTACGGTAGGTGTGGCATTTACGTGCGAAATTATGGTACTTCATATTTATAGAGAACCATATTTTTCAGACATAAGATGCACCTTCTTAAATAAAAAAATCTACTTAAAATTGGGGTGCGTCTTATGGTCTGAAGGTAACATTAAAATAAAATCTTTATACTACATCGAAGTTATTAGTGAAGTTCAATTACTGCCACAACATGTTACTAAAATTAGTACAACATGCTAGTGAAGGTAGGTATGTAGGGTAACCCCAAACTGAGAATAGCGTGTATGTCATCATGCTCAGAAATGATATTTTGAATTTAATATCAATTTTTAAATCATCATCTTAAGTTTAAGAATTGTGTAGCAAAAACTGAAATCTCAAGAGCTATGAGTGCAAACACTGAGTTCGTTTTGAAAGCTTTGAAATTAGAATTTGAAAGTCTGAGAGGGTCTTTATGGTTTTACCAAATGTTACTCTTTCTCCTCAATAAATCTAACATTATTCATTATGACTGTAATAGCTCTTCATGGTTGAAGATTATCATTTTCATAAGAAATTCTTCACAAATTGCCAGAATGTGTAAAAATTTTAAACACTGGTCAAACATTTTTTTAAATGGTTGGGAAACTGCTACAGAATTCTGAAGGATTGACAGCTATAACATAGTCAAGTATTAAGACAAAATCATGATAAGAAAGAGTCAATGAAATCAGAAAAGTGTATTAATAAACAGACATGTCAATAAACATTCAAATAAGGTAAATTAAACATACATATTCCATCTACTTTTTAGATTACCTTAATAAGCATTGAAAAATGATGAAATTTACAGCATGTAATCTTTAACTGTACATGTACTAAACTATCTAAATAATGATAACTAGAAATATAGGCACAAATACAATTTTGAATAGTTTCAACCTATTGAATTTCAAATAATGATTCAAATGTACAATTTACATGTTTACACAGCAGTTGTGAGATAAAATTGCACCCTTATTTTCATTTTTTTCCCACAACAAAAATAGCAAAAGAGAGAAGTAGCAATTCCAAAGACTTGTATGCTATTATATGGCCTGGAAATCAGGTAATGCGTTTGACACCTTGGCCCCCTCCACTTTCGTGTATTGGCCACTGATTGATTGAAGACCAGTCGCTGTGCAGCAATTCCTGAATATGCAGCCGAGGGTTAATTTCCCAAGTTCGGAGCAGTCCATTGTTATGGGCCTGGGCGCCAGATTGACAGTACAGATCTGCCGACCAATTGGGGCAACCCGGGGCCCTCCTGGTAGTCAGGTAATTTTAATGAATTCAGATTACAATTAATGTAGCTTATGCTTATAAGAACAGGAACATATACCTATTTTCTTACATCAATCTCAATTATTTTACAAATTATGACATTAACAGAAAGGCCATTGGAAAGCAGAGTGAAAATCTTCTATTTAACATTTTGAGATTCTCATTTCTCCTACAAAGAAATATCATAATTTTATAATAATTTCATCTTTTTAAAGCACAGGAGGATGCAATGATAAAAACTTTTACTCAATAAGCAAGTCTTAGAAGCATTTGAGAATCCTCACTTCTGCATTACAAAAGGAATACATTGGACTTCAATTTTGTATGATTAATGCTATTTATAAAAGCATTAATTCTCATAACCAGCCAAAAGTCACTCATAAACTTTGAAACTATATTTGAATACTATATATACCCTTGAATATTTAAAATACATTTTTAAATATTTGTTGAAATGTATTGACATAACCGATTGAAAGGATCAATGAACCACCTCCAAATACTCATTACATATATATAATTGCTGTATTTTATTTTTGACTATTTTAATCTCATTAATTATTCTTCTATAGAAATTTACTTACAGAAATAGTTGATGATTTATGTAAACTGAATACAGCAGTCTTCGCTAAAGAAAGAGCTGTCCTTAAAAACAGCATATCAGTACCTAGAAAGAAGTAAAAAATATACATATATTTCAAAATAATATAGAATATAAATGCTCAGCATTTAATTATGTACAATATAATTCACCATGGATGTTTAGAATGAAGATCTCAATATTCGGAATGTTCTATTAAACCCTCTCATGAAGTATATCATTTTATTTGAAATAAAGGAAATTATGTTTTGAATTATTAAGAGTTTTATGTCTTTCAATCTAAATTCTTTCTAATGTACATTGTTTTACAAATTACAATACACTGTTACTGTAATAAACATTCCTACAGTCTTGAAAATTGCTTGCAGGTAATGAAAAGTTACCCATACCATGCAAGATGTATATGATATTGATGAAAACCACACAAGTGATAACAATCTAATCAAACAAAAGTTTTCTTTTAGCTTAATGTTTCTCTGAGTTTTCATTTTTTGCAAAAGAATTAATAATAGGTTTTAGTTGAAACAAATGTACCAAAACTAATGAAAAAAATTATACTTAATTATATATCTATAACAGTAACTAAGAACTTGATAATCAGTATCATTAATAAATCATTGCTGAAGCCAGCAAAAAAATTATATTACTGTTAATGACAGAAATTAAACTTCAATGTGATCAAAAAAAAAATCCCATTAAAAACACATTCTAGATAACCGCAAATAGAAATAAACAAATTTAGAAGCTTCACTGATCACCAAAAATAATCCTATTAACATTGATCTTATTCTATAATTATTCCCAAAATTTCCAAATGTACTTATTTTCAGACCTTTATTACTTGAACTAATTGCCCTATAAAATCAAACCATAAAAATTCTGCTTTTACCTGAATTAAAATATCTAAAAATATAATTATTACTTTGACTAATTTTTTAAGTTGGACATGTGTTGTTTTAAAATAGTTTGTTGCTTTGACTTATTGGCATTTTCTATAGAACACAGAGATAATTTTATTGTTATACAGTCGATTCCATATCAGGACATAATTTTGGTCCTAATAACTGGCTGGTCCGATTAAACGGACATGCCTTATGTTACAAGATGGGATTTGGTCCAAAGGATTTGGTCCGAATAAGTGGCTTGTCAGATTAACCGGAATCGACTGTATGTTATTAGTGCTATCCTGGTACTCTCTTTCAGACTGTTCTAAGTTAAATAACATTAAACAGTACCAAGAGCAACAACTGGATCTTTAAAACTAGGAAACTACAGAGCTAGAAATCTTCTTATTTAACAATATTCTTTATTTCTTTGTTTCTTCTATAACTTCAACAACAGTTGCCAGTGGTCATGACAGATGTTATAAATAACACTTAACATACTCTTCAAAGTATCATACATCTTACATTACTTACGTTACATTAGCAAACAAAACTCATTAGATTTGATTAAGCCCACTATCTGCCTTTAATCAAAGGTAAAAATAAATTTTCATTATTCTCCAGCAGAGCAAAAATATGGATCAATTAAATTTGGTCTGAGTTGGCAAAATATAACTTAAGTTATTCAGTATTATTTTGAATGAAAAATTCCAGTGATTTGGAAATTAATGTACCAACAGAGAAAAGAACCACCAAGATATTTTGATAACATTCTGTTGTACTCCAAAGATGTTCAAAATAACCACCATTCAAGGCTAAAATAAATAATCTTCCTACAAAGTCAGTAACTGCAACTCCCTCATGCCTTATAGCTACACATTTCTTTTCATGACATTACCTCAAGCTCATGATGACCAAAACCATTTTAGACGCTTTTAAAATACATACGAAGTTCTGAGTTACTCCTATAATAAACTAATAAGTTACATAATTTTGCTTTGTAGCAAATTTTTAGTAGTGGATTCATGAAACATTTTTTTATACAGTAATTATATGACACATGCATTCAATTTTCATAAATAACAGATTTTATTTACCCTTCAAATGAATAATTATACTAAAACACTATTTTAAAACTAATTTTTGTCTAATTAAGACTTGTATGAATAATAAAAAAAACTGATAATTTATTAATAAAAATTCATACCCTTATTATTTTTAGTCCCAAAAGGAGGGTTCATAATCACAGTATCAAATTTTTTATGCCATCTAGAATTTTCAAGACCCAAAACATCACACTGGACGAAATCAATGTTATCACATTCTGCTTCTTCTTTGTTTCTTTTTGCTATTTCTAACGCATCTTCATCAATATCAAATCCAACACAGCAACTAAAGCAAATTTTTGGATAAATTACATGTAATGAAATTCAACAGTTCAATCAAATGAAATAAGAGAAAATATAATTATGCAGCAAACATAGCAAAAATGATAGGAATTTATACATGAATTTAAGATTGCAATATAAAAATATAACACTGAAACAAGTACGAAAATTCACACATATTTCAAAAGTGCTTAAAACCTCCATGTGATGTAATTCTAAGAAAATAAAAAATAAATGTTGTATGCGTTTTTATGAATCTTTCAAAGATTCTTGGCAATAGATCTATGCATCCAGTCTATAAACTCTGTCATTTCACTCATGAAATAACAGAACTCTAATAAATCATTCCAAAAAAATATTCTATAAAAACAGGAGAATTTATGTTATATAACCCATGAAAAAAAAATTATATGCATTTTAGATCTCGCAAAATTAAAAATTTCTCATTTGAAAGAATTCATAAGTAATATTACAAAGAAATTTTAGCTCATAAGAAATAGCAAAATAGCTCAAAGTTTGATCAATTTTTCTTTTTTATTTAGCATCTTAATCATTTTTTGTACAAGAATAGCCCAAATTGAAAATTTTACTGGAAAAGCATTCTCATCTATATTCATTATAAATTTAGTTGTAGATATATATATATATATATAACTAAATTATTAGCCACTAGGCTCAACATTTAAACCACTGTGTGTGTACAAATAAATGTGTCTGTGCAAATTGTGATTTATTTTAGAATTTACTGGTTCAGATGTGTCTAAATTAGTCTAAACATTAATTTTTAAGTTTTATAAATATTGCCTTTTGCTATTTACTATTGCAAAATTTTGGTGGAATATGACAGATACACACTTGCTCCTAGACAAATATACCATGAACTCGATAGAATACATGAAAAACTTAGAGTTTTCTGAACAAATAAAAATGATTATATACATACATAATATATATATATATATATATATATATATCAACCAGAATTATTCTCTAAGGTGGGGATGTCTTACTTTCTGTAGGAGAGATTTTCAATGCAGGGAAGGGTTTTTACTAAAAAAAAATTTTTCCAACATCAGGGGAAAGACCAGTGACCATAATTCCCCACGGGCAGCCCAGTAGAAGTGAGCTTTTTTTATAAAAATTTGTGAATGAAATGTGTTTGTATTGAAGAAGATGTTAAAAGGTGGTTAAAATCCATAAGTTCCCAGAAGAACAAAGGGGGCAATCAGGAGAAGATACAACGCTGATGTAATGCAAGTATCCACATAAAAAGTCTTGAGATGTTACTATTCTGAAATTTGCAACAGCAATGTGTCTTGGGAGGTCCTAAGGGATAGGGCAAGGTAGCAGTTCACTACAAGTCTTATCTCCAGCCTGCAGTTTATTTATATTGCCAACTGCCTCCTTGATTTTTTTGTCTGTCTCGGCACAAGCTCAGGGATAAGGGAAAGAGTACACGGGTTGTGGTAACCTACAACCCTCTTTAGCAAGATAATCAGCTAGCTCAATTACCCAATTAGTGACTAGGCATCCATTGATATGTAGTGTTCTAACCAGAAGTCAAGACATTACTGGCTAGTAAATGTGTCTTGGCCAGTCGAGCAGAGTCAGCATGGTAATAGGAGCTTACCATGCTTGCTGCCTGGGAGTCAATAAGAAAGACAGCCCTGTTATGAGATGCCATCGAAAGAAGTCAGGAGAAGACTTGATTAATAGCCTCAATCCCTGCCTCGAAGTTGGTTATATGCATTCTAACAACTACAGAACCCTCAAACCCCCCTGAAACCTACCTATTGACTCCCAGGCAGCAAGCATGGTAAGCTCCTATTACCATGCTGACTCTGCTCGACTGGCCAAGACACATTTACTAGCCAGTAATGTCTTGACTTCTGGTTAGAACACTACATATCAATGGATGCCTAGTCACTAATTGAGTAATTGAGCTAGCTGATTATCTTGCTAAAGAGGGTTGTAGGTTACCACAACCCGTGTAAAAACCAGAATCTGCGCCACCATTTGGTTCAGATGAAATGTCAGCGTAGATATGAAGCCAATGACTACCAGGATAACCAATATGAATAGTCTCCAAGGAATAAGCTGAGCATATGGTAGAGCCTCATATTTTTTCTCATTGGTCCCTATAGGTTTTACTCATTAGTCCCTTAGAGGTTAAAAATGGGAATGATATATGAGCAGCAGCATACGCAGAAATTTTCAAAGGGGGAGGGAGGATACTATGAAAGAGTAGTTTTGAGCAATCAGTACAAAGCATAAATCTAATTAAATAATATATGTAATCAGAACCAATGGGGGGGCGGAGGTTAACCCCCATCAACCCCCCTGCATATGCCACTGTATATGAGGTCAAACAATTTGTTTCTTGAAAAGGTTCACATGTAGATATGATTAGATTGTAGCTGATCCTAAGCTCCTCAGGTAGGTTCTATGGATTTTTAATCTAAGATGGCTAAGAAGGTGATCAGACAAATGGTCAAAATGAAGTTGAATATTTTTCAAGCAGTTTTAACAGCTCTGTTTCTCTTCTGAAGTTTAGGGGTTCCAGTCTTAGGGGTTTAAATGCTTTATTAAAATATAAGTAGAGTCATATTCTGATATTTTCATATTAAAATCTTACTTTGTAGGCCCCATTCCAGGTGACATTCAAAATATTCTATTTATAACTCAGGGCAACTACTAGCGAAACATTCTAAGAGGGCTCATAAAGGAGGAAAAACAAATAACTGCACTATGAAATGATGCGAGTAATTACTCAAGAACTTATGGGGATATAATATACTCTGAAATTTGTAAAAAAGAAGAAATAATGCAGTATGTATGTAAGTCTAATGGAAGGTTAAAAACAAATCAAGGAAATGCTCTGTCATTCAGTTTTAATCTCTAAAGAGGATTTTTTTTAATTTCTACATTCTAAATCAAACAATACTTATTCAACAACCATCAAACTGCAAGATATTTTCAATTATTCCTTTTGTTCTAAGACAATAAGTAAAAGATTTAAACTTTACAATAAATACAGATCACAAGCAGTAATTCTTGAATTTTTATAAGTTTTATGATATATAAGTTGATATAGTATTAAAATCATAAATCAAATATAATGTTCAATTTTAAATCAATAATATTAAAAATATAATATCAGTATAAAAATCCTGATATCCAAGTCTGAAAAAATATTTACCCTGCATTCAATAAAGCAGCTCCAATGGTTAATACACCACAACCACATCCTAAATCAGCAACAAGTTTTCCTTCAATATCATCACATTCAAAATTAGCAATATTCAACAAACAAGCTGAAATTAAAAATTTTAAAATATCTTAATAAAAATTCATTTCAAATCAAGCTATATATATATTGTAATTTATATAAACTGACAACCTCTTTTTTTGTATTCAAAGAATATCAATTTCCAGTACTTTCTTTTAACTTTGAATAATATGAATGGTAAAAATACTAAACTTATAGGATAAAAAGTCACAGAAAATTTTCAAATTTGATATTTCACAGAGTCCTGACATTAATGATTTGCAGATCACACAGTAATTTTTAGAATTACATGGATATTTTTCTCTTCGGGGAGAGGTAGAGATCAAAGACAAATCTTGCATTTTAGTTACATCTCAAATGACTAGATAATTTTACACCAAAGATAGGGGAAGTACCAACTGTAAAAAAGCTGAAGCTTCAGGTAAGATCTAAATATATAAATGTTTTTAACTGAAGCTTTAGCTTCATTATAACATTTTAAACTTAATTATCATAACAGTGTCATGTATGCTTCTGCAGAAAAGTTGCATCTAATTAAATCTTCAAATTATTTCATTATTTTAAAATGAGCCACTATACATGCTTTGGATGAGGGACATCATTTTACTTGATAATATCTTACCTTCCCAGTGGTAATGTGACAACTTTACTGAATGCAGTAGTACAATCAAAAATCACTTTCACAGATATTGATGTGACAACTTTACTGAATGCAGTTGTATAATCAAAAATCATTTTCAAATATCACTTTTCAATTCACTCAGGTTTTTTTTTTATTTCTAAAAAATAAATTTTTGACTCTAGGGGTGGGAAATTGACTTAATACAATGAGTAAAAAACATAATATAGTGGTCTTGCAATAATATACTGACAAATACAAAGTAAAACTGTACTTAACTTATATTAGCTCACAGTATATTTTGGAGCTTAAAAGATATACTCTTCACAGCATGAGCCAAGAAAGTAAGATTAATGTTATAGTTAGGTTTAGAACCAGGAAAATGTACAACTAAGACTGGAATAAAGGCCTGAGAGATACTGAAGAAATTACACACAGTGTCAAGATTACAATAGGAAGCATAATGTGATTATTCTTTAGTTTTCTTTTCCAACAGCTGTTTTTGAGTTTTTAGGCAAAATAATAAACAGAAGAACCTTTTCCATAGTAAGATTGGCTTTATTTTCAACTAGCATAAACACTTGTAAGACCTTTACACATGACATCCTAAATTTCAAATTGTAAATGATAACCATACAGCTTCAAACTAACCATATAACCATTCTCATAAAACAAAAATATTCTACCTCACCAGCAGGAAAAAGAAAACTTTATTTTCTACTGCAGAAACCTATGGACAGATTCCTTAAGAATACAGAAAAAAAGAGAATTTAAAAGACTGCAAAAGAGAACAAAATGGAAAATACATAAACAAGAAAAGCAAATAAAATTCTCCAATCATGGGCTTCCAATAATGTCAGTACAGAGAACACCCAGTTAAGGCAGGGCAAGACAGGTTGTGCTTACTGTCCATGTTGTCAGAATTACAAAGAGAGCATATAGGGCTAGAAAAAATTACCATTCTGTTTAAATGCACAGCCAGACAAAATTGCAAATTGCAGTTGCTGCTTTCAGGATTTCAAGGATTTACAGAGCTACTTGTATTAGGCTGCTAGAGGAGAGTTATGGCCTCTTGACTGTCTCTCGACATGGAAGGGAGGGAAGGATTGCAAGTTGCAATCCTGAAAGCAGCATCTGCAATTTCACGTAGGCCATTTGGAAGTCCATTCAGGGTTTTGTTCCAGACTTTATTTTGAATACAGTTTTGGAGGTCAGAAGTAAAAGAATCCCTTATTTTCTGCTTTATAATCTTACATGCAGTTTAATAAGGAATTTTACTTGGAACACAGAGGGATAGTGATATTCCTCTTTTTTTTTTGCTAATAAACCTGTGGCCTCATTTCCTGGTATGCCGCAATAGGATGGTATTCAATGCAGGACAAAATTTTTTTGAAAATTAGTCATATATTTGATTATTATTCTGCACTCTTGTATTTTTATCCATGAAACAAGTTGGTTTTGGTTTGCTATAGCCTGAATGGCAGTGGAAGAATCAGAGAGAAATACAACACTAGAAAAATCAGGAAGTCTGTGTTTCAAAAGAACAAAGGCTACCAGAATGGCCTAGACTTCTCCATCAAAGGTGGTGTTATTATAACTTAGTGATAGATAATGAGAAAATAAGGAGCTGTATATACCAGCACCAACTCTACCCTTCTTGCTAAAATTAGAGCCATCTGAAAAAAAACCTTAATTATGCAATTTTTTAATACATATAATATTCAAACTGTTCCCTTAATCTTGTAATATCTAATTCAGTAATTTTTTTTTCTTGCAATAACATTTTATTTCACAAAATGGAAAAATAAATAATGTAAGTTAAACATAGCCATTAACTGCATATTATTTCCTAATTATTTTGCTTTTCTAAAACCCAGTATAGTTCCATATGGTAATAAAATAAAACTGATTACCATATGAGATTCATCTAAAATCAGCTGTTAATTTGAAATATACTTCATCCCTGTAACACAGTAATCATATATATTTCATGAGAAAATACAATCTGAAGAAAACAAAAAATAATTTTATTCTTTATGTTCAGAAACATACATCAGTCAGTAATGAATTCAATGACAGATGAAAGAAGATCTTGTGCCAGGGTAAAATAACAGCTGAGTTATTTTACCCTGGTTGTTTACAATTAGTGATTGCAATACCGGACCAAAAGTATATTACCAGCATTCAGTATTTTTTTAAATGTTGTACCGGAATACCGGTGTCAATACTGATACTAGGAATTTTTCAAAAAGGGTACAAAAACACAGAATCTCGCCAAAATCACATGGTTACCATGTCAAACCCAAAATCGCCAAACTTAGCAGAGAGGTGCGTATAACACATCTGTATCGTTTTTTCTTACCCTCAAGACTCCTTTCAATGTGCCAGACAAACTATTGCTTATGAATTTGTACTCCCTTATTTTATTTATTTTTTATTTTCTCATTGTAAAACATATTTTTAATTCAGATTTGATGATAAATGTATAGATTTTATTCAAGTATATTTGTTAATGAAGACTGTTTTTTGTGTTTTATCATATAAATGAGGAAATTTATGTGACCTTTTATATATTTTTCCTAAACTTAATAGTTTCTGAAGAATTAAAGGTAATAACAACATCAAGGTTTAATGAAATTTTACTTCTTGAACCAAATTTCATTAAAAAAATTAGCTAACTAGCCATCTTCCGTTGTTTGTGTAAAAAAATATGTGTTTTAAATAAGTTTTCACCAAATAAGTTCAATGGTAAAAACAATAATTATATCTACATAAAAAAAATTTTCTTATTGAAAAAAGTTATTTCACTTTTAAAAAAAATTGTTAAAAAGGCTGTCAAACTACAGAAAAATATACATTTAAAAAATATATATCTTACAATTTCTAATATACTTTACAACTGCTACTTCATTTCCTGGAAATATGCAAGATGAACTTCAATTACTATTCAGAACATTTTAAAGTTAATAATAGCAGACTATCATGACGTTTTCTAAAATATATATATATTTTTTTAAACTTCATAAGTTTACATATTTTTACATCTCCTTATACATTGACCATAATGTTTATATATTTGGAAAGGTAATTTAAAAAATTTGAAATCTATGCATTTAACACAAAATTAGTATCTTGAAACCATGTTTTGAACAGAAAAATTATAAAAGCACATAGGTCCATTACAGAAACAAACATTTTATGTTTGCAGAGACCACTAAAATTGTCTTTCAAAGTGAGAATTCACCAAAAATTTATCCAAACCACATATTATATAACAAGCCAATTGAATCAACAATAAATTCCAGTTACACAAATTGGTTCTGCTAAGGTTCTGTATACAAGTTAATCGGCAAGACGATTTTATGCTAATCCTTGTAGTGTAACTACTCCTGCAGCAAGCAGGACAGCCATCCACCAGCAATGTATCACAGGAGTTGCTTTAATATAAAAGCATGTGATCCAGTATTGAAATAGACTGAATTAGTTTGTTTAAATTGAAAATTATATTTGCTTTACTTGTAGTGATTTAGAAAGAATTAAAATGCTGCATACTAACAGGACAACATCTTGAAGCATAAAAAGGGGAGTTTTTTAATTTTGTTACATTTTTGGAAATTGTTAGGGTACAAAATAGGCATGAGTGGTATGAACATCCAAACAGTGCAGTTTCCTGAAAGAATAATAATTATTATAAGCTGTAGTACTTAAAGGTTACTTTTAATTTGTTTTAAAAAGCAATATTTTATGCTAGGGTGTTTTAGAGATGTTCTTATAATAGTTGAACATAGGTCATTGATGAATGAAAAGAATGGAAGCAACATTTCCGAGAGCACAATTATATAAAAAAAAATTTCTTCTTGGGTTATTTGCTTTTTCTCAAGAAGAATGAAGTAGTTCAATAATAATTTGCATCTTTATTTTTTAAAAAAAGCTTCACTGCAAAACAATTTGGAAGTAAATTGTATTCCTTACAAAACATTTATATACTCTTATTATATTAAAAAAAAAAAAAAAAAAGATAAATTAAAAAATTGTCCTATGTTATTACACGGAAATCGTGAAGAGGCGGGATTAAGAACTGATGTAATCCAAGCTCGGCGCAAAAAATTCCACTTGACGTACAACTGGTCATATACAAACACTGTTCCCAAAAGTCCCCACACACTTTTTAAAAGTGTATAAGTTGATCGTATTGCCCTTTTATCCCAAACATGATTGTAAAATAAATCTATATCCATATATATAAATAAACACTTATGACAGCCACAATTGACAACTAAACATAGCTCTAATAAGAAGAGTAGGAAGAAATAGTAAACTTTTCATGTATTTGTTTTAATATATTACTTTACCTGCAGTATCAGGGCCTGTTGCGTACTGTTCAAGAGAAATTTTGGGCCTTTCAAACACTTCCAGTTCTTGTAATATTGATTTTAGTTTTTTTAACTTCATTTTCTGTAACTATAAACAATCTATTTACATTAGAATAAATCAATATTCGCGAAACTTCATAATCTAAAGTCACTAAATTTGAGCATCTACTTGGAAGCAGCAAGTAAAATCCACTTCGGCATTGCTAAGAAAATATTATTCACTCTGAAACATATTACAAATTCATTCCTTTACATTTTTCAAAAATTAAAACTTACAATCTCAATCAAAAATTCTTAGAGTAAATTCAAAATTACAAAATTAAAATTTTGAAACAAATATTTACAAATCTCAATCGAAAATTCCAGATAAAAAAAATTAAAATTTTGAAACAAATATTTACAAATCTCAATCGAAAATTCCAGATAAAAAAAAATTAAAATTTTGAAACAAATATTTAATTGAAACGAAAAATTTGTGAGACTTATGCTACAGCCAGGAGAAACAAATATTTACCAATACAAAAACAACAATCTTAACTTTGTTGCCATTTTCTAAAAGAATTACTCATCTTTTAACAGATAGTCCGAACAAGAGAAACGAAAAATACACTGAAAATCACCACAAAGTGAAAAAAAAGTGCTACCAAATGCAACGTGGTGAGAAACAAAGCAAAAGATTTGATTTTCATTTTCGAGAAGTACGAAATCAAAGGGAAAAGGGATAGAAGCAGCATTAACATTCGGAGTTTAAGGGTATTCGGAGTTAAAGGATTAAATTTTATTACAAGTTATTTGCCAGTCAATGTTCAACATATTAAATAGCCATCAAAATTCCAGTTTTATTCAGAATCCCATTGAAGCTCTGGGAGATTGGTTTATTAAATGGAAAATTAAAGTTAACCCCTCTAAATGCCAGGCCATCTATTTCTCAACAAGTTATAAAAGTCTACCCCGCCTTTACATTTCTAAGTTCCCATTGTTTAAATTCTCCATTATCATGTGTCACTTAGCCATGCCACATTGGTTACTCGTACTAGTTCTAGTTAATTAGTTGATTTTCTAACTAATTAATTTATTTTTTTCTCTCTTAATCATTGTCAACACTATTTGTAACCTAGAGAACGGTAATCTTATGTCACATACGAACCTTGATACTGAGGATAAGGAGCTCTTGCTCCCTGGTGCCTCTATAGTCTTTTATGTCAATACGCGGTCGAAGTGGTGACGTAACGTCCGCCATGTTGGGCACCTCCGCAATGGCGGCCCATGTTATTCTCCCATAGGACGGAAAAACAAATATTAATATCTCCTAAACTAATGAATATTATCTCCCTGCACGTCCTGAAATCGATGAAGGGGATAAAAATACCCTACCTAAAAAATCGAGGAATGTGATTTCGTACAGGAATAAGAGCAAATGGTGTTTTAAAATTTCAATTCGATAAGCCTGTAACTGCATAAAATGTAAATAATTAATTTAAATTTAACTCTCAAATATTTTTATAATTTTAAAACGTTACTTTTGTAATTATTGTTAAACATAATTTTGTGGCAACAGTTATATACATAGTTTCTCTTTAGAATGTAGTTGAGTTTAAAAATAAAAAAAACGGTTGGTGTTGATAAGTTGTGCTATTAGTTTTTCTTAGTTAAATACCGTTAAATTAGTAAGTTCTTGTTATGTTGTCTCAACTAGGAGTCAACAACTGGTGACCCGAGAGTTCAATTTGTTTATTAATATGACTACGCAAAGCGGAACTGGAATAACTACTTTCATGGATGCCGAAGCGAATAAAGTAAGCATTAAGATTCCTCCATTTTGGCGAGAAAAACCGGACATTTGGTTTTACCAAGTGGAAGCCCAGTTTCAAATAAATAAAATCACCACGGAAGAAACTAAATTTAATTATTTGATATCCCAGCTCGAACCGAAGTATGTTGAAAATATATGGGACATTATTAAAGACACTAAGCCCGAAAAATATTCTATGGCGAAAGAAAGACTTATGAATACCTTCAAAGAAAGTGAAAACAAGCGAATTCAGCGTTTGGTTACTGGATTAGAACTCGGAGATTATAAGCCAAGTCAACTTTTGCAGAAAATGAAAAGTCTAGCAACAGACGATTTTCCGGAAAAAGTGCTGAAATCTTTATGGCTGGATAAAATGCCTGATTGTATAAAAAATATTCTTCTCGTATGTGATGAAAATTTAGATAAATTGGCCACAATGGCTGACAAAATTCATGAGATGCAATCTGAAAAAGAAATTTATGCTGTTTCACCGAAAATTAACTCTAATGATGCTTTAATTGCAAGAATAGCTGCTTTGGAACAAAAAATTGATTCAATGCACATAAATGACCGTTCTAGATCAAAATTTAGATATCATCACCGAAATATATCTCGAAGTCGTAGCCGTTCAAATAAGCGATTTAATCCGAAAGGTAAATATTGTTTTTTTCATTTTAAATTTGGCGATCGTTGTCGACCTGAGAAATGTTATTCGCCGTGTGCTTGGCGAGAGAGGTCGGAAAACTCCATGACGCAACAGGATTAGCGGCTACCGCTGTTGCTGATATTAATGAAAGCCGCAAGTTTCGTTTATTTGTGAAGGACATAAACACAGGACTGCGGTTCTTAGTAGATTCAGGTGCTGACGTTAGCCTCATTCCTGCGACTCATCATAATACAACAGTAGATGATTTTAAATTATACGCAGCGAATGGAACGGAAATTCCTACTTATGGAATTAAGATTTTAACTTTAAATTTAGGACTTAGAAGAGAATTTCGATTTCCGTTTATATTAGCTAAAGTCGATAAAGCGATTATAGGAGCTGATTTTTTAAATAAATTTAAACTTTTAGTTGACATTCATAATAAACAGTTAATTGATGGAATAACTAATCTGTCTGTTCGAAGTAATGTAACGGCTGTGTTTTTTGATAATGCTATTAGTACTCTAGATAAAAATTCTAAATATGCTAATTTGTTACAACAATACCCAAATTTAACTAAACCTAATTTATCAGTATCTGCATTTAAGCATAATGTTGAGCATTTTATTACAACTAGAGGACAACCTTTTTATACCAAAGCTAGACAATTGGATTCCAAGCGATTGCAAATAGCAAAACAGGAATTCCAGTATATGTTAGAAAATGATATTATTCGTCCCTCTAAATCACAATGGGCCAGTCCTCTTCACATGGTTCCTAAGAAAGATGGTTCTTTCCGACCTCGTGGAGATTATCGGCGTCTGAATGCACAAACAATACCAGATCGTTACCCCATACCCCGATTAGAAGATTTCAACCACATTTTAAAAAATACTCTAATATTTTCTAAAATTGATTTGCATAAAGCATATTTCCAGATTCCTCTTAATGAAGATGATAAGCCAAAAACTGCTATTATAACCCCTTTCGGCCTATATGAATTTAACGTAATGAGTTTCGGTTTGCGTAACGCTCCTGCTACTTTTCAAAGATTCATAAATGAGGTATTTAGAGAACTAAATTTTGTTTTCCCATATTTGGATGATGTTTTAATTGCGTCAAAAACTGAAGAAGAACACGAAAAACACTTAAAATTAGTTTTTGATAGATTGCAAAAATATGGATTGAGACTCAATATTTCTAAATCTGTTTTTGGAGTTAATGAATTGGAATTTTTAGGTTTTCTAATAACAAGTGAGGGATCAAAACCTCTTCCTGAAAAGGTTAAAGCTATTCTTAATGTTAAATTGCCTGAAACTGTTCATCAATTACGAACCTTTCTAGGAATGGTTAATTTCTACCGTCGTTTTTTGAAAAACGCCGCTAGTACTCAAGCCATTTTACACGAATACTTAAAAGGTGCAAAGAAAAGAGATAATCGAAAAATAACTTGGACAGATGAGGCCATTGAACAGTTTGAAAAATGTAAAACAGATTTAGCAAATGTTGCTCTTCTGTCCCACCCAGACCCAGAATTACCTTTATCGTTGTGTACAGATGCTTCGGATTGGGCAGTAGGCTCAGTTTTACAACAATTTGAAAACGGTAGTTGGAAACCAATCGGATTTTATTCCAAGAAGCTTAATATCACACAGCAAAATTACAGCACATATGATCGTGAACTTCTCGGAATTTATTTATCCATTAAATATTTCAAACATTTGTTAGAAGGAAGAAAATTTACAGTGTATACAGACCACAAGCCCTTAATCTATGCATTTTTACAAAAGTCCGATAAAGCATCTCCAAGGCAAATTAGGCAACTTCAATATATTTCAGAATTTACAACGGATATTAAGCATATTACAGGAAAAAATAATGTAGTAGCAGATACATTGTCCAGAATTGAAGAAATCACCTTAATTAATTATGATCAAATTGCGGAAGAACAAGAGCGAGATGCTGAATTTGAGACATTGCAAAAATCTACAAGTTTGAATTTGAAACAGTATTTCCTTCAATCTGGAAAAAAATTATGGTGTGATACTTCAACACAACATATTAGACCTTATATACCTAAGAGTTATCGTATGAAAATATTTCATCAGTTTCATGGATTATCCCATCCTGGAATTAGATCAACAATAAAATTAATTTCTTCAAAATTTATTTGGCCTAATATTAAGAAAGATGTCCAGAATTGGGCGAAATCTTGTATTCCATGTCAAAAATCGAAAATATCTCGTCATACGAAATCAATATTAGGAGAATATCAAAAGCCATCAGAAAGATTTCGAGAAGTACATATTGATCTTGTTGGTCCATTACCACCATCAAATGGCAACACCTATTGTCTGACATGTATAGATAGATACACAAATTGGATGGAAGCTATTCCGTTAGAAAACATCTCGGCAGAAACTGTAGCGAAAGCTTTCTACAGCAATTGGATAGCTAGATTTGGAATACCCTTGCATCTAATTACTGATCGAGGAACTCAATTTTCATCCGAAATATTTCAAACCCTGTCAAGAATTTGCGGCATTAAGCTTTCACATACTACAGCCTATCACCCGCAGTGCAATTGCAAGGTAGAGAGGCTCCACAGATCAATAAAGGCTGCTTTAAAAGCTCATAATAATATAAGTTGGAGTGAAACGTTACCAACAGTCCTTTTAGGCCTACGAACGGCAATCCACGACGATACTAACTATACAATAGCAGAAATGGTATACGGAGAAAATATCAAACTTCCTGGAGAATTCTTTGAAGCAAAAATAAATCATATACCACCTGGAACTTTTATAAATAAATTGCAAAAGTATATGGAATTAATCAGGCCAAAAGAAACTCAACAGAAAGGTATTCCCAAAATATTTGTACATAAAGATTTAGGATCAACCTCTCACGTTTTTCTTCGTATTGACAGAGTTCGGAAGCAACTCGAACCCCCATATGAAGGTCCATATTGTGTTATCAATCGTTCACCAAAATATTTTACTCTCAGGATAAAGAATAAAGAAGTAAATGTATCGATTGACAGATTGAAGCCAGCATACATTCTACCACAACAAATTCCTGAACAAGAGAAACCTACAACTCCAAATTGTGTGAACAATACTCCTACGCCAGCTGATATTCAAACCAGAGCAACTGTGATTCAACCCAAAATCAAATCAGCTTTAAGACAATCCCGAACTGGTAGAATTCTTAAGACACCGTTGAGATTCAAAAACTGATATTTTATATTATTTATTAATTTTGTTATTATTTGATGATGAACACCATTATTTGTGTCCAACCTTTATAGCGTAACGTTCGTTACTGGTAGGGGAGTAAATGTAACTGCATAAAATGTAAATAATTAATTTAAATTTAACTCTCAAATATTTTTATAATTTTAAAACGTTACTTTTGTAATTATTGTTAAACATAATTTTGTGGCAACAGTTATATACATAGTTTCTCTTTAGAATGTAGTTGAGTTTAAAAAAAAAAAAAACGGTTGGTGTTGATAAGTTGTGCTATTAGTTTTTCTTAGTTAAATACCGTTAAATTAGTAAGTTCTTGTTATGTTGTCTCAACTAGGAGTCAACAAGCCTATCGATATGAAACATAGGCTTAGATGAAGTGATACTCTTGAACTTTTTTATTTAGTGTTTGTGAATAGTTTTATATGTTGTTTCTGTCTATGTGGATATTCTAACATAATATAAGATGAATTGGTAAGTAGATTTTATTCCCACTAACACTTATTTATCCCTAGTGCCATTGTGTTTACAATTTGAATGTGTCGCTGATGGTAACGGTATTAAAATGTCACTTTCGATAAACATTATTACTGTAAAACTACTTATGTACCTTATTGTTCATTCGATTTTCATCAAATATTTGTATGGTAACATTCTTAAAGCACTATAATCCATTTTGCAGAATGAAAGGGTTCTTGAAGTTGATATATGGGCTAATAAAGTATACTGTATTGTTGTTGTTTTTTATGTGTTAGATGTATGCTTTTATTAATTTCTTTACCAGTGTACTTGATTCCCTTCCCTTAAAACTGAATGGGTGTCTGAGTAGGATAGATTTAAGTCAATCTATTCTATGTCAGATTTCTTTTCAGTTAAATCCATGAAACTATAAGATTACTGACAGACTTTATGGCTAAGTATTTTTCCAGCCATTGATTTCATGCATCCTTTTTGTTAATGGCTGGTTTTATGATGGGATTGTTTGATTTAGTATTAGTGTGTTATCAACCTTAGTTTAATGCAGCACTCTTAAAGTATGAAGCATGAAATAATTGATTTCTTTTGCATTGTACTTATATCATACAGTTAGTGGAAGTGATACTCTTCAAATTCTTTATTTAATGTTTATTAACAGCTTATTTTTATGTTCGGTAGTATCTGTTTATGTGAATAATGTAACATTCAGTAAGTAGATGTTTTTCCGAATAATATGTCTGTTAAAGCTTACTTGTTATTATTTTGAATTATAAATTTTGAAAAGTACTGTTTGGTAACATTATTTCAGTTATGTATTCTTTATAACTCTTTATGCTTCATAAATAACAGACTTGTGACAAACTTGCTGTGTTTTTTTTTTTCAGAGATTCATTTCATGTATCCTTTTTGTTACTGGCTGGTGTTAAGACGGATATGTTTTATTTAATGTTATAGAGTGTTATCAATTACTGTTTATATACATATATATATATATAAATTAATACACACACACACACACACACACACATATATATATATATATATATATATATATATATATATATATATATATATATATAACATATAAATAAATACACTCATATATATATTCTTATAAATTCATACACAATGTGTTTTATATATATGAGGATCTCGGGGGAGGTAAAAAATGATAACCCACATCTCTTCCCATATGATGGTGAAAGTTCATCAGAACTTGTGCAGGTACGTGTTGCAGATTGTATGTAGATATGTTTGACACCATAGTCTGCAATATTGTTTGTAACTATTTACATACGGTAATGTAAAATGCTTATTAGGACAATATTTTACTAATATATTGTACCATTATTAGGCATTATATGAATAATGCTTTTGTCTTTTTACAATGTTGACACTGTTTGCACTCATTATTTTTAAGTCAGTTAAACGAAAAGATATTACTGTCTGCTAATCACATTATGAATTTTTACAATATAAAAAGTACACATTTGCTTGTGCAAAAAAAAGCAGTGGCCATCCCCTCTTCATTCTTTAACTGCTATTGCATGTAAACAATTATAACCCTCATATTTATAGCTACATTAAATTGTTCAGTGTGTTAAAATTGAAATAAATGTTGACTTTATTACTTTTTCTCTTAATGACATTTTTAAGGAGGGTGTTATGTACAAAAAAATATTTAGCAACAAGTTTTGCAATTTGAAATATGTAATAGCAAATATTTTATGAAAATATAAATCTGTTTATCTCTAAACTACAATAATGTGGTTTATCACTTTTTACCCCCAAGGTCTTCATACATATATATATATATATATATATATATATATATATATATATATATATATATATATATATATAAACAGTTGATATGTATAAACATATGTATATATGTATAACATATATATATATGTATAAACAGTTGATTCTTTTTTAATCGTTTTTATATTGTTAAAGTCTGTACATCTTTGTTGGTTTAAAATGTAGCATTATTTAATAAGTAAAGATTATAAAATTCATTTGTTCATGTTTTGAGGGAATAATGTGTTTATCATTTAGATGTTTAATACAGGTGTTTTTTTTTTAAGTTAAAAAATGGTCATATGCTTTTCTGCAGACTGCAAGCATAAAATGGTTAAAATCATTGTTCCTTCTACCGCTTTCCAAAGGATGAAAAGCATGCTCTGTGGACCTGAATGGCAAAGTAATTTTGAAAATAGAAGTTTTAATATTCTCATTTTTAATTTATGAGTACATTTTTTCACATATGTTAATTTAAAATTTCTTGGTCTCCATGTTATAGTAAATCTATGGTATTCAAAAGCTATTCAATTTTTTTAAATGTTTTAGATGATACATACTGAATTTTTGTTGTATTTAAGCTTTAAAAAATTCTTAATTTAGGATGAAATTTTTTTTTATTTAGAAAATTTTTCAGGACTTCTATTATAAACAGAAATCTACAATAGTTTCTTTGTCTTAAATTTTATAGTTATTGTTTGTCAAATTGTCTGCAAACCAAATAATGATAGATTTTTTTGCATGAAAATATATATGGAGCGAACATGTAGGTTAGATTCATAAAATTAGTGAGCTTCAATTCAGTGATACAAGGGAAACCGAATAATTATAATTTTGAATGTATATGTAATAAATAAAACATGCAAATGTTTTAAAGTTTATTGATCTTGGTATTTTTCAGACGTAGTGACAGAAAACCTGGTAGAGATTCCAGATTATATAGCTACCATTTTAAAGGAGGGGATAAAAGAAATAATCCAACAATTTTTGACAGTAATAAAGTGCAACAAATTGAACTTCCTGCTCATAAAGGAAAGAAGTACATGCGTTTTTAATAACAGCTTTTTTAATTTCACATGTTTTCTTTACAATAAGTACTAAATGTACTTGATTCTCAGAACTGAGGACATAGTCATTTTATACATTGAAATTAAACGTGAGAGAAGGATGATAACTCATCTGATCCAAATTACAAGTAATTTTATTGTTTATGTTATGTAGTAGTATTATAGATAATATATTAATCTCATAAATAATTAAAACTTCTATTTGTTGTACTTAGCTTTTCACAAATCAAATGCACATTTTTAACAATAAATTTATTATGAGTTTTCTTAATGTTCATTTATGCCGTTATTTAATATTCTTAGTATTATTCCTTTAGAAAACAGAGTGCTGTTAAAGATAAAAGTAGAGTGGATGGAGAGTCACTATTGGTAAAAGCAGAGATAGACCAACTAAAGGAAAAAATAAAGAGCTGCAGTTATTGTTGGCAGCAAAAAATGTGAAATTTCAATTTTCTCAAATCAGTGAGAATGACAGTTTAGTGCTAATGTCAATAATAAAATTCAACATTCAATAAACAACCCTGACTTCCCTAATTGCTACTTTTTAATAAACACAACAGAAATATTTATTGAAAATCTCTGCAAAGGCTCAGAGGCAGAATTTTTCATAGTATAAGAAAGGCTAACTTTAAAAGGATTGATAGCCTAGCTCCTAATGGTGCAATTTGTTTCATTAGTAAATTGCGGCCAGGATCTACTTCTGAAAAAACCCTTTTCAAGGAATGTGGTTTAATAAAATTGTGGAATCCTGGAGATCTAATATTAACAGATAAAGGTTTTTTAATACTTGACCTATTGGCTCAAGGTGTATCAGTAAATATTCCCCCATTCTTAACAAATCCACAATTCACAGAAAGTGAGGATAAATTTACCACTAAATTAAAATATATACATGTTCATGTTGAACGAGCTATACAAAGAATAAAAAGTTTTCAAATTCTTGATAACATCCCATATTATTTTAATCAATACGCTTCAGTAAGTTTGTGCCACTTTGGTAAATTTGTAAAATCCATTGGTGAAAAAATAAAATCTTTTTGTTTATATCTTAACATGTTTTTGTTTAATCCCTTTGGTGAGTTTTTTTAGATAAAAAGTTTACAGTTTCCATTACATGTATTTTAATAACTATGCTTTAACCATTGCATTTGGAGATATGTTTTGAAATCTCTTCATTTTGGTAACTATTTAAAATGTTACTCAAAATACAGAAAGTCAAGTTTTACAGAACTTATATCACATTCCATTCATAATGTGAAAGAAAGAACACAGAAATCCCATTACAGCCTTTTTATTACAAATACAAAAAAATATAGATATACATTAACAACAGAAATGAAAAAACAATTTAAAAGAATAACGAGACAAAACAAATTGTACTGGTTATAGTCTCTCTCATAGCTCCATATTTGGCAAAAAGGTATACATATAAATTAACATCAGAAATTAATATATTTTATTATGAAAAGGAAAAACAATTATCTTAATTACTACCATAAAATATAAATATTAAAGAAACAAATGTTGCTATATGTACAAGTTACTGTCACATTATATATCTGTCTCTCATAGAGGCTTGCACTTTAGATAAAATCAAGCTGTTTCCAGGATTGTTATCAAACAACTGAATATCACTAGCCAGAGCTTTTTCTCCTCTATCTATGAAACTTTTTTGATTGTTAAAAAAGGTGAAAATTTCAAACCAGGATATCATGATGAAGTGTCTTGTATAAATTCATGAAATAAAGAAAAAAAACATGACTATGCATTTGAACAAAAAATGTTACAATTGAAACGAATTACGAAACTTTAAAAATAAACACTACTTCATTAAAAAAAAAATAAATGAGAATGTTGCAGCAATCAGTTTATTTTTTTTGTCTGCTATAAATGTAAAGTTATTGTTTATGAAGCATAAGTAGTTATAAAGAATACATAGCTGAAACAATGTTACCAAACACTACTTTTCAATATTTATAATGCAAAACAACAACAAAAAAGCTTTAATAGGCATATTGGCATATTATTGGGGAAAACATCTACTTACTGTGTTACATTATTCACATAAACAGATACAACATTTAAAAAAAGCTGTTGATAAACATTAAAAAGAATTTGAAGAGTATCACTTCCACTAACTGTATGATATAAGAACAATGCAAAACAAATAAATTATTTCATACTTCCTACTTTAAGAGTCCTGCATTAAACTACGGTTGATAACACACTAATATTAAATCAAACAATTCCATCATAAAACCCAGCCAGCAACAAAAAGGATGCATGAAATCAGTGGCTGAAAAAATATTTAGCCATAAAGTATGTCAGTAATCTTATAGTTTCATGGATTTAACTGAAAAGAAATCTGACATAGAATAGATTGACTTAAATCTATCCTACTCAGACACCCATTCAGTTTTAAGGGAAGGGAATCAAGTACACAGGTAAAGAAATTAATAAAAGCATACATCTAACACATAAAAAACAACAATACAGTATACTTTACTAGCCCATATATCAACTTCAAGAACCCTTTCATTCTGCAAAATGGATTATAGTGCTTTAAGAATGTTACCATACAAATATTTGAGGAAAATCGAATGAACAATAAGGTACATAAGTAGTTTTACAGTAATAATGTTTATCGAAAGTGACATTTTAATACCGTTACCATCAGGGACACATTCAAATTGTAAATACAATGGCACTAGGGATAAATAAGTGTTAGTGGGAATAAAATCTGCTTACCAATTCATCTTATATTATGTTAGAATATCCACATAGACAGAAACAACATAAAAAACTATTCACAAACACTATAAATAAAAAATTTCAAGAGTATCACTTTCTCTAAGCCTATCGCTGTCAAAGATAGGCTTAGAGGAATGGAATTTTAAAACACCATCTGCTCTTATTCTTGCACGAAATCACATTCTTCAATTTTTGAGGTAGGGTATTTTTTGATCCTTCATCGATTTCAGGACGTGCAGGGAGATAATATTCGTTAGTTTAAGAGATATTAATATTTGTTTACCCGTCCTATGGGAGAATAACATGGGCCGCCATTGCGGAGGTGCCCTAATGGCGGACGTGACGTCACACTTCGACCGCGTATGTCAATGTCAATATATTTCTAAGGGGACTCATCACCTTTGCACAAGTTGAAAAGACAGAATTTTTGCTGTTTGTTCGAACTGCTATATTTTTTTTATATTGTCCATTATACACTCATGTCCATAAATTAAGGATAATTCAGAATCACACGGAAATTGAACTTTAAAGTAAAAATTTCACCTGTAGAATTATCACACACATCTTCAAGAATAATATGCAAAGTACAGGAAGCCACCAGATGACGCCGATATTACGTCACAATGTTGAGAGTGCAAGAGAGGGGTATATAAGGAATGGTGGCAAAGAAGTAAAATTGTTCACAAGCGTTCTGTAAACCACTCAGTGCCATAACCGAATAGTTATGACAAAGAGGACGCATGTGGATGATTTTTTACGTGGTAGAATTATCGGCCGTCTGGAATGCGGGCGTACTCAGATGGAAGTATCCGAGGAACTTGGAATTGCCCAAAGTGTCATCTCTAGGCTTTGGCAACGATTCCAAGATGATGGAAATGACAGTAGACGTTACAATACAGGTCGCCCCCGAGTTACAACGCTGAATGGAGACCGGTATTTGGCAGTAACTGCCAAAAGAAGCAGACGGATCACAGCATCCGACCTGTCTCGTCAGCTATCTGCAGCCACGGGTACCACAGTTTCAAGGCATACCGTGTACAGACGTTTGGGAAATATTAGTTTATATGCTCGCAGGCCTGTCAGATGTGTTCCGCTGACGGCAACTCACTGTCAGCAGCGATTAGCCTAGAGTAGAGAACATGCAATGTGGACATCGTCACAGTGGGCTTGTGTGATGTTTTCCGACGAGTCCAGGTTTAGCTTGCAGTCTGATTCACGTCGGACTTTCATATGGAAAACGCCAGGTACCCATTACCACCAAGACAGCATCATTGAACGACACCGTTACGATGGTGCAGGATTGCTCGTTTGGGGTGGAATTTTACTGGACTCCAGAACAGATCTGCATGTTCAAATCGGAACCATGAACGACCACATTTATCGGGACATCATTCTGTAACAACATGTACATTCGTTTAGGGGTACCATAGGCGCAGAATTTGTGTTTATGGATGACAACGCCCGGCCTCACCGAGCAAACATCGTAAACAAATGCCTTCAATTTGAGGATATCACCCTATGGAATGGCCAGCATTCTCACCTGACTTGAATCCGATAGAGCATGTGTGGGACATGCTTGGTCGACGAGTTTCAGCCCGTCAACCACCTCCTACATGTGTACCGGAACTTGGGAGAGCATTGCTTGCTGAGTGGAGTAATCTTCCCCAAGGTCAGCGCGATAATTTGATACTCAGCATGCCTAGGCGTTGTATGAACTATATTTCATCGCATGGGAGACATAGGGCCTGTTCACATAGGAGTCCTTTGCGGAGCGTTAAAGTATTGAAATATATTTAACCAATGACAAACCTCCAAACGATTAGCAATGAAATTTTTAACGCCTATGATTGGTTTATTTTCGTCTCAACGTCATCTTTCCCTTAACGCTACGCAACGGACTCCTATGTGAACAGGCCCTAAGGGCCTGTTCACATAGACAAAATTAACCAATCATAGGCGTTAAAAATTTAATTGCTAATCGTTTGGAGGTTTGTCATTGGTTAAATATATTTCAATACTTTAACGCTCCGCAAAGGACTCCTATGTGAACAGGCCCATACAATGTATTAACCATCATACCAACCATGTAATATTAAGTTTTTGTAATGGAGATATTTTTTGCAATTGCTCCAGGAAGCAAAAATCGTAGTTTTTATGAATGGTATCATACATACACCATCTTTTTTTGCTCTTTATCTTTTGTTTAATAAATGGGCTTTATGAATAAGTCACGTTTGTTTTGTTTCTGAACCTTTATTTGCCGGAGCTGGCATTATCCTTAATTTATGGACATGAGTGTATATGAAATTTTCAGTATTAGTTCTCTAAACTTCATAGATTATGTTCCTTGAATTAATTTTATTACAGGAAAATAAGAATTTTTTTTTGTGAAGTAAGAAGTGAGTGTATTTTCTTAAAATTTAAAATTTATACTGATACACTGTGTGCAGACTTACAACAACATTAATTCAGTTTCAAAAATAATTTTTGCATTTTTGTGATGCTAAAACATTAGGTATATTTCTACACGTATTTAAATTTTAAAACACCCAAAAATATTTACTCCAGGGCAATCAGATTTTTAAAAACTGAAAAAGCCCATTAAAGTTACAAGTCTAATGTTATAAATTCATAGCAAAATAATTTTTTTAAGAAACAATTAGGTGCATATTTTTGGTAGCAGCATTATACACCTATCCTGAAAATATGAAAGCAATATCTGCAGTAGTTTCCTTAATACAGTGCGCACAAGCATGAAAATGATCATTTCGAGAAAACGGCTTCTAAAGTTCCCACACTAGTAATGTTTCCATTAGAACTGTTTCTTTCAAGTCTTAGTTTTTAATGTTCTAGATGAAATATTTTAACGCGGTTTGTTTTAAATGATTCAAAAATGTTCAAATATTCTAAAAATGCAAAAAAGTAAAATTCGATTTTTTTGTAGGTACAAAGGTGATGAGTCCCCTTCTAAGTCCGTTATTAACTGGGAGAACTCTGTGAAGTACTTGGGTATAACCCTTGACTTGAAGCTCACTTTGATACCCCACATTCAAGAAATGAAAAACAAGATGATGGGTATAGTCAAATAGCTACGCTTCCTCCTTTTCGGCACCCAGCTTAGCAATAGGAATAAAGTGCTGTTCTATAAATCAGAATCTTCCAAATGCTGCACCTGTCTGGACTCAAGCTGCCAAATCTAACATCGATATCATTGAATGCTTCAAAAATAGAACTCTTTCAGATACCTCTCTAATGCGGTCAGTAGAAGAGATTTCGATATCCAAAAAGTCCGTAGAGTCGCTCAACAGCTCTCAGTCAATTTTTATAACAATATCGACAAGATTCCTAACGATATAATTTCTGAATTTCCCGATTATGATTATCGGGACAGTGCTTTCCGTAAGCGTTCCCGGGCTTCTCAACATGAGCCAGCTCTGGACTAAATCTCCCCTCTGTCTCGCGTTTTCCTGTTTGTTTTTCAATTGTTTGGACAACTGTTTCTTTAAAGGCACATTTTCTTTCCTTTCTTCTTTTCTGTGTGGGTACGTCTTTTGATTTAATTAAAACAAAATAAAATATTAATGAATATTATTTAAAAATAAATAAATAAATACATAAAAATCAAGATAAAATTATAAAAAAATATAAATAATGTAGAATTGAACATAAAATATTAAAACTAAATTAAAATATTTTCTATGTGTTTTCGAACTTTTTATGTTTCTTTAACTTTTAATTAACTACTCAAAGTTAATAGTTTATTTGAATTTAATTTCTTTTAACTCAGCACAATAATCAGTTGTAAAGTAATTTTATCTTAAGGGGATGACTCAGTCAAAAAAAAATCAGGGAAAATATAGTCCTGTGTTACTAGAAGAGAAGCGATTACCCTCCACGAATATTGTTACGTAATAATGCATGTCGTAACGCCTCCACCCACTTGTCTATGTACGCCCTCTAGCGGCAAGAATGAATCAGAACGAACTCTGTATCCGTTCTAGCACGGAGCTCCTGCAACAAGCGGAGTTTACTATGGCAAACAATGACTCGCTATTAAATTTATATTATACTTACAGTCCGGTGAGCGTATTTTCTTAAACATCGTACACCTCCGTACATCTTGGTCCTAGCGACCCAGAGATTGTACCAGTGCATTAAATTTAACCCAGTTTTAAACTTAAGAACAATGATTACAGAATCAGTCATTACAACGCTTAACCGCAAACGCGGCAATATAAAGGGACAGTTGAAGAAAATTACTATATGTGAGGATAACAATGATGTGATTGAACTGCAGGCTCAATTGGATGTGATTTCCAAGCTTCAAGAAAAATTCGAAGTTCTAAAGGAAGAATATTATAAAGTAGTCAGCGAAAAGGATTTTGAAGAAATTGAAGAAATGTTGTCACAGCTAGATGAGGAGTTGCAAAATTCAGAGGTGAGTCTGAAAACCTTGATTAATAAACTTAAAATCAGTACAAGCAATTCTGCTTATCTGAATCAAAATTCTGGCAATTCTACTCATGATTTGAATTTTATTAACAATGATCAGCTGAAAAGAATGTGAATAAAACTTCCAAAAATCCCTCTTTCTATTTTTAACGGAAAATTCGAGGAATGGAACTTGTTTAAAAGCCAGTTTATTAGTCTAATTGACGAAAATTCAGAGCTTTCTGAAAACGAAAAGCTTCACTACGTGGGTCACTAAAAGGAGAAGCAAAAATTATAAACTTCAGATGATAGTTACGTTTCCCTATTCAAAGCTCTAGAGCAAAATAACGAAAACAAAAGAATTATTGTTGACTGTCACATTAAAAACATTCTAAATTTTCAGTCTATCAAACACGAGTCAGCCAAAGAGCTTCGAAACTTGTAGGAAAATATAAATAAAAATCTTAGATCACTGAAAATTTTGAATTTCGAAACAGACAAATTTTCGAATGTTTTACTATTCAATATTGTTCTCGAAAAAATAAACTGAGAAACAAGAAAACAATTTAAATTCATGTTAAACGACAATGACGTTCCATATTTTGATAATTTTTTTACAATTTTTAGAGAGAAGATGTCAAATTCTAAGTAGTATTAATACTAACATTTCATCGAAGCCTATTTACGAAAGGTCGAAATCCCTTTTCGTCAATTCTAATGATTCATTTAAAATGTGCGTAGCTTGTAAAACCCAAACTAATCATCCGTTATATCACTGTGATAAATTCAAAGAGATGAACTTAACAGACAGATTAAATGTTATTAAAACTCATCGACTCTGCAATAATTGCCTAAGTAATCGCCATTCTTTTTTGAATTGTAAATCTAAGAGAGCTTGTTTTGTTTGTAAAAAATATAATCACCATACGCTCCTTCATAAGTATCCCGTCCCGTCAGATACCTCAATACATTCAAATCAAAACTGTGAAAACATTCCGTATTCTGAAGCGATAAATATCTCAAAATCAGTTCCCGCTCAAAATGATGAGTCATCATTTCATTTGCTCGCACCTGACAAAACCATATCAGGCGCCACATTATCGGCAGATGTCCGAGAGTGTTGTCTAGCTTCGAGCAGTCTTTTATGCACTACAATGTTATTTATTGAGAACTCATTTGGCAAAAAAATAAAAGTGAAAGCATTTCTTGATAGGGGAAGTTCAGTTTCAATATGTGCACAGGAAGTTGTAGATGTTTTGGTATTAAAGAAAGAAAAATGCAATTCATCTATTTCAGGCATAAACGGAGGAGAATATTTTGTTAAAAATAAAGTAACCGCAAAACTTTCAAACGATAAAGGCAACTTTTCAAAAACATTATCATTTCTTGTGCTACCTAAAATAGTAGAATTAACGCCTCTAAAGAAAATCGACATTTCTCGCATATGTTTACCTCGCGAAATAAAATTAGCTGATCCTACATTTCACATTCCAAGTAAAATTAATCTACTCATAGATTGGGAGATATTTTTTGAATTGCTTAAGGCTGAAAAATTTAAATCATTTGATAATAATTTGATGCTTCAGTACAGTGTTTTCGGCTATTTGGTTACCGGGACTGGGAAAAATGCAGTTCCTTACAATTTTACTGGTCTAACTCATACATCAGAAAGAGATTCTTTACAACTTTCTGTCAAAAAATTCTTTGAGATGGAATCCTTTCCAAGGGATTCTACGATGACTGTAGGGAATTTGTCTGATGTTGCTGTTTCTGAAGAATGGAGTGAAGAAGATTGGACTGGAAATCTCAATGAAACCATAGCGTTTACCCCAAGAGCTGATACACAATCATCTGCTGTTACTGGCTTGGACATTCCCACAACAACTGCCCTTTGCCAGAACATTGATTTGGCTGCTTTTTATACAAAAGACATCCATTTCTAAACAAAGCTCGAACACGTTACCATTAAGTAGTAGTGTAAACCAGCAAGGACAATCATTCTTGATATCTCAGCAAATTGCACCACAAATGCAGCAATATGTTGCACCTCGACCTCAACCCAATCAGTTTGCAAAGGAAGCTTCTGAAAGTATTAAAGCAGCAGGAGTTGTTACCGTTTCGAATACTCCATCAGTGCCTTCAATAAATGTCAATTCTTTTCAGTCTAATAGTGGAAATTATCAGTCCAGTTACAGTGTAAATAGCAATAGCAGCCAGCAACACGTGCAAATGGCGCATGATTTGCAGCAAGTCATTGTATCTCAGTTTGGTTTTTCTTGAGGGACATCTATGTCTAGGGACTTGCATTCTCCTGTGGTGTCACAGCAGTCTCTAAGTTCTACTGGGGCTGAAACTACAACAACTACACAGCATCAAGCACCTTTACCACAAAGAATGAAACCTCCAAAAACACGATCACTGCCACCATCTAAGATTCCTGAATCAGCTGTTGTAATACCAGATGATGCAGTGACATCACTTGATGTACAATTTGGAGCTCTTCAGTTTGGCACTGACTCCTCGCCATTTGATTTTACAGCTTGTGATAATAGTAATAGTTACCAAGTACGTGGGCAAAGTTCCAACTTATTCAGCCATGCGAATAATAAAGCTCTGTCCTCAAATATTACATCACAATCTTTCTATACAAATGCATCCTCTGTGACTATGATTAAAAATTCAACTTACAGTATAGTTTATCATAACAGTCCAAATCAAAACTCTATTTTAGATGCTCTTAGCCAGTCACAGAGTGTTGCAAGTCAAGATAGTATGTTCTTGTCTCAAAATGAACGTAAATCTGTAG
This sequence comes from Dolomedes plantarius, assembly GCA_907164885.2. Taxonomy (NCBI): domain Eukaryota; kingdom Metazoa; phylum Arthropoda; class Arachnida; order Araneae; family Dolomedidae; genus Dolomedes; species Dolomedes plantarius. The sequence continues at coordinate 183,734,837 of OU015495.1, read as the reverse complement.
AAAATGTATCTTCCTATGTAAATAATTGAACAAACCAGCCTGGATCTCTAGAGAGTCCTATGATCAGCAGTAAAACTGAGCAAAGTGCAAAGAGTTCATACAACAGTTCCTTACATGATTCTGGACCTAGCTATTCAAATAATCCTTACTCCAGTCAAAGGTCGGTATTAAACTTGTCCAATATTGTGCCATCTACTGCTAGTTATAACCATACTTCAGCCTCACTAAACAGTGGCTCAAGTGATTTAAGTAGCAATTAATCACAGCAGCCAAAATATCAAAGTCAGGTTGTAACTCAAGGACAAAATACGTCATCTTATGTATCAGGGTCCTCTTCATATGGTTTTCAACCAGCAGCCTATTCTGCATATGTGACAACTAGTGGAAATACTTATCCATCACAGACTGGTTTCAGTTCACAAGGATATGCTTCCTATGGAACTAATAACAGTGGGTACAGAAATCAGCAAGGTGTATACAGTGGTTCAGGGGCAACTACAAGTCAGTCTGGAACTATGATGTCAACTTCTGTGTCTAGCCCTAAGTTAACAAACTCTTTAGCTCACGGTGTTAAAGTTTCATCCCTTTTAGAATCGCAGCACAATTCGTCTCAACACACATATGAAGTTACAAGCACTACCAGTAGTTCCAGTGTCTTAAATGCCAGCAGTCTGGCATCTACATCCTCGACCAATCACTCTGTCCAAAATTCTTCAGATATGAATTTTGTGTTGGGACTTGTCTCTACATCATCATCAACTACCACTTCTGTGCTCAAAAATTCTCTATCTGCTAAAGGCAAAGCAGTACCAAATATGCAAAATATGCCAATGTTGGATCATCAGCATATCATGAGTCAAGCTAGCACACAGGCTCATGATCAAGCATTTTAAAATCCAGCAGCAGCGCTCCCTCCTGACTATGGCTATTATATTGCTGAGGGAATGATGGTGTTATTCCCCACTATGCAAACCCTATTTTTCCTGTACCACCTGCAACAGACACACATGGAGCTACTACAAACACTCAGTTTCAGAAGGCTAATACTTATGGATCACACTCGTATAGTTCAGGATATGACAGTTTAACACAGACACAGGATTATTCTAAAGGTACTTATGGTGCTGTTTCACAAAATCAAGTGAAAGGTGTTTCTGGATCTGAAGCTGTTCCTGATCTTTCTTGTTCAGTGTATAGCACAACACGTGCCCAACTTGCCAAGTCGTGTGATAAACCTGACTTTCATACTGGTACCCTTCACTTAAACCTGGCTGGTAATCAAGCTGCTTGCCTTCTTGGTGCATTGTCTGTACCCTATGCCACTCAGTTTATCCCAATCTTGGCCCATGGTCAACATCACTCAAATTTGTTTATTACCTGTAAATGATGATTAGTCTCTTTATGATTATTGCAATTAAGGTATATCTTAATAGTGATTTTCAAACCTGTGTAATATTTCTTTAATTATTTTTTTTTATTTGTAACTTTGTACTAACTTTTTATTCGCATACATTTTTTTTTGTTGTTTAACGTTCTCATGTGTCACCGTATGTATTTTGAAATTTTCATGTCGTAACGCCTCCACCCACTTCTCTATGTACGCCCTCTAGCAAGAATGAATCAGAACGAACTGTATCCGTTCTAGCACGGAGCTCCTGCAACAAGCGGAATTTACTATGGCAAACAATGCCTCGCTTTTAAATTTATATTATATTTACAGTCCGCTGTGCTTATTTTCTTAAACATCATACACCTCCTTACAAACATTCTTCCAGTCAGAAGACCTTAACAGCCAACCCTGACCACGGGTATAACGTGTTGGATGTTCACGTCGTCGTCGTCGTATGAAAAGCTTGTAAGGCGCCTTAGAGCATGAGGTCCTTATCCTCGGTATCAACAGTGGGATGTATCATGGATACCGTTCGCAAGAATAAAGCAGATTTGATAATGTAAAAAAAAGTAAGTTTAAGAGCCTGTTCACATAGCAATCCGTTAGCGTAAGCGCAAAAGTATTGAAATATATTTAACCCAATGGCAAACCTCCAAACGATTAGAAATGAAATTGTTATGACCTATGACTGGTTTATTTCTGTCTCAGCGCCAATTTTCCTTTTACGTTTACGCTAACGGACTGCTATGTAAGCAGGCCTCAAGTTAGATTAAATTAAATTATAATTATAGTTTAAGAGCTAGTAAGAGTACTTTCAAATTTTAAGTTTGATGGTAATGACAGAAAATCTGGGAGATACAGAGAAATTATTAATAATAGTTAGAGAGGTTTTGGAAAAAATATTGTTGAAAAGTGAATAACAAATCAGGACGGTCAATGTAAGTTTCAAAGTACTGAGATGGGCGGTCAGACAGAAATCCAACAAGAGTGAGTAACGATGTTTACTAGGAGTAGCGAAGCTTACTAGGTTTACCAGATTGAAAGGTTTACCAGTTGGAAGAGTTATCTCCCCCCCCCTCTTCGTCAGCTGAACGCTGGCACGAGAGGGAACCTGCAGGTGAATCTATGGTCGATTAATCAGGAGTGACAGGTCAGAAACTAGAAGTAGTTGGGCTATTGAAATTTGGAATTTAGAATAAGAGGAGAAAATTTTAACTATTGCGTACAGGAATAAAGGCGTACAGGTTGTTGCGTACAGGCCAGGGGCCAAGCTGGTCTTGGGATGCCTAGGAAACTCTCTAGGATCATAGTCCGGGAAATTTACAAGGTCTTCATTATTAACTGAATAGATGTTTACATAAAAGTTTATTGCTAGCTCTTTAATGTGGGGCCGAATAGGTTCTATTGCCGTATCTCTATGCATTACTTCATTACGCAGGTCTTTTCTAATCCCACGGAGAGTTTTATTTTGCCTTGTCTGCAGCCTTTCAATATGAGTGTCCGCTGCTGATCCCCACACCTGAGCAGCATAAAGCAAGATGGGTCGAAGGACAGTCTTATACTATAAATGTTCATTTTCCATATTCATTTGGTTCTGGTACAGGAGGTGCTCCTGTACCAGGAAGTCCCTGATGGCTCTAAGAAAGTTTCCGATTTGTATACTATGTTTTTCCAAGTTAACGTGCTATCTAGATAAACTCCAAGGTATTTGTCATCTTTCTCGAAGTGCACTGACCATAAACTATGACCGGCGGAAGTGGAATTCTGTTAAAACTAAAAAATATGGCTTTCGTTTTAGTAGGGTTTTATATAATTCTCCACCATTCAAACTAACGTTCGAGCATGTCAATGTGCCTTTGAAGGTATATATACATACATTTTGTATTGCGAATCTTCGCAGATTACCGTGTCGTCCGCAAACATGGACAGTGTTGTGTTTGTAGAGTGTGGAATGTCATTAATAAAGGTGTTAAATAAAAGTGGTCAGAAAGATGAATGTTCTGTACCATGTCAATAAATGTTGGAGTGTGAAAGAACTCTTGTGAAGAACTTAACAAGAGAGGAAGTTGGAACGCTATGGGGGAGGGGGCTCGTTTTAAAGATAGTTAAAACGAGACATGTGGACTGGAGTATTATGAGTTCTCTTAAAGCAAGAATACTACTTTTAAGTTTTGAAACAGATCTAAGTAAGGCAACTCTCATCTCAAAATAGATAGTAAAATTTCTGGGAGGACTGACACAAAATTGTTCTTTTCAAGACCTTTTCTCTCCGATATTTAAAGATAAAAAGACTGCTATGTTTTGCATAACACAAATTTAAACTGTTTATGGAGTCTGAGATCCATGTGCCCAACCAGAAGGTTTTGATGATTAAGCCGCTTCAGCGATTGTCCTCAAGACTTCTGTATAACAGAGGAATGCGACAAGATGCGGCAAGGGTCCATCGTACGGACGTTCGAGTGGAGGCTTCGCTGCATCGTTTCGAAGAAACACATGCGTGCAAGTCTCCAATGCGGGATGCACAAAACAAGTTTTTTTGGTATGGTAAGATGTTGGCGTCGGTGATACTTTTTTCCTCACTTTGCGAAGGTTCCTCTATCATTGTTGGAGACAGGAAAAATTCTGACGGAAGTCGCATCGATGTACCGTATACCATCTCCTTACAGATGCCTTGTAGGTTCTCTTTGAATGCTGACCGAAAACCGAGAAGTAAAATGGGCAATGCTTCGGTCCAACGATGAGTATTATGGCACATTATTGCTTGTTTAAGGCTCCTGTGGAACCGCTCTACTAAGCCGTTTGAAGCTGGGTGGTATGGAGAGGTATGGATTCGACGTATACCATGTAGGGATATTAGGGAGGAAAACAAGCGTGACTCAAATTGTCGCCCCTGGTCCGTTGTGATTATAGATGGTACGCCGAATCGCGATATCCATCCGGAGCTGAATTGTTTCGCCACCGACTCAGCAGATATATCCTGGATGGGAAAGGCTTCTGGCCAGCGGGTATATCTGCAAACGAAAGTGAGAAGGTAGCGGAAACTGTCTGATGGAGGAAGTGGACTAACTATGTCCAAGTGAACATGATCAAAATGTGCAGATGGCAAGTTAAATGTATGAAAAGGGCTTTTAATGTGTCTCGGGACTTTTGCTTGTTGGCACTGGGAACAGGAATGGGTCCAGTTGGCGATGTCCTTTATCACTGAAGGCCACAAAAATTCTGTCTTGCACTAGTCGCTTCGTCGCACGAATGCCTGGGTGTGATAAGTTATGGAGAGACCTAAAAACATCGTGATGTATTTTGTCAGGAACGTACGGGTGAATTCTGTTATCACTGGTGTCACAATAGATTTCTGCAGAAACGGTTTAGAGTTTTAGTTGAAGAGAAGTTCCCGTATTGTTCAAAAGAAACTCTAGTTCGATGTCATTCCTCAACTGTTCGGCAATAGTGACGAAATCAATTGTAACTGAAGTAGATACTTCGTTAATTCGAGAGAGAGTACCTGCTACGACGTTGTCAGTTCCCGAGACATGTTGAATGTCTGTGCTGAATTGGGAAATCAGAATGGGTAATCAAGATGTCGCGTTTGACGTGGGGAACACGATTCAGAGTGTTTCCTAAACGCGAAAGTTAGAGGTTTATGATCAGTGAAAATTGTAAAACACTGACCCTCAAGGTGATGTTTAAAATGTTTTATCGCAGAGTAAATGGTTAATAACTCTCTATTATAGGTGCTGTACTTCTGTTCAGCGGAGCATAGTTTTCTTGAGAAAATGCGAGAGGTTTGGGGCCTTTTTTTGTGAGTGTAGAACCGCTCCAATGGCGATATTGGACGCGTCTGCCATCACAGAAAGGAGAGAGTTAGGCGAATAGTAATGTAACGTTAATGTGTTAGCCAAACTTTGTTTACATTGCTAGTAAGCGTTATTAATGGCATCATTCCAGGGAACTGGGCGCTTGTCGTTCTTTTATTGTCCTTAAGAAAAAGCAAAAAAACTAGATCTGAGGACAATATCTTGGATAGCAAAAATATTAGCAAAAGAAAAGGGGGGAAATTTTAAATAAAATAATTTGTTTTGAAGACCACACCAAATATTGCAATAGAAACATTTCCAGATGCACCAAAATTAATCATATCGTAATTGAAAGACAAAATAAGGAAAAGGAGAAATGGTTACCTTGCAATAAAATATGCGATAAAAAGTTACAGATAGAAACGAAAACATATATAGGCACGAAGTGGAAGAAAGGAGAACAACAAAAAAAGAGAAACAGGACAAAGCAAATGAATTCAGAAAAACTGCAGAAAAAGAAGGAGCAAATCTCGAGTGCAAATTGTCTCAGAAAGACACATAACGATCCATAGTCACACCTTATGTGAATCCTAGAGCCTTAGGCCTTGTTCACAGAGTCCACTAGCGTGCCTCAGCGTCAGAGCTATTCCTATTGAAATAATTTTAACCAAAACAGACCTCTAAACAATTAGCCACGAAACTGTTAAGGTGTGAGATTGGTAAAAATTACTTATTAAACATTATTGATTCGAGTAATGTTGCCGTGACTGCAACATTACTTGCAATGCCCAGATACAATGGGAATAAGTCTGGAAGAATGCGAAAATTCTTTGGCATTGGCATTGGCATGAGTAACTGATGAGGCACCTGGGAGCTTTAGCTGCATATCCTCGATTTCAGTGGCTTACATGTGGCAAAATTAACGTTCACAAAGTTAAAAATGGTGTTGAGAATAAGAAAGTTTAAAAAAAAGAAAAATATAATATAAGTTATTAGAAAGAATATTAAGATTTTAGAAAATTTAACGCAAGAGCTTTACAGGAAAAAACGACATAAGGGCGTTGTACAAATCATTAGAATATTTAAGAATAGAGAAAAATAAAAAGAACAATATTTAAGAATAGAGAAAAATAAAAAGAACAATGCACAAAATTTTCCAATTAGTTAAATAAGATTTATTTTGTTAATGGAATTTATAAATAATACAACTGCGATGCAATGGGAATTAATTTTGAATAATAAGCTAGAATTTACTTTCCAAAAATGGTGGGTGAATAGTTTAAGGAAATCCATTAATTATTTGCCAAAAATACGTTTTTAAATAAAATGCAATAATGCGATTTTACAAATAAACCTGCATGTTCCGATTTTTAAAAAAAGAATTGGAATTTCTCAAAAGAATGAAAGAATAGGATAACATAGAATAGCATCAAAAAGCGTTTTCAAGAGAAATTCCACCATAATCATAGAACAACTAAAAAACAATTAGCTTGAAAATTACCCAACATGCATCAGTCTTTTTTTACAATGAAGAGAATAAATTAAAAATTCTATTAGGTTTAAAGCAATAGATGTTTAAACAAATTATTCCAAAAATTTTTAAAATTCAAGAAAGAAATTTACCAATTTAAACATTAATCTTTAAGCTATTAATTCTAGTGCACAATAAATATTATTTTTAGAACATAAACAAAACAATTTTACAGGTGCTGCCATCTTTTGACAGATAAGTGAAGCAATGCTGAAGAGGCGCATTTATGGAAAAGAATTTAATTTTATTTCTACAGTACCCTCACTTTTGTACAGTACCCTCACTTTTGTCTTTGAGTTGAGCAAATCGGTTATTTAATTCCACTGGATTCTCTACCGCTTCTACAACAGTGGGTTTCTTAGCTAATTTCTTGGTTGTGGGAATCTTTTTTAAAATTTTAACATCATCGCTTTCGTCAGATTCGGAATCACTATCACTAAGTTTCCCAGTGTTTTTAGATCTAACAGGTAATAAATGCCTATAACCTCAAATTTCCAGTGCATACGTAATTTTCTCAACACCAGAATCAACTAAGAGAACATTTACAAAATGCCACTTACTTTCTCTGAAGTACTTTGTAGACTCCCAACCGGTCCTCTCATCGTGTAGATCGATTATTATTAAATCCAGTCTCCTGATGAGTAAGTCAATAGCCCGTTTGTAGGGTTAAAATTTCTTTAAAGCTGTTTTACCGATGAGGATGCTCTTGAGCTCTTGAAGATTTTCCACATAGAACGTCGGGGAAGTTTGATCTTCGGTCTCTACTGTCCAGTCCATTTTAGTAATGATTTAGTTTAAGTTCTTGATATAAAAGCTCCAAAGTCCGCCATAGTATTGCTTAAATTAGCTGTCACTATTTCAGAACTGTTATATGTACGCAAGCCATAAGCCCCGTAATGTTACTGAGAGAGAAGATGAAGTTAGGCCTACGCGTACACACGTTGTTGCACTGATAGAGCACAAGATATGCACAAGATAGAGCACAAGATATGCCTCTGTCTATTCACGACCGTAGTCAGAGGAGCCAGCTGTGTTCTCTCGTTATGCAGCGAGATTTCTTTGACTCCGATCATCTATTTCGAGACACTGACATTTACATAAAAACTGTAGAGCCACCAGAGAGCAAGAGCTCCTTATCCTCAGCATCGATGTTAGCTCGTTAAATAAGATTGCCCAAAATTCGCAATACGAAACTGGATTTATCGAGATTTATATAGTAAAATCTACCAATGAGAATAATTGTCAGTTATGAAAACATCACGGCGCTACCGCTATAGATTTTTGAAGTTTCGAAAGTTTTACTGCGGTTCTGCAGTGGAACTCATGATGTCAAATATTCGTCATCCATTGAAGTTATTCAAGTTTAACTAACGTCTGTAACTAGTAATTCATAAAATAGATATGAATTCAGAAGTGTATGGTATTTAAGATCATCGTCGAATTTTTTTTTCTTGAATACCTAAAGTTTTGTTAACTGTTTGATCAAGTATTTATGCGGTAATACATTAGATGGCAGCATCATCTCAGCCTTTTGGAAACTTTAATGCATTATTCTTACGACCACAAATAAAGTGGCAACGATTTGGCCGGCGCGTTCCATATTTGGAAATATTGTAGTTAAAAGAAATTAAGTAAAAATGTCGGGTGCTATGAAAGTTATTGGAAGAAGCGAAAATTTAGTAGTGCCAGAAAAGCCTGATGGATTAGAACAGCTGAAAAAAATAGGTATTTATTCTTTTGATTTGGTTTTCAGTCATCGAATATTGCTGTGTCATTCACTCTTTCATGCTGGCGATTATTCAGCATTTAAAGTGTAGTGCATTCGTTTTCAGTCTATTCAAAATTTTAATTTCGCATTCATTGTTCACGTAACTATATTATTCATCTACGAATGAAAGCTGATTATTTTTTACTGAAAAGTAAATGTATTTTTGATGTTTGTTAATAAAATTTTCTTGCTAATTTTTAGTTAAACAATTATGTTGTCTATATTATTATATTAAGTATTATAATTGAATTCTGCTAATTTTTATTCACTGACGCCGAATAAAGTCCTTTTAAACATTTATATTTCTCTGAAATCAACATATTTATTTACTTAAACTTTGCAACTAAACTGTTGTTTTTGCTTTTTAGTGTGTATAAGTGTACCTCATTAAATAATGAAGTACTTTATAACATTTAAACGTTTTAAACAAAATTCTATCAATTAAGGAAGTTAATTTTCTAAAATACTCTTTGTTCTGAAAGATGTTGAAAATTATGGCATCTTAGTGGTCATAATCTGAAGAAAGTATTCTTTTAAAAGCTACAAATGCATCTTGAACTTGGTTTAAAATTAAAATTTAATTTTACTAACATAGCACTTGCAAGTTATTTGAATAGTTTCTGCTAAAACACATGCTTTTACTTTGCATTAATATTATATTCTTTCCTTCCTGATTTTGCAGAAATGTACCAGTTTTTCTTCAGATTATATGAAAATATTATAAAAGTTTTGTCATAATTATATGCAAACCAATAGTATGCTTAAAATATTATATCATTACTCTTAATTTATGTTATTAAGACAATTTAGACACTTATCACTAAGAATTAAAACTAATACATACATTTATGTAATGGATTATTTTAAGAAATAAATCATTATGAAGGTATTTTACTTGAGATTTCTTGTATGTTTCATGATGTTATAAAATATTAGTTCAGCTTATCTGCCATTGTTATGTGTAAAGTATTTTATTTTATGAATAACATATTTCTGTATTTTCTGATTTAATAGTGAGTACTAATGATGACAAAAGTGATGAAGAGGTTCTTCGAATCAAAGAGCAGAGTATTCTGGAGCTGGGCAATAAGCTCAGTAGCAGTGGCAGAGCAGTTGGTTTGTACTTGCTTTAGTTTTTTATATGTTTATATATATATATATCTAGTAATATATAACAAATGTTATTAAAAAATTTATAAGCTGTACTTTTTTGTATTTTATATGATAATATAATTTTAATTTTGAAATATCTGTAATTTCAAAAGTTATGTTGATAATTTCTTAAGAGAACTCTATTGCCTGCATAAAAATGATTGCCTGCATAAAAATGATTGCCTGCATAAAAGGATTGCCTGCATAAAAATGATTTTTAGAATTAGGTGATAATCATGTAGGATTTAATATTTACTCAGTAACTGGATGCAAACAAAGAAAATAAATTCAATCAATCATTTGGTTCTGTATAATTCTGTTGTTCTTTTGTTTATATATAAGGATTCAAGTGAGAGTTGTTAAAAGATTTTCACATGCATGAGAGTCTTCTTACTTTAATGAATTCTCACAGAATTCTGACCTTTGAGGTGTTGAATGTTCTTAAAAATAAACATTTATAATATTTAAAAAAAACTTTAATGTCAAGTTAAGTTCAAGAAAAATTTGGTTTGTTTATTACTTTTCTGAATACTTTTGTTTAAGCAGAAATTTGATTTTATCTTTTATAATTGTTATAAATATATTTATGTTGCATTATGATTTAAATCTTTTAAGCATTGATTATCTATAAATTTATTGATAATTAGCAAAAATTTACTGCTAGCTCAAAATATTGCTCTAGGAGTGAATTATTGTACATTAACTCTAGATTTTGGTACATATTTGCATAGAAATTTCTGGGTTTTAATAAGGTCATGATATAAACTATATATATATATATATATATATATATATTCCAATCTATATATGTGTTAAAATTTTAGAATTGCATGTATAAAAATAATGTAAAAATCATATGTTCACTTTAAACCTCAGGATAAGAGCATTAATGCTTCTTTTGAGAGCATTAACAATTTTCACATTATACCTATCAAAAATCCGAGATGAAGCTGACTGGTTTAGTAAATACTTGTTTGAATTTATAGTAGAGATGTATAAAATGTTTTCTTGATTGTTAGAGAACTTGTTGACTTAGCTAGTAGCAAATTGGGTATCAAAATATTGGGTTGTCATAGTCCATTCACCTATTAAATTTTGATTCGCTTTGGTATTTTCAGGAAGAAGCAGCATCCTGGCCCATTCACATAACACTAAATTAATTTGCAAAAAACTGATCTCAATTTCTGAATTGATTTTTTATTTTTATTAAGAGTTTAGCTCCTACTTCAGGTGTTATTAAGGGGACTCAGCACCCTACCAGTATCGAAATTTTGTAAAAATTTCGATTTTCAGATTTTTGTCTTATCATATACCACATACTTTCGACTACATTCTGACAGAATTTCAGACTGCATATAGAAGTATAGTTACAGCTGATTTAACAAACATCTGTTATCACGTTGTCCCTTTAAATGCCACACCCACCTTTTTATTTACACATGTCTCTCAGTCAATTTCTTGCTTGCCCCTTGGTTGACTCAATGTTTTTAAAAATACGCAGATAAAAGGGGGAATCATTGCTGCATTCAGTTTGCCTGTATTTGTAACTGATAACGTTGTTTATTTATTTGAATTAAAAGCAAGCGTTTTACTCCTTGCTTTTGTATCAAATTACTACTTTTTGTGATAAAAACTGTCTTTTTCAAGACAATATTACATTTTATTTTGTATCTAAACGTGATACTTAATCGCTTTTATTAATTATAATTAATAAATATACCTCGGAAGTGCAAAAAATCTGCAAAAGTTTTACATATGATCAATACAGGTTGGTGTGTTAAGAAACATCTTGAAAGAAATACATTCGTTTTAGTTCCAAGTAATACTGATGCCAGACAGCAAAATATTTCTTTTTCGAATAAATATGAAGCAGATTCCAGTGATGAATACATTATTGTCAGTTTAAAAAAACTACTGAATTTGAAACTCTAAAGTGCTCAACATGTGAACAGAAAACTTTAGTTTTGCAATCTTGTGGTAAAGTTGGATTTTCAACTAATTTAAAAATAAATTGCAAAGCCTACAATCAGAAAACTGCATCTGTGAATACTTCATATACATCAACAGAAAATAATTCATCAGATGTAAATCTGCGAATTACAGAGGCTTTTTTGCATATAGGTAAAGGTTACTCTGCTATAAAAAAATTTTGCATGGTGATGAATATGGCTCATTTTTCTTCTGCAACTTTTTCTAAGTGTTTAGATAAACTAAATGAAGCACAATCATTTGCCTGGAAAAATATTTTCACAGAAGTTCCTAAAGAAGTGAAAATTGCACATGGTTTGGATCTTTCATAAAATCATGTCTGTGACTTAGCTGTATCATTTCATGGAATAGGGCTTACTCGTGGCCATACATCTTTGATTGGGGTAGGTTGTGTTATTGATATTTTAACAGGTTATGTCATTGATTTTGAAGTTATGAGTAAAATATGTCAGTTATATAATGATGATAAAAGGGATCTAGATGAGCATAGTGCTTGATTTGTGATATGTAGGTCATAAACCTGTGTGTGAGGAGCTAAACCATAGCGGATTATCAGCTTCGCTGAAAATGGAAGCTGCTTCAATTATATGGAAACATTCCTTTGATTATGAATTTCGATATACCACTTTATTATTAGATGGTGATACAACATTTAATCATTTATTAGACCAGCATATATGTATGGAAAAGATGTTATGCTAAAAAAAGAAGAATGGTCCAGGTTGCTTCTAAGATTTTTATATGAAGGAAAATAATTTGATATTTTGCCATTCTGCATTTGTATATACAATTATATTTTTATATCCACCTGGCATTATTTTATTTTCAATCAAAGTGTAATAAGTTTAATTTACAGCAATATTAACTCATAATATTTTTTATCTATTTACAGCCAATCTTTTAAAAAAAAGTACAAATTTCTTGAATTATAACTTTTTGCTTGTACTCAGTTAAAGTCTACAATTAATAGTAAAATAAGTATATATACACTCTTTAACAGTTTTTACAGTTGTTTATGGCTATTAGAGTATGCATAAAAAAGATTTTTCTTAAAGATGATAATTTAACAAAGTTATGAGCAAATAAAATCTTTAAACGCGTTTATCTCAGTTTGGGTTTTTTCAGATCTTTCATGTCTTAAATGCTAAGGCTTTTTTAAATATACATGAAAGTGTTTGAAATTTTTTTTGTTTGCACAGCATACTATATGTAAGAGATTCAAATAGCGGATTTTCAATATTTTGATAACTTTTGTTTAAAAAAAATCATATGTACAAAAACTAGTCATTTTTTCTGCTTTTTTCCATTTGTATATAGTTTTTTTTTTCAAACTATTGCTATTTAAAAAAATCCACTATTTAAATCTGTTTAAACTATTATTGCTGACCTGAAATAAAAAATCACGTGAAAAACTTTAAAAATAAAATATCAGTAGTGTTTTGAAATCGGTGGTTAAAATTGAACTTTTTTTAAATTTTGCGAAAAAAAAATTTCATTTTTGAAACTTTTTTGGATTAAATTATTCGTATTTACCATTTACATAATATCCAAAAATATTGTTTTTAAAGTTGATAATAAAAAAATTTTTGTTTTGGGTGATGAGTCCCCTTAATGAAATGAAAATTTGGTTTAAAAATGAGTTTGACTGTCTCATGCTTCTTAAGATCAACTTAAAGAGACATTAATTAGAGTGCCATATAATTGAGAAGTCATTTAAATTTATAAGGAATATGGTGAGAAAATGTTCAGAATACTTATAACTAATAAAGAGAGAAGTAATTTTACTGTTCAGAAATTTTAATATGTGGAAAAGTTTTAAGCAAATTACCTCTGAAGGTGCTGTGTCCAGTGTTCCGGTCTCGTCACTTGACTCGGTTCAAAATTGCGGGACCAGCCCATAGGGGGGTAATGCTTCTCCACCTATATACGGTGCTCCCAGAAAAGTAGCCAGCAATACTGCGGTGTCATATGGCGGTAAGGATAATGTCCAAGTAACTGTCTGCAGCATTGGAGAATATGTTGGTGAAAAATTAGGTTGTTTCTCTATGTTTTTCACTGGTAAATCAGCACAAATTTTTCTAAACCATTAATTCAGCAGTTAGCCAGTATTTCTATTTTGTAGTTGGGGTGTTGCACCAGATGGACTTCATGATTATTATAGCAGCAGCATTATATTATAGAATTCTGTTTAGAATTGTTTCTAAAATCTTAGGATGACCAGTGATTTCTTTGAAAATTTTTTTATTTTTTAAAACAGCCCTTCATGTATTATGCTATAAATCCCCTAATTATAAAAAAAGTAGCTAGTAAAATATATAAACGGACTTAAGTTATGTTAGATGGCAGCCCCAGAAATAATAAAGATGAATGTGTAGGTAACAAAAGGGAAAAAGTTGAAAATGTTCCCTGTTATAGATAATGAGAATTTGTTCATAGATGGAAATCTCCATAGGAAAACCAAAGAAAAAGAAAATGGAAATAATATTATATTACTGAGATGATCCTTCTAAACTTAGATGTGTAAACAAGTTAAATAATATTGTCTTAAGCTAAGCTTTTGGTGGCTTAGCCACAACCACCAAAAAATTAAAATAGATAATTTAAACTTTACAAATACAGAGAAATTGATAGACCATTATCTATTCTCTATAAAACAATTAAAAATACTTTCATTTGGACATATAATTCAGCTTTAATTGAATATATGTGTAATTGAAATGAGAACTTTTTCTTTAACTTTTTGGTGATAGTATTTGTAGATTTATCCTCTTGAGAGAATAAAATAATTAAGGTTATATATCATCTTCTCTAAAAATTGAAGCGAACATTCTCCAGTACAAGAACATAACTTGATCAGGTTAACTATGATTTTCAAGATAAAGCATTTACTTCAGATTATGAGAGCAAAAAATATTACTAACTTTTCTTACTGCTATGCATCACCATCACATGATAATTATGTGGATAGTATATACAATAACTGTGTTATATTAAAATTCTCAAAATACATTTTTTTCCTCATATGTTCAAATTATAATGTATTAATAAATTGAAAAAAGAAATCAAAAATTTTAAGTACTATTTTATTCTGTTGAAAGTATATGTTAAAAAGACAAAGTAACCAGTAGCACAACATTTTGAAGGAATGAATTGAGAGTTATAAATGTAAATATGGTAATACAAATAATATAGATATTAGAAAAAAAGTTATGAAATAATTGTTTGGTGACAAAGTATATAATAAAGAATTTTAAAATTTTATCAATATTTAAAAATACATTATTCTGTGATACTTTATTCTGTTGTACAATCTTTTTATCTGCTATGACTTTTTTTTTAACAAAAAATTAATATATTTTAAAACTTCCTCAGTGAGGGATCAAAATATATTCATTCATGTAAAAATGAAGGGAAGAAATGAAAAGGTTCTAAATTTGCGTTGATTTTTGTCAGGATCAGGTAAAATCTGAACCTTTGGAAGAACAACCCATAATGTCATTTGCCCCTCTAAATGCCTTTTCCATAGAATGTAATTTGCAAGTTTTCTCTAGATCAATTTTTTCCCCCCTGTTTATGCATCTGAGGTTCACATACCTGTCATGAGATGGCTGATTGGTGATAATACAAAATTTTTTCAGGACTATTTGAATGAAATGTTACAGCTTGAGATCTGATTGAGGGTTAATTTGATTCGGTTATATCTTGATAGAACTTTGATTTTTCTTTGTGAAGCTCATCTCCTTGTCTCAGAGTAAAGACTATATTAAAATAAAATTGTGCTCTTAAATAACTTTCAGTGAGTCTGTTAGTTTTTTTATATGTTCTAGAAGAAAGTATTCTCTCCTCCGTGTTAAAAAATTGCATAAGTCATTTAGTAGTATTTTTCTCACAGAAAAATTTCTTAACAGTGTATAACAGTAACTCCTAACTTCTGGAAAACTTCTAATTACTCCCCTGCTGTAAGGTTCTGTACATTGTAGCATTGATGAATTTTTGCTTTTGTCCTATTTCAAAAAGTACTTGAAACAGGTAACACTCTTTTTAAAAGCAATTAGTAACCATCTGTTTATAACAAATCCATTATTTTGAAACATTTTGTATTAAAATTGTCTCTTTTGGTTTATAATTACTTAGAATTTTATCTAAAGTTAGCAACAAAATTTCAGACTTCTTTTCATGTTATTCAAATTGCATCATTTAATTGTGTAATTTAACTTTCAT
Source organism: Dolomedes plantarius (assembly GCA_907164885.2). Taxonomy (NCBI): domain Eukaryota; kingdom Metazoa; phylum Arthropoda; class Arachnida; order Araneae; family Dolomedidae; genus Dolomedes; species Dolomedes plantarius. Next base: position 183,718,992 of record OU015495.1, on the reverse strand, counting down.
ATGTTGGAATTAATTTTATTATTGTCCTGTTCAAAATTAAGCATCAATTCATATCACAAGACTAGGATTAAATTCATCATTATGAGTTCTATTTTATTTTTTATTTAAAGTAAAATACTTGATTTAAAATTACCACACATGTGAATTATTTGAGCATATATTGATTAAATCAGAATAATATATTTATGGTATGGAAAAACTTATAATTCTCTATTTTATTTTATATGGCACTCGAATTAAAAATTACCTCTTAGATTAATCAAAAGGGGAAAAATATTAATTATCTCCCCTTAAAAATTCTGTCTTTAGAATAGATGGGAACATAAATTCTCTCGAGGCTTGGAAATTTGTATTCCTCCACATCTCGCTGGGGTCAGTCTATTTTTCTGGAATGCAAGGAGAACAACTTATGAAAGACATTTGTGGGGATTTAGTCAAATAGACATGTGGAGACTTTGATGTGACACACATTTGTGTGTGAGACAGCAGAAAATTGGAAAAAAATTGAGAGAAATATGACTTTTATTATGTACTGAACCTGTGAACTTTCATTTATTTATGGCCATGACCACAATTACATTATGAACTATAAATATGGTCGACAAGCCTTTTATACAGAGGATGTTCGCACATTTTTTAGACGATTTTGGTAAGCGGTAATAAAGAATCGTTTGCTGCAAAAGAAATAATTGCAATTGTACTATGTTTTTAAAAGTCAAAATTATTATCTGCGGCTTGAAAGTTTTGTTTTTATTCAAAATGGCGTTTTTAACAAAGCAGTGGTTCGAAGGCTACATTTATGCTCTTTCCGAAGACAAATATACATACTCCGTTATCCAAAAACGATGTGAGAGTCATGATTTTGTGATATCTAAAGCGTCGATAGTTAATATCGTAAACAAGAAAGGAAAAAAACGTCAAATTGGAGCCTCAAGTGGGACAAAAATTCCAAACAAGTATCCAAGGAAAAAACGGACATCTTCGACTATTGCAAAGGTACGTTGTTTAATATTAAAAGAAAATCCCCCTAGTCAAAGGACAGTTGCAAAATCATTAAAATGCTCGGTGTCCACTGTAAACAAAATGATAAACGTTGATTTAAATCTTAAGAAAGCGAAAAAATGCAATGTGCATCGTCTTCTTCCAAATCATATCGCTGAACGCAGGACACGCTGCAGAATTCTATATGAGAAACACTTATCCAAAGAAAAATGGAAAACAACTGTCACAATAGATGAATCATGGGTGTATTTAAATGATTGCAACAAAAAAAGAGCCATTTATTATCATAAAAGGGGAGAAAAAAAATTTAAGTACATGGTTCAAAGAATCGAAAGAAAGTTTATCTAAGGGATTCATGATTGTTGCTGGTTTTTCTTATAATGGCAAGTTAAAAATAAAGAGAGTGGAAAAAAATGTCAAGATTAACTCCAAATACTATCAGGAACATATTTTATCGCCAATTTTTCTGAATGAAATACCATCGCTTTACCCACAGTGCCATCAATCTGTGAGACTCCATCAGGTCAAAGCTAGCAGTCACACATCAAAATCCAGTGCAAATTTCCTAAAAGAAATGGAACAAAAAACTGCTATCAAGGCCATACCCCTCACTGATATCCCTAGTAAATCTCCCGATGTATCACCTATGGATTTTTGTGCTTTCGGACTTTTAAAATCTGCATTATCCAAACGTCGTCCAAAAACCCTTACAGGACTCTGGAAAGCTATTCAGGAGGAATGGGATAGAATACATCTTCTGACACTTCAAAACGCATTATTATCCTGGAAATTGCGGTGTCGAAAGATAGTTCAGAATAACGGATGTCAAATAGAACATTTAAAACGCAAGAATTTTGTGTAATTTAGTTTTGTGAATACAATATACATCGTCTAAAAAATGTGTGAACAGCCTGTATATGTGGTTGATTATAGATGGGTAACAAAAGTTCTAGACATTCTCAATAGATAACATTTAGAACTTTTTTCTTTTTAATTAAGCAGATGGAGCATAAGTAGTCACTGGATGAAGTCGTTTTAACAATGATTTAGCATGCAATATAGTTGTTTAAACATATTAAATTTTGCAAATGAGTATTAAAACTTCAGAAAACATCTAATTTGAAACTGTCCTGCATAAATTCTGACTGATGAAAATAAACTAATATTTTGTAGTTATATTGTCTTAATAAGCATTTTTTTTTTTGATTATTTATGTTGACTTTTAATTTTCTCTTGTAATTTTGTATTTCTATAACTTTTTATTATTATTATTATTTATTTATTTATTTATTTTAGAACTTGGTAACTTGATAAAAACTACAAGACCTTTCCTAAATCTCATTAGTAAAGCAAAAGCTTCAAAACTTGTTCGTGCTCTAGTGGATCTCTTTTTGGATATGGAAGCAGGCACTGGAATGGAAGTTAGTATAGTTATATATTAATCAAAGTTAGTATAGTTATTTGTCCATGAATATAAAACTGAAGACATTAATAAATGCTGTTATATTAACTCAAATGTAGTGCATATTTGTGTTTTTCTCTTTTACAAATACAGTGGTACCTTGACTTACGAGTTTTTCGAGATACGAGCATTCTCTCAGCAGATTTTTTGCTTCGAGTTACGAGCTAAAATTCGGGTTACGAGCAAACTTCAGATATTGCACTGCTAGTTTGTGCAGCGAATGCCACGTTACGTGCTCATCAAATGAGAACACGAGAAGCATATAATATTTACAATCTTTATGTACCATTATTACACAATTGTATACATATTATTCTGAGACTACTATCCAGTCTTAAACCGAGAGATTAACACTCAACAATTATCACCCGGGGCATCTTGCTCTGCCCAAACTTGAGTTGCCAGTCAAAACCGAACAGCGTCCAACATCTTTCACAGAGAGATAGATTCAACTCCCTCCCCCACACTGGAACTCCCCATGGGATCTAGGGGATGGGATGACCTTGGTCCTAGGATCGCAAGCTATCCCCCTTCTACGGATTCTGAGAAAAAATTCTTCGGATTCTCAGAAAAAAGAATCTGGACATTACAACCACAGTGAACTATGCAAAAATTGCCCAGCTTCCGTGTCTCACTTGTTCACTTTAAGCGAGTAGCTGGTAATAAAAGTGAAAGTAAAGAAAGCGAGGCGAAAAGGTCAAAAATCAACGAATAAGATTTAATTTTTCAGTTCAGCCTTTCTCCTCCTCCTCCTCCTCCTCCTCTTCCATCAGTATCTTCAAGTCTGATTTCCAAGGTAAATGTTGTACATTACACTTAATAAAACAAGTTTATTCCCATACATTCTATTGTATTGCACTTTTATAAAATGTTCATTGTTTATAAGCACATTTTTCTTATTTAAAAACATGTAACAAAAAATTGTGGTGTCTTGGGGGTGCCCGGAACGAATTAATGGCATTTCCATTCATTTCAATGGCGAAAATTGATTCGAGTTACGAGCTCCGTCATGGAACGAATTAAACTCGTAAGCTGAGGTACCACTGTATAGCGTAACTTAGATCGATTTGTAAGTACAGTCATACCTTGGTACTCCTCACATATCAATGAGAAAAATTGCTTTGGTACTAGTCACATTTCAATGTGCAAAAAGTGCTTCAGTACACACATGCTAAAATGTCTGCATGGGTTGAATTACAAAAATATTTTCAAAAGTATCACCCTGATAAAGCTCTAGCAAGCTGAAATATAGACTTGTGTAATGATCAAACAATGTCTCACTTCAGAAACATTTTGAAACGTAAGCAGAAGCAAGTTTCTTTTCATAGGTTTAGAGTCAAATTCCCTCAGTCTGAGTCTGTAACAGGGACAGAGAACTGAGAAGACTGAGGTGTTAAGAGACAGAAAAAAAGAATGAATCCCTGTATAAGTGCCAGATGTTTTATTGGAATGAAACTCCCCTTCCAAGCAATAACACCTCTCCTCTTCTACTTCACCACTATCCCATTAGACCATCAACTCCTTTCAGTATAGGTTGAGTGAAGATAAATTTAATTTAATTTTATCTTGTTTTAAATTGTCTTTCTAGTTTAAAGATTTTGTATAAAAAAAAAACCCGATCATTTTATAAATTCCCCAGTAAATGTGAAATTTCTGGTTTTTCAGGAATGAATTAATTCAATTTACATTTCTCGTTATGGGAAAAATTTGTTCGGTACTCGTTGTGCCCTCTGGAACCAATTAATGATGACTATCGGAGTATTATTTAAAGTTTTGATGTTTTCATATCCTAAAAGACAAATCTTTATATCGTAACATTCTGGCTGATTCTAGACACATCGGCTAGTAATAACTTATTTATGGGATATGTTTAAGCGAGGGTAGTATGAATTACTCTTTATTATATCAGCTTTTTGGGAAAAAATGTTTAACTTTAATGTTAATGAGATTCAAGCCCATCAAAATTGTGATTCATCATTTCATACTAAATATACATCATTTGGTTTAACTTTTCTGAAGGATTTATTCATATAAAACAAAGAGCAATCCACTCTTTGGATAGACTCTATCAACAGGTTTTCCTTTTCTTTCAATAGGTTGATCTGTGTATGGAATGCATTGAGTGGGCTAAACAGGAAAAAAGAACTTTTCTGAGACAGTCTCTGGAGGTAATTTGTCTTATTCTTTCTCTGTTTTTCACCATTCCTTCAGTGTTTCTAATTCTGTTAACTTTATATTATAGTTGAGATGCACATGTTAAAAGGTATTTGATCAGGAATTTAAGTGCTATCGAGATAAAAATTGAATGCTTCAAGTTATAACTATAATCTAATACTTTAAAATAATTATTAAAAATTGCTGTAATATATTTGTGTCAAAATTGTATTTTATTCCCAATATTTAAAAAAGAAATTTAATAACATACTGTTTTATGTTGTTAAAGCCTATTAATATGCACTTATTATAGGTGAACCAATTTTCCCTATTTATGACAGTCTGGATTAACTGAAGTAAAACATTTTTTATGGAACATTACATTAACCTTTATAGCAATATATCATTTTAATGATACACTTGAGAGTTCTCATATTTGAAATTAAAAATAGGAAATTATACTTCATATAAGAATATAGCTGACATAAAATTAAATATACAAACAATTTGTAGAATTGTGTAAATCAGTCAAATTATCAGTTCAGAAATGCAGTAGTTCTGCTATATTTGTACAGCAAATATTGGATAAAAAAATACTTGTGTGTCTTCTGTTTTATAACTTTGCAGGGTTTTTTTTTTCTCCCATTTTGTTCTTCCACAAAAATTAAATTCGAGCCCAGACGCACAAACGGGTCGGCTATATGAACTTTATTAACACATCACAAAGAACTTCGTACAACCAGCATAAAGCCAGAACACAACGCTACTAACTCCACAGCGGAAGTATCTTAGGCTACGGCCACACGAGCGATTTTTCCCGGTACGGCTTTTCCCCACGCTTGAAAATCTACACCAGCCAGCCACACGTGCATGTGACATTTTTTTCCCCCGCTGGGACTTTTCCCGCATCTTGAAAATCTACGCCGGCCACACGTGCGGTTTCTTCATGCGAGGTCAGTCGTTTGTGCTTTGCAGTACAACATGAATCCAGTTTCAATAAATGAAAATGCTGTTAACGCGTTATGTGCTTTATTAATTGTTCGCCGACAACGTCAAAGAAAGTACTGTGTACATCCTCTTATAAGTGAGAGATCAGTAAAGGGAAAATTTACACTTCTACACAGTAAGCTGAAAGGATACCCAGACAAGTTTTTTGAGTATTATAGAATGTCGATATCTTCATTTGAAACTCTATTATCTAAGGTTGAAGTTGCAATTAGAAAAAGTGATACTGTAAAGCGATGTTAGTATTGATATCGATCGTTGCAATCGATGTTAGTATTGATATGGCTGACATCATTATACAAGCATGCTGTGTGCTTCACAATTTCGTAAGACACCGCGATGGTTACAATTTTGAAGACACCCTGTCATGCCCACTAGAAAGTATTCCTGCAATTGGAACAAGAGGAAACAACATTGGAGTTGAGACCAGAGACAGTTTCAAAAGTTACTTCTGTTCTCCTGCAGGTTCAGTGCCCTGGCAAAATCGTTCTTGCAACATTGCAGAATAGGAACTTTATTGTTACGAGTACACAGTACAAGCTACTAACTAATAACAGCAATAATTTTGTATCAAATTCTTTAAAATTGTATACTAGCAAGTTTTGTATAATGCCCTCTTGTTATAACAAGACAGCGGATTATATGCACTTAAAAATGGCAAAATATCCATGCAAATATACATTTAAAAATATAAATATGCACTTAAAATAGAAATAGGTCTAAATATTACTTATTTATCTAAATATTGATCTAAATATTACTTACCTGAACAAAAGAACATATTTAAAATAAGGTTTCTGTTGTTGTTCAGATGTGTAAAGCGGGGATATAACTTTTACATAATATATTTTTTCTGAAGCGAATGCAATTTTTATTTATAATATACTTAATAGAAAGACACATGCAAATCAGAAAATATTGTATGCAATTGTATATAATCCACGATCTAGTTATAACTATCACCTACTTACAACTTAGGTTATAACTTGTAACTTAAAAAATAAAATTTAATTTGTTTTACTAATTACCAATTTTATTTCTTCCATTTTCGTCCATCTGGTCCCATTTTTCCCCAATAACATTCTTTGTTACGGTCATCCATGTTTCTCTTTTTAGTTCCCGGTTTTTGAAATCCTTTGTCCGTGCATCATAAAGACATGGATATTTTTCTATTTCTAAGATCAAAAGTTCGCTATCCAAGTAATAATCCATGATATTTTAAATATAAAAAATTTAAGTATAAAAAATTACTAGAACACACGAATATAGCAGCAAGAGAAATGGGAATAATAAAAAAAATCGGATTAAAATTATTATAATCAGGCTCTGTACATTATACCCTATCTTTACGTAAACGTCTTGAATACTACCAGCGACTGTTTTCACGCACGTGTGGCCACCGATTTAGCTTGAAATCCAGCTAGAAAAAATAGGTCTGGTTCTATCCTCCAGCGGCCGACCTTGAGAATGCGACAGACAACTCCCCCGCTAAAGGGAAAAACAGCTGTGTTTGGCCACCCCTATGTTACAGAAGCTTATCTATATTTTGGGGCTTGTTTTTCAGCTGTGTTTCTCAGGGAAAAATCGCTCGTGTGGCCGTAGACTTAGAACGTTTACAAAACATAAAGACAGTGGTATCGTGCTGCCATCTAGCGGACAAATAATCATAACATATTAAACAAATGAACAAATGAGAATACAGGAACATACTCCATGAACACATTTTGTAATAATACACAAGATCTTTCATGCTATCATTAGTATGCTGATATCTCTTTTCCTCACGATCGCACGAGAAAAGTTTTTTTTTCTCTCACTTTAATGCAGAACTCTGTAATTAAGTAAATAATTATTTTATCCTACATATGAGTTTAAAAAGTATTTCTCTGGAAATTATTATAATTTTTGTCCGATTTTTTAAAGATGTCTACATTTTTATGAAAATGTTGATGATTGCTTATATTTGTAATTGCTGTATCTATAATTAATATAGATATATAAGTTACAGAATGACTGTTTCATGTAAATAAGTATGTGTAAAATAATGAACATTATCACCTACAGGCCAGACTAATTGCTCTATATTATGATACGCAAAAATATGCTGATGCTTTGCAGCTAGGTAAGTGTACTTTTCTTTTGTTTAGATTTACAAGCTATATCTTGTTTATATAGACTGTAGTAATTTTGTTTAGATTTACAAGCTATATCTTGTTTATATAGACTATCATGTTTATGTTTGTGCTGTCATGCAAATTACTCACTTTCATTTTTCTCCATATATTTTCTATTATCTGTAGGAAGTTCCTTGTTAAAAGAGTTAAAAAAAATGGACGACAAAAATCTCCTTGTCGAAGTTCAGCTTTTAGAAAGTAAAGTATATCATGCACTTAGCAATTTGCCTAAAGCCAGGTAAGTGACTGTACATTCATTTTTTTATTATCAAAATCTACTATGCAGAGAACCAAATTGTTTGCATTTCAGTATGCTAATTGATGTAAAATTTTTTACCAAATTTCATAAACCATATACCAAATTTTCATTCTTGTTTGCTAATAAGTAAATCCAAAATTATGATACTCTAAAGATGAGAAAAATGAATAATGTATTTTATTTCTTACAAAATGCACTATAGGCTTCTCAGTTTCAGATTAGCTAATCATTAGCTTAATTATCACCCATAAAACCCTTGAAGTCCCATTAGATCAGGGGTGGCCAACTCAAAACCATCCAGGGGCCACTTGAGAAAAATGTAAATGATGGCGGGCCATCAGTAATTTCGGGGCAAATTTTGATGCCAGCTAAGCGAAAGGTGAAATTGCTGTTATCAAATTTGCATACTGACTAAATATTTTAACTTTAAAATAATTCTTAATTATTTAAAATACATATAAATACATGGTCCTCAAAATAGGATGCATTATTATATAATTTTGGATAAATTGCATTATTTATATTTCAGGAAACTACATTTTTTATATAAATGTTTGCTTAGTGAAATATTAATTTTGGCAATATCAGAATGTATATATGTTTTGCAAACAATTCAAGAATTAAAGAACATTACTTTGTAAAATTAAATATTTTTTTAAATCCCTATACATATAATAAAAATGCATGGAATATGGAACATTTATTTCAAAAAGTAATTCAAAATCAGGTATCTTAAATGAAATCAAGTCTGATTTTAAAAAATCGGTTTTCACAAAAATCAAAAAGTAGAAAAAGTCTAATGAGATGTTTCTTGATGGACACTTGATACAGCAAAAGCAGTAAATCAACATCCATTTTGCGAAAACACACAGGAGAGATAAATTTTTATCCGTAAGCTTATTTCTTTCCTTGGACTTAGTGTGTTTCATGTTTGGAAAAAGGTGCTTTTGCCAACATATAAGTGGTACTAAACATGGAACAAATTGGTGAAATCTTTCATTTTATAACAAAATTTTCTTTTTCAATTGCTTTTGTGTCTTGGGCTAGCTTAAAAGTCCTGCTGGGCCACCAGTTGGCCATCCTGCCTTTGTCATGAGAATGAATGACTGTAGTTATGAATGTGCACTACTTTTTTTAAAATTCATTTCATTTATTTACTAGATGTATTACCCGGCTTCGTTCGGGATTCAGTTTCTGTTATTATTTTTTTCAATGATTAGCCTCATGTTATGATCTACAGTTTTCGCTAAAATTCTTTTGCGGTAGCAAATAGCATTAGTTTGTTGTCAGTGCTGTCGTTGTTCATTGCTTTCCTCTCCTTTTGATGTTGAAGCTCGAAAACAATCGTACAGTTTGCATACAGAAAACATTTAAATAGATTTAAGATGTTGCATTTAATTTTAATTTAGAAGCATAGTTTTGCTTTATCTAGGTCAGGGGTGTCCAACCTTTTAGCCTCCTTGGGCCACATTGAAAGAAGACGAATTGTTTTGGGTCACACAAAAATATACCTAACATTAAAAATAGGTAATGATATAAGTTAATGTATAAAATATATAGTTAACATATTTCATTATAAATTTTATTTATAATTATAAAGATAACTGTAGGAGTCATACTATTGCATCAATATAGGAAACTGGTGCATTAATATCTGGGTCAATTGAAGTGATTGCAATTCTCAGGGAGTTCTGAAGATGTTCATCCGATATATAACTTTCTGGGCCTCATCCCGCCGTCGGGGGATGACTGAATGGCTAGGGTTCTGGCATTCAGCACCAGAGTCTATGGATTTGAGGCCGTAGGATTATTAGCATGGATGTTTGTAGCCATTCAGAATAGACTTTAAGCAGTAGGCCCCGGTCTAATTAGCCCTCATGTAGCAAAAAATGATTGTAACACTCTCAACCAATCATTGTTTTATAAGTATTATATACAGAAGTATCGCTGAAATTCAATGAGTTTAATGTTCAAGTTTGTTCAATAACCAGTTTGCCTACATTTATTGTTTCTCTGCTTCATTGAAACATTAAATTGATCCTAGATGTAAAAGGATTTACAATATCTGTCTACTTCTGTTGTTTAATTTGTTCTCACTAATTAAATGCATCTTTTTCTTTGACTATCTTTATCTTAATTTTTATGAACTTCTTTTGACTTATTTTAATAATAGCCCTAATTTTCCTTGTAAAATTTATTTTATTAGAAAAATAGTGATGACTATTTAGGTTAAAATTCTGCTAGCTGTCCAAAGTTGTGTTTGTGCATAAATTAATTATGTTGAAAGATTTTAAAATGTTTTAGTTAATAATTCTTATTTGGAAAATATGTGAAATTCATGTACTTTGTTTCCTTATACAACAGAGCTGCATTAACATCTGCAAGAACTACTGCAAATGCTATCTATTGTCCTCCAAAGCTTCAAGCCGCGTTAGATTTACAGTCTGGAATACTTCATGCTGCTGATGAAAGGGACTTTAAAACTGCTTTTTCCTACTTTTATGAAGCATTTGAAGGATATGATTCAATTGACAATCCTAAGGCTATAGTAGCTTTGAAGTATATGCTTTTATCAAAAATAATGTTGAATTTGTAAGTATTCTGTTTAGTTGAATGAAATTATAATATGAGATTTTATAGTTTTACTAATCTTAAATTAGTTGTAAAGATTTAAGGACTAAAAACCTTAAATTTGCATTCTTATACATTTTTCTTTTATTCCAATATATTCAAATCAGTAATTTTTTCAGGAATTAATTATCTGATTTTTAATTGTAGAAATTTTTTTAACGTTCGCCATCATTAACGGGGTAATGAAAAATAACTTTATAAGACAAGTTATCTAAGTGTATGAGACAACAAAACTAAGAACTTGTGTATCATATAATACCTTCTTTTCTACTCTTTTTTTTAAAATAGAAAAATTATCACTGCTATGTGTTTATTTGTTTTCGCTCTACATTGCTATTTGAATAAAAATGTGAAGTTCAAAAATTTGACTGTGGCATGATTTAAAAAAAAAATTCAAAATTATTCCTGCTAAAAGCACCTGAATGTTTAAAATGAATAACATTAAGACATGTGAAATAAGCAGTTTCATATTTTAGTAAATGAGATTTGTTAAAAGCTACAAGAAAATAAAAATAAATAATTCCTGATAGCTGATTGTTCATAAAAGTCTTCAATCATGAGTCTTATTAACGTTTAGCTTGTTTCTCTGAAACAGGTATATGAAAATGATCTATAGAATTTATACTTTTGGTATGATATATGTATGAACCATTACGTATCTTATTAAATTCATATATATATATATATATATATATATATATATATATATATATATACACACACCAGTGTTTGTTTCATTTTAAAAACTGTCTTTTATCTCAATTTTTATGATATTAAAATAGGAAATTCTGCATAAGTTAAAAATTTTTACTTTTAGTAACTTATATTTTTAAAGAGTGCTGGCCACCTATATGGTGCCCCCTTAAATGAATGGCCAGCGTCTCGCCCTTTATCTTAGAACTAATGGCGTCAAAGTCAATCTTCTGGGCATTTGTAATAAATAAATATTTTTTTAAGTAGTACACCTAATTCTGTTTTTACACGATAGATACGTTCCTGTAAAATACGTGTAAAAATAGACATTGTATCTATGGAAGAAAAGATGATTGGTTCCAGATCTAAAAAATCAGTAAATATTTTAAAAAACCATATAAAAATATTTTTTTAAACATTTTATTCTAACAAAATACACATGTAATAATGTGTAATGAAAATGAAAAACATTCTTCATGAACAAAAAAAAAATTGTTTTAAACATAAAATTTTTTATTCATTTTCACTTCTTGACAATAAACGGCACATATGTTTGTGCACAACTGGAATAACATTTCTCAGTTGTAAATATATGTAAATAAGTTATATGTGATAGAATAAAAGAAGAAAATGTTTTTGCGGACAAAATTCTTGAATCAAAACAGAACTGGATACACTATCGCCAAAAATAATATGCCACAAATAAAAATTTTTTTTCTTAGAATTTAGGCAAAAAAATTGAGAAATTGGATTGGACCGCTCATGTTAAATCAAAATGACTCGTGTAAAAAGAGAATAAAAATTTATTTTGAATTTGTCTTAAATCAAATTCGTACAAAAACAGAATTAGGTGTATTCAATAATACATCTATAATAAATATTTGTCATGTTCAATATTGTAATATTTATATAAAGCAGTTTTTAGTTCAAGAAAAGCACTTATAGATTGATAGTAGCAAAATAAATATTTTAAAGCATAAAAAGTATTAATTTTTACAGTGAAAGTGTTGATCACGATTGTTTTTCATTATTTTCAGAAATAACTTCTTTTTGCTCATGCTATATAAATACTTTGGACAAATAATGCTAATTAATAATAACAATTTTTGTTGCTATGCAATCTTTCAAAATCATTGGTACATTTTCCTCAGACATAAAATCTCTTCAAATAAAGTTTCAGAAAATAAAATCTCTTCAAATAAAGTTCGCTTTCAACAAAAATTCTTCTTTTCAGACCACAAATGACAGAAATAAAATTTAGAATTAACTTGCCATCCTGATCAAAATAAATATAGAATACACTGGGAAATATAACTAAAATGCCTCTTATTTGATATTGTATAGCTTAATTTTTTTATGAAACTTGTTTTAATCTCTTTCTATTGATATCAAGGATATCTCAGTTTTTTAAAATGTAGTGCTGTTGCATTATATTTTTAAAAAACTGTTTAACTGTATTTAATTTCAGTTAACAAAGTTCATTTATCTGTATTTAAGCATACATATGTATATTCTATAAAGTATATATTTTGATATTCATTAAGTAAGCTAGTCATATATATATATATATATGTATATAATGCACGTGCATGTGGAATTTTTATGGTATTATTTCTTTTCTATTGAAGTATTTCTTATATTTCTTACATTTACTATTTTTCAGGCCTGATGAGGTACATTCTATAATTATGGGTCGATTAGTCCTTAAGTACGCAGGGCCGGAAATTGATGCAATGAAAGCAATTGCACAAGCGAGTCACAAGAGATCAATGGCTGATTTTCAAGCTGTATGTATGGGTTAAATTTTTGCTTAGCTTTTTTTTTTCTGTAATGCAAAATTTATTAATAAAAATATATTTAATATGCTTTTATTTTCATTAGGCTCTTACTAAGTACAAAAAAGAATTGGTTGATGATTCAATTATCAAAGCTCATTTGAACACTTTGTATGACACAATGCTTGAGCAAAATTTATGTAGGATAATTGAACCATATTCAAGAGTGCAGGTAAGTTCCCGTAAAATATTAATTTTGCATTTATAGATACTTCTCTTTTAATAGGTCTGACCAAAATTAAAATGGTTAACATTGTCAAAAGCTTGAAAATTAATAAACCAGGATGGTATCTGTAATGTTACTTTTTTTAAAAGCATTACTGTATAATTGTACACATTATGATAATCTTTAGTTATTTTATATTGTTAGAATTGATCTGTCTCTTCCTTAATTAATTTTTTTATTTGTTTCTTAATAGGTTGAACATATAGCCCGAACTATAAACTTATCTTTGGTATGAATGTTTTTATTTTGCCTTTGTATTTTTGTGGTATACATTAATTAAAATTATTTGCATATCCTATGTGTAGTATTTTAGTTAATCCATTGTCTCGGTTTGATTAAAATCTGTATTGTGAGCTAAATTCTTTTCAGATAATTCAGTTCAATTATTATATGTAATGCATAGCAATCAATCTTTTAGTATGTATTTTGTATTTAATTTAGTGATAGTGGCCACAAAATAGACATTAAAGCATAGATATAAATCTATTTTCTACAGAGTTTTGTGTGTTAACAAAAATTAAAATTTTCAAATCTTTTGGGAATATTTCAGATACACTTCTAATTCTAGCCTGTCTATTTTGATATTAGTTTATGTTTAATATTTATATATGGTATTGAATTAAATTAATTTTCATTTTTTCTCTCCTGTTTGCAAAGAAAAGGGGTGGGGTGTGTGACATTTTTAGAGAAAGTATTATTTTGATTGCTTTCCCAGGTGAAATTTTTAGGTATAGGCCCATTTTTTCATAAAAATAAAGCATGTTAAGAAATAACTAAAATTGCGGTGAGGAATTTTAGTTTGAAAAGAATTGAAACTATGTTATACTCTAGTTTTGTTTTGTCTTTTAAGTTATATTAGTTTTAGGGATGAAATCACTATAGTCCATTCTTTTGTCTTTTGTGAGAAACAGTGTGGGGAAGGTGTAACTAATAGACTATATATCTTAATACACAATAAAATCTTGGAAAATATATTTTCCCCTATTCTTTACTAATTTATGATTTTTAACATTATAGATTAATTCACCCACCCTTTTTACTTATAATGTCAGTAAATTTTGTTGATTTTAAAAACAATGATCAATGTGGTCAAATTTTAGCTTGTGTTAGGTCTGAGTTCAGGTTCAACCTGTAAGGTCTTTACAGGGCATTTAACACACATGGAAAGTTTTGAAATTATTAATAAATTGAATGAGTTTTCTGTAATTTTAATAGGTTATAGTATTCATAATCTGCCTTTTACTGAACTGATTATTTTTCTGTGCTTCAGACGAGAAAAAAAGAGTCAATGTTTTTTAATATTTTCTGTTTTAGGATACAGTGGAAAAGAAGCTCTCCCAGATGATACTAGATAAGAAATTCAATGGTATGTACTATATATTACATTCTAATCTATTGATACTTGCTGATGTATTTTTAATTAAAGTTGTAAAAACTTTTTACACATATGTATCTCAAAAACAAAAAAATACTTTCCCAAAAAAAAGAGTTTTTTTTTTTTGGTGGGGGGGGGGGGGGGGGTTAGAGGTCCCTATTGATGACAGATAAGCATATTTTTCTGGGCCTGGCATCAGTTCTTTGCACCTCTGCTACATAAGCCAGATAGGTGGTTTGAAAAAAGTAGCCGAAACAGATTTATATAATACGAGCTTTTGCTCGCAACCAAATTTCAGTCTTATTTTGCTATCTAAAAGTATTGCTCTTTTGTACATTAGTTTAGTCAAAGATAATTTTTTTTGTACATATTTTTGACAAAGTTTATTTTTAAACACTTTGTAAATAATAAAAGCAAAAGTAATTTACTGGTGTTTTATTATAAATGTGCTATGCTGATAACAAATGGCGCAAGAAATATAATTTAAAAAATTATGATACTATTTGTATTTTAATGTCATACAATACCTTTGTTATAAGTAATTTGGAAGTATACTATTTGTAATTTAATGTTATCTAATCTTTAAATACATAGTAACTTATGTATTTAAAGTGATCTTGTATGGGTATTTAGAGTAAAAATTTCATTCTCTGAACTTTTTTTTCCCCAGATACTTTATAATTGTTATTTATGGTTCTTATGATCAGTTATAATTATGCTTTGACATGATTATAAGATATGGTTTTTTTTTATCAAATTTTATGATTAAAAAATATGCAGTTTTTTGAGATGCATAAATTTAAACTTTAAATGGTTCAATTTTTTATTGTTGAACTAGAATTGTATGTTAAAAATATATGGAAAATCTGATAATGGTCAGAAGGAAAGAAAAAAAAACTGTTTAACATGAACCCCTTAATTTTCTTAGTAATATTAATATTGTTTTTATTACTTGAACGCTTGGGGATTTTGTGCTTTCTGAGGATCTCATTATAACAGTTTTTCTCACTATTTTTCAAATTTTTTTAATTGTTAAAAATAATTTCCATTTAATTAGGATTTTATACCATGATTCAGAATAAAAATGATTTTATGCAGGGTATTGCAAAAGTTTCAGTGCTCTTACACAGTTTATTAAAATTAAATAACCACAATATGTATGTGTGTCACATTAAACTGATTTTCATACTTTAATTATTTATTCTGTATTATCATACAAGTATGTGTTATATTACTGTTAATTATTGGATATTTCCATTTATATGGGCAGTTCTTTATAGTAAATATTTTTAACACACCTAAATATATTTTTTCTAAATAGTTGTATCAACTGTTTTTCTTTTTACAATATGTACTTTTAATTGCCCCAGGGAAGACTTGTTTTGTTTTCATCAATATTTTTATACATAAATAAGTGTACAACCTGTGCAAGGAACGATATTTTATTATTCTGAAAGTTGGCTGGTCTACACTTTATTATACTGGATTATAAGTACAGTACAGTTTTTTCTTTTTTTTTGAGGGGGGGGGGGTAGAATTTTGAAAAGATAGACATTTATTACATTTTATTTAGTTCTTGTGTGTTTGTTATTTTTATATATATATGTTGTTTTTTTTTCCCAGGGATTTTAGATCAAGGTGAAGGGGTTTTAATCATATTTGAAGATACCCCTGTTAATAAGACATATGAAGCAGCTCTAGAGACTATACAGAGTTTGGGGAAAGTTGTGGATGCCTTATATCAAAAAGCTACAAAACTATCTTAATAAATGTTTTATGTGTGAAATACTGTGTTGTTCAATTGAGAAAAGTGTCAGAGTGGTTTACTGTTTCTACTGTATAGATATGATGCTCTGGTACATTGTATGAAAACAATTTTTAAAGTACTTATTAATTAAACTTTATGAAAAGCCATTTTGTTCTCAGCATCAACTATTCATATTTACTATTTTTACATAAAGTTGTTATAACATATGTAGAGCCAAAGAGTAACTGAAAATATTAGGGCTTTCCTCAGAATAAATAGTCCTTCTAAACTACCATTATATTGCCTCACTACATCTTAACAGCTCTTAATCTTCAACATTATAATTGTATATCTTAGTTAATACTTATTTTAGGATAATAAAGCTGTGAAAAAGAAGATAATCAGTATTTGATTTTTATATATTATGTGCACTAATTTTGGTATATAAAGGTTTTTAAGTAAAAAATTTAAATTTTATTAGTTTGTATGCATTTATATATATAAGCATGAAAAGTTAATAATAAGAGCTATAGTATTATACATGAAGAGCATCATAATTTTGTTACTTGTGGTGTAAATAGCTTTTGTGGTTTTAATTTTTCATCATTTTTCTTTTGTGTTTTTTAATGCAATATATTATTTTATAACTATTACAGGTTTTTGTATTTTTTTTTTGTTTGTTTAATCAACTAAGTCATTCTCTTAATCACCTTTCTCTCATAATTATTTTCCCCTTGTAATATTAGTGTTTTAATTCTCACTTTATATATTTGGCTGGTTTAAGTTTGTAGTGGTTAAAATAGGATATTCATTATGTCTCACTAATATATATAATAATTCTTTTGAAATAAAATTTGTTATATATATTTATAGTGGTGTTTTTGACAACATTTTTTGTATGGCAACAATTTCTAACATTTGTATATGCAATGAATCATTTAAGTTTTTCTCACCATTCTATTAAAATTAATATTTATTGTAACATTTTCCAAAAGATTATTGAAATTTAATACTCAATTGTTATATTTACATTTTTTTAAATAAATGCCTATATTCTGGTTATAAGTTGTTGAATATGAGAAATGCTTAAAGGTATACAAAACACTTTCTTAAAAAAAGTTCTAAAATAGGTTTCATAATTTTTTTTTATGTCTGTATTTCAAAAAAGTTCATTGTTGAAAATCTCCTATATACTTATTTTACTGTGTATGGGTATTACAGTCTGTTAAGACCATCTGTAACAAAAGATGACAAAAACTCTTCCTCTCTTTTTCCCCTTCCCCCTTTCAGGTTTAGTATTTGCATTTACTCTCACTCTCTCAAACACATGCCTTATGCTAAGTGTCCACTTGAGAGAAAGTCTCAAGATTAGTCTCAGGGTGTTGCTCATTTGAGATCACTTACGCTCTCAAGACTGATCGTGAGACTCGACAGTCAGTGCAGTCTCGTGACCAGGAACATTTCATGTTGACTTGATTCAACTCGCAGTCAGTTGTGTGATTTGATCGCAATTTGTTTATTTTTATCTTTCCTTTACAAATGGATCTGTGTCAGGCCCTGGCTTTTATAATTGCAGATAAAATTGTGAAAAATAGAGTGTTGAGTAAGAAAATGGGCAGATTGACGAATTGAATTCAGAGCTTGTTCAACACTCATAAATGAGTTGCAGTTGGAAGATGCACAACAGTTCAAAAATTTTATTCGGATGTCTGCAGTGCAATTTGAACTGCTTCTAAATTTAATAAAACACCAGATTGTCAAGCAAAATACACAATTACATAATGCAATTCCTGTTCATGACAGATTAATGGTCACACTTAGTTTTCAGTCTTCAGGTAAGCATATTGAAGTGATATTTAGCTATTTTTCCTCTTTTTTATTCCTCCAGCTTAATTTTATTATCAATATTACAAACTGCATTTATAGATCCAAGTTCTTGACCTAACAAAATAGGGTTAACAAAACAACTTTGTGACTGTACAGTAAAACTCAAAATTTATTTATTGTACAGCACTACAAAACATAGCTGTAACAGACTCACAAATAAGTGAATAATATGCTAAAAGTATCAACTAACAACTGAAGGGAAGGAAACAAAAGAAAATAACCATCACAGATTTTAAATTTTGTCGCAAAATCTTCGAACATGCTCATTTTTTTATTGCGATTCCTGTATAATATATGTTTCCTATTCTGTAGAAACTCCTGTTAATCATAAAGATGGATTAACTTCAACATGTCATCATCAGTCCACTCTCTTTTATTTGGTACAACCTTCTTTTCGCTCATTTTGAAAAATTATTTACAGATTTATATTTATTGCAAAATAAAAATTAAATAAAAGAATGAAATCAAGTCTCAGCTCTGACAAAAATCTTCCAACAATGACGGAAGAATGGAGACAAGTCACAAGAGCAGGAATAAGCATGTCCACTTGTGAGAGATGCAATCTCTGATACTTGCACCTGCTTGTCTCCGAGGCTGCTCTCAGGCCCTTATCCATTTGTGAGGCTGGTCTCGAGACTGCTTTATCACAATTGGACACTTAGCTTTAGAACCAAGGTCTAGATTCAAGTCCTGGTTTGCACTGGTATTACAAAAAATTAATCTATCTCCCTTCCTATTCCTTTGAAGATTTTGTTTATGTCTGTCTACTCCACTGGATTAAATTAAAGTTCTGTGTTAAAAATAAGATAAAAACAAACACTTAGTATAATAACAACTGAGTGGTTAATATTTTTTTAAAACATATGCATATTAGCAGTTCTATCACATTTTATGTTGTTAATCTAGTTTTTCTATTGCCAAAACTTTTTAGCATAAATATGGAAAATAAGTTGTTCATGAATGGAGATTTATTATTAAAAAAATGGTTACAAATATCAAAATCATCCTTAACATTAACGGAAATATATTATTTTGTGGCATTATATTAATTTTTTCCTCTCCTTTTAAGATTTGTCACACAAATCCTATATAGCCATGAAATTTTTCTAACTGAAAATTAAATGTTTGCCACCTCTTGGCTCATTTTTTTATTTAAAAAAAAGACAAACTTTAAGCCATGTCAAGAATGAATTTATTTTATTAAGAAATAGGTTGAACAAAAATAAATTTCTGAAAATCATTAGAATTTTTACCTATATAGTTGGGTTTCCCCAATAATTCAGTATGGAAGTAAAACCTTTAAGAAGTTATGGAGAAATTGTGAATTAATCCTTTCAAATAGATTTTTATTGAAATTTTTTAAAGTTCCAATCGCATTCATTTATTAGGACATTGCCCTACTGTCATCTGAATGTTACATCTGAATACTGGTGTGTTAATATATTGTGAGGAGAAATAAATGTCAGACATTCGTTTCTTGCTGCTACTTTAAAAAAGGTAAATACCTGAAAAAGGAGATTTTTGAAAATATAAGCATTAGATCAAATTATTTTTTTTTGTGTCAGATTTGTGTTTAGAAATATCTGAATACTGGTGTAATTTTCTTTGATATCTAATTTGGTGTGCATGGGAATAAATACTTTAACTTGTCTTTAAAAAAAGGGCAAGGGAAAATTTAAAACACATTCCCCCCGTAACATATGAATGCTAATGGTTCTAGTTAATTGTAAGTAAAATAGTGCATAAAGAAATTGCCTAATCTGTACTTTGATACTAATGAGAAATTTCATCGCCATGCTTTAAAAAAAAAAAAAAAAATTAATAAATTCATTTTTAATTTCCAGTTTTCAATATTGGCTATTGTAACATATTATAAGTTGTGTTAATATGAAAAAGTAATCTAAAAGGTATGTAATTTGAAAAAAATTTAACTTTGTATTATATAAAAAAAATTTAAATCTTTATTTAAAAGTTTGTGTTTACTTGCACAAGTCAGTGGAAAATCAATGTGTAAATCAGGGTTTTAGCTTCCTTGGGCCACATTGAAAGAAGACAAATTGTTTTAAGCCATACAAAAATATACCTAACATTAAAAATAGTTGAATAGTAAAATAAGTATAATATATAGTTAACATATTTATTTCATTATAAATTGTATTTATAATTATAAAGATAACTGTAGGAGTCATAAAATTGATGTGATATTTGGCATTGAATTTGTGGGACGAATGCATCAATATCTGGGTCAATTGAAGTGGTTGCAATTCTCGGGGAACTTGAGATTTTCATCCAATATTTTGGTTCTAATTTGACTCTTAGTGTCTTCGCTCGTGAAAAAAGTTGTTCACAGATGTACATGCTTCCAAACAATGATGACATGAATAACGCATGACTATGCACAGAGAGATATTTATCTCTGTGCAGGTATGATTTACAAAAAGTTCCAACAAAGAGACTTAATTGAATTTATCTTTAAGTTGGATATTAGAATGCAACTCTATGCATTCCATTTGAAAATTTGCTGGCAGTATATGAGGCAGTGAAAGGCAAAGTGGTGTAAGTCAAAGAGTTTAACTGCAAAAGCTACAAAAAATTCCACCATAAATTGAACAAATTATAATTCATAACGGTTATTACAATATTGCAAATAACTATTTTCAATTCCACTATAAATTGAACATGGAGATTACATATTTGCCCTCAAATGAAAAAGTTGAAAATGTGACTTACACCACTTTGCCTTTCAATGCCTCATATATATATACAGTCGAACCTCCATATATCGAAATATTCTATATATCGAACTCTTAGCAAATCTCCAGGTTCATTACATAGAAAAACTGTTTCTATATATCGAAAAAATTTTCACGACATATTGGGAGATTTTATTCCACTTTGGAATAAAATCTCCCAGTTTTGGCATTTGAAACAAGCAAGATATTCGTAGTTTTTTTAAAAGAATGTAAATGTGATCATTGTAACCACTAACTGGATTGTTGTTTTTGTTTTAAATTTATGTAGTACTCTATAAATCTTTCACATTAATTTATTTTTTAGTTATTAACTTTCATTTAATGTGATTCGCATATAAATTGGAAATTGAGATTCGTATACGAAAATTATCTTTAATTTTAATGTTTTAGGAGAATTATGATAAAACTAAGATCAATTCTATACATCGAATTTTTTTCCGGCATTTTGCTACTTCGATATATGGAGGTTCGACTGTATATATCGACTGTAAATGGAGTAGCAATGATGCAAAACTACTGTTTATTATTCAACAAAGCAGGGTCTGTAATGACCACCTGCCATCATTGCCGAGGAGGGCTTTTTTTTTTGAGTTCTCTTTCTGGACCGCAGGTTGGACACCCCTGGTATAAATACTAAATCAATATTAATGAACATATTGACATATAAGTAAAAAAATTTAATGCTAGTATTGTTTTCATTTATAAATTCATTATGTCAAAGGAGAAAAAAGTGGCAATTTTCTATGCACCATTTCTTTTCTCGCAAATTGAATTTTCCTTTTTAAAGAGTTTACTTTGACACAAACCAATATGTGCGATTGTCCTGCAGACATCTGTTCAGTTCATTCAACCTTTGGAAGATTGCTGATAGAGTGACTGTTCATCCATGAATCTTTTGCTAGACTAACACTTGCGGTCAGAGAGAAAAACTTTAGCTTCTTGTTACAGTTTAAAAAAAAATGAACAAAAAATTTTCTTTGGAAAGTCACCTTACCTTAGTATGGAAAATGAGGAGTGTAGTTAGGCTTGTTACTCATTACTTCACACAAGATTGTAAACAATCTATCTGGAACTGACTGCTTTTGGTGTTATGGAATAAGTGGTGATCACTTCTTCCAATACTATCTTCATATTATTTAGACAGTTCTTGACAAATAGAGCGACCCTCTTAAGACCACAATGCACAAATTTTGCTTGTGGAACAACTTTCTGAATCTGAGGTATTATACCACTAGGTCTGCTTTTCATAGCTTGTGTGCTATCGCAGCAAATTACAACGCATTTTCTCAGTTTACATCATGCTTTTAAACAGCCATTTCAAGTATCAAATATATCCTGTGCTGTTGTTCAACGTGCGAGCTCCGCGGAACAAATTCTCCATGACGGCAAAGGCAGAATCGGTATACATAACAAATGCTAGTACAGGGTGATTATAATTAAAGTTTTAGTTTCAAAACGCTATAAAAAAAAGAACCACTGATGAGAATGACGTCAAATTTGAACGGCATGTTATTGAAGAAGGCGGAAAGCGTATGGCAGAAGAAAAAAATTGTTTTCATTTATTTTAACCTTTTCTTATACAGAATTTATTATGAGGAACTAACACGCGATAATTGCCCAGTACAGCATTTTAGCTTTGTAGTGGATAATGGCTGGTGCAGATGGTTGATTGTTGAAAAGGAAGGGAGGACTACTGATATTACTGCTTGGAAGGTAAGTCATCTTCCGTAATATCACTAGGCAATTCTGATTTTAGTGTCTTTTTTCTGCGTCTACTATCAATCTCACTAGCTGATTTTGGCACAAGAAACCGATCTAAAGAAATTTGTCTTTTGCTTTTCCGAAGAATTTCACAGAAGTGAGACATCACATTGTCATTTAGATTAACTGCTCTGTAGGTCACATATTTACAGAAGGTCGTTCGCAGTTTATGGAAACGATTTTGATAGTTAAGTATTATGTATAAATGCCATATTTTTTGCAGCAATTGCTTCTATCTGATAGCCATGATTCTTGACATAGCTCTAGCTCGAATTTTCCCATGAAAGTAAACTTTTTCTTAACACTGTCATGTCAATTTTACACCATTCTTGGACCGTTTTCCAAAGTCCGTTCAGTGTTCTTGGATACCGTTTTCGTAAGGCTCGCTTTAATAAACTGAAAGCACAAGAGTCCCTTGGAGAAGCGTCAGGTGATTTTACAGGTATTTCATTAAATGGGATACACTTTATTCCTGTTTCTGATTCTTTGCTAAATAAGCGGCAGTTGATTTAAGGGTGTGATTAGAGGCTTTGCGCATATGAAGCTGAACTTTATCAATGTCCTTTCCATATGATACTGGATTTTTTTCTTCAAAAATTGGTTCTAAAATATTCTGCTGATAATAGAGTGAATTAATTTTGGTTTTACTTGAGACTTTTTTTATTTTTAATTTGCCGTTGTAACAAAATACTGCAACTATTATGAATCCCTTTGGGAACTTTACTGTACACTTACGAGGCTATTTCGTACGGTCATCCCCGTCAGTTGAGCAATAGAAAATTGATCTTGTTTTATTACAGTCACTTAAATACATCCATGCCTTATCGTGTGTTACCACAAATTTTCATTTTTCAGTAGCTAGGTGTTTTTCATACAATTTCCTACAATTTGTTTTTCTTTCAGCAATATGCTTTGACAAAATGCAGATAAACTTTAGATTTAAACATCTTTTTTAACTTCAAATCTTTATGAATGATTTTACTTACAGTGCCGGAAGACATTCCTAGTTTCGATGCAAATGATCTTTGAGTCGGCGGATTTTCTTTTAGGATCAAAGACTTTTACTTTCTTGATATTTACCTGCGTTCGAACAATCTTAGGATGAGGTTTCGCGGTTATATTTTCATTTTTACTTTCAGTTAGACTCTTTTTGCCATTCAAATTTAATCTATTATAAATACCCTTTTATTTTTTTGAAATGCCATAACCGCGATTTTTACACCGCTTCATAATTTGTTGAGACTAATATTTCTCATCGGAAAGCGCAGTTACGTAACCTTCGAGCTATCTGTCAATTTTAGGAGTCATTTTCTGAATAAATCTTTTATTTTACATTCCAATCAAAACAAAACAGTAGAATTGCGATTATTCTGAAGTTGCCAAAATTTTTATCTTAAAATGCAATCAACAAAAATAAATTACAAAATTGTTTCCATAAAGTGCGAACGACCTTCTGTAGTAGGGTGATGCTTTTCAATAAATGCCTGCACTTCACTCCACTTGCTGCAAATTTCTTTTATCATGGCAATGGAAACTTTATCCTTATCAATATCATTCTTTGATAAATTCTCTTCCTGTAAAGCGTTCACTTTTTGACTCTGAAGCTCAACAAGTTCTTGTGTGATGAGTTCTTCGCGGTGTTCTTTCACTGTCTCATTCACTCCTTCGACTTCCGCCTCTTCGTTATCAAAGCCCTCTGAAGTCTCTCTCTCTGGCACACTAGTTGGCCGAATTTTCTTCCAGGCAGACTGCAAGGTATGATAAGAACACCCCCCCCCTTTCCAAGCCTTATCAATAATGTTGATGCAGGAGGACGAAGTGCTCCTTTCAAAAATCTCTCGGGGTAAAATAGTTGTCATTTGTAACTTAAAAACACCTTGGAAAGAGTGCCATGATATACAATTTTTTAAAATTAGAAATAACCTGCTGGTCCATAAGCTGAAGCAAAGGACTTGTGTTTGATGGTACAAATTTGACGTTAATGAAGTTATTTAATGTCCAGGTCTTTTTCGAAATTTGGAGGATGAGCAGGAGCGTTATCTATGAGGAGAAGATTCTTCAAGGCAAACCATTCTCCGCGAAATATTTCTTGACAGCTGGTGAGGAGACCTCAACAATCCATTCCATGAAAATGACTCTTGTTACCCAGACCTTAGTATTTGCTCTCCAAATTACAGGCAGTTTAGCCTTCATCACATTATTTTTCTTGAATACATGAAGATTTTCAGAGTGGTAAACTAATATGGCTCGATTTTACAATCACCACTTACATTAGCACATAATAAAATGTGTAAGCCAGTCTTTCATAGATTTGTGCTCAGTTAGTGCCTTCTCCTCTTTGGTGATGTAAGTTCTTCACATTTTTTTCCTAAACAATCCTGTTTCATCACAGTTAAAAACTTGATTTCGCATGTAGCCTTCACTCTCCACAAACTTTTTGAATTCATCAACATATTCAACTGGACCTCTTTTATCTGAACTAACAGTCTTTGCATGCCTAAAATCACTATAAATTCCACTTCACTTGCGGAATTTCTCAAATCAGCCTCTACTGGCTCTAAAATCTTCACATTCAACACCATTTGTACCCCGTGTTTTAGCAACCTGTACAACTTCTTAGCCTTTTTGCATATTAAAGTCCCACTAATACTATCACCATAAAGCTATTTTTCACGTATCCACACAAGCAATAATTTTTCTACCTTCTGTATAACTTGAGGCCTTTCCTTCGTTGAAAAAGGCACTCCTTTAGCCACAACAGCTGCCTTGATTGCCTCTTTGTTCCTTCTTTTTCATAATAGTTAGGTTAGGTTTCCTGCTAGCAATATCACTTGACTTTCCATTTTCTTGGGAGCAATATTGAGGACAAATTTAAACAAAACTGGTCTTACAAAAAAAAAATAAACAAACTGTGAAATACATGAGCAACGAACGTTTGAGCTGTGCGAGAGAAAGCCCAACTGAGCTTGATATCTGGAATGTTCGCGAACCGAAGCAAGTGTGACGAATGCTTGCATCGCGTATCACCAGATGACAGCACATTCCTGCGCTTGTTCGTAAACCGAGTCGTTCGTAAGCCGAGGTACCACTGTACAAATATATATATATATATATATATAATATATATATATATATATATATATATATATATATATATATATACATACATACATACATACATACATACACAGACACACGACATATTACATTTTAAAGCTTAGATAATGAGTCCACAGCTTTTGATATGCGCCCTCCTCCCTCGGATTAGAGGTTGAATGCACCAATGACCACATATTCTTGTTTAATTTTTAAAACTATTGCCTTGCAGTGAATTCCCTATTTTTTGTGAACGAAATTTGTAGGAATCATTAAAATTACATAAAAAATATATAATTGTTGTCAAATTTGTTTTAGTTTGTCTGTTAGTGATTACTTAGCCACTGTCACATCGTAGACCAAAACATTAAGCAGGCCGCTTATGAATGGGGTCATACCAGGTGAATCTACTTCCCCAACTACCGTAGCCGAAATTCCTGAAATTATTCAAAAACTTAAAGTCAAGAAAGCTCTTGGCAGCGACAACATTAATAACTGCATCCTTAAATTTCTTCAAACCAATATCTTAATTATTATTCCGTAATTGTTAACTCCATTCTTAAATTTAATTATTTCCCCAAGTGTTGGAAGACCTCAATAGTTAGCCCTATCCCGAAGCCAGGTGGGGATCGTAATAATCCCCAGAGCTGTTGTCCAATCAGCTTGCTGAGCAGTTTATTAGCTTCAGGTCTCAACACAGTACGATGCAACAGCTTCTCAGGGACTCAAGGTAGTTGAACTCTCTATGGGATTCTTGATCAGAGATCTACCGCTGCTCTATTTCTCGACGTCAAATGCGCGTTTGACAAAGTTTGGCACCCGGGACTCATTTTTAAGCTTATTCAAATTCACTTGCCAGACTGTCTTATTCATTTAGTTTATAACTACCTCCATAATCGGAATTTCGCCGTCTGCATTCACAACAAATTGTCCCAGACTAATTCTGTGTTATCTGTGTAAAGTCCAAAATCGTAGTTTTGAGAAAAACGGGAGTGAAAACTTATATCTGTATTTTGTTTCACATATCCCAAAATTTCACTGATGAATAAAAATATTTAGGAGTGGCATTGGACTTAGCTTTCTGCACCCTTTCAGAAGCCCTTGATTTTTCAAACATGTCTGGTTTGATAACTCATTTTAACCCATCTTGGACAAAATTATAGTACGTCGAGAATTTTACAGGTTCGATTTTCGGTCCTACAGTGTTCAATCTCTACGTAAACGATATTCCTAGAGGAGATAATACTCTTTCAGCTCTTTTTTCGGACGACACTGCTATCCTTTCTACTTCTCATAACGCCAACTACCTATCTATTCAAATTCAGAATCCCATAGACACTTTACAGCATTGGTTTCCGCGCTTGAAAATTAAAATCAATCCCTCGAAGTGTCAGGCGATCTAGTATTTCACTAGCAACTATCAAAATCACATCGTCTTTATCTTCATAACTCCCCGATCGAATGGGAAAACACTGTCAAGTATCTTGGCATTACTCTTGACCATAGATTAACTCGGAATTCCCACATCACTAGTACTATCAAGTAATGCAATGCTGTTGTTATACAACTCCGTAGTTTAATCTAAGGCCCCTGTTGTGTCACAGTTGTACTTAGATTGGCTCCCGCTAGGGGAGAATTTTGTTATTCTTGTTTTATGTCAAGAGTGTGGCTTGTGTGTTCATCAAATAAAGATGTGTCTGTTTTCTGTAGAAGCGAATATTCATTTATTGTCTCCTGTGTAAATAATTAAGAACCCTACAGGACTAGGGGATCATCTTCGATAGACAGAGTAGCATCACTGATGAAAATGTGAATAAAAATCATCTTGACTTTATTTCCTTTCTGTTCTCCATGAAAAATAAAGTTCTACTATTTAAGCAAATTATTTTACCCATCGCACTTTATGCTATTCTCGTATGGCTCTCTGCTGCTATGAGCCATATAGATAATCTGGAAGCTGTCCGGAACAAAACTCTCAGGCGAATTCGCCGAGCTTACCGTTACCTTTCTAACAAAACTATTAGAAGACTTCCAATTGTGTCGTTTTCGCAACAGGCGCAGAAAATTTCCAAGAAATTTTATAATGAAACTCCAGATCTTAGTAATGAGATTATTGCTGAGTTCCCGGACTATGATTATTCACTTCGTGCTAACCATAAACGCCCAAGGGTTTGTCTTCTTAGGTGCTAACATTAATTCTCCTATCGCGATACTCCTTCCATCTTTCTTACTTTCTCGCGTGCTGTGCCAACGTGCTGGCCTGGTGAGACGCATGTCGCGGGTTCGTACCCCGACGGTGTCGCTTAATTTTTTCAAATTTCCCTTTATGTTATTTTTAGCTTTTTCCATGGAACTGTAAAATCATCTCAATGCGAAAATATATGACCCCGAAGAGGGCTTTTTATTATTAATATTATTAAGTTCGTTTTATTTTTAACATTTATTTTCTGCTATGGGCCCATTGTCTTATCTTAAAATTTTTATGTCCACCTTTTTTATTTTTAATTCACTTTAACTTAGTATTTTATTTATTGATCACACGTACCTTGATATACCAGGTGATCATAATTAAACTTGGCCCATTCAGAGCCCTCTGATGCTGCAACTAAAAAGCGGATTGAGCTGAAATTTTGCAGATTGACAATTCAAAGGATGCGCTGAAAGATTCCGCCCTCCCCCCACAAAAAAGTAAAAAAAAATGTCGGCTAGGGAGCGCATTACAGCCCAAATGCTTTAAAAGTCATGCAATAAATAACTGTGCACAGTAAAAAAGTCATTGAAAACTTTTATTTTTACATTCTCAAGCATTATGATGTTTAGAACTGTTATTTTTACACTAGATGGTAACCCGTCATTTTGACGTCATAATACTGATAATGACGTCATAATGGAAAAAGTATATGAAAGTTAAAAAATATCCCGAATTATCTAACAATATTGCATTTAATCCACACCTTGTAAAAGCAAACCCTTTCATTATCTTTTATTTATTTAGTTTTTCATGCGATTGGAGTAGTAGACTGCTTTCCAGTTTTTCACAGCTCACTACGCGATATGAATACTTGAGCTACTTGATTCATTCACATTCAAGTTTGTGTACTTTCAGAATTCATCGCAAAAGTAAACAGATTTTTAAAAACTGTTAAATATACAGCTAAAAGCATCCAATTGTTTTAGTTCTGAATGTTTTATAGAAAAATAGGCTGAACAAACGTGATTTGATGGAGAATATATTAGTTTTAGGTAAGAAAAAATTCTGATCCACATCTGAAATTGAAATTAAGCCTAACCGGCTGTTTGTTTACTGAGGGCTTCAATTGAAAGATGAGTACAGCCCGGAAGTGTTATACAGAGACAACAGCTATTTTATATATAATTTTGAAGCATTATGACGGTACAAAAGTTGATAAATGTTGTACTGCAAGTGAAGAAGAAAAACAATCTGATTTGCATAAGCAAACGAATTCAACGTGAATTCTGGGTATAAAAAGGATGAGATCGGATGTGTATCATTCTTTCAGTTACGATAACAATTAAATTACAAGAATGTGCGTTAATCGTAATTTTTTTTTATCAAAACTGAAAAATGCTGTTGCAGCTCTTCGCGAATTTCGACGTCAAAAGAAATCGCGTCGGGGTCCAATGTCTCCACAAGGTGTGAAAGACATGATATCTCGATTCGAAAACACTGGGTGTTTGAACGTTCAACGTGGCAGAGGGTGAAAGCCTATCAGCGAAGAAGTCGTTTCAGAAGTAGCAACGGCCGTTGTTGAGAAGTCACTGACAAATGATCATGGAGTCAGCAGTGCATGTGCAGTGTCACGACAATTAGACGTACCGAATAGCACAGTGCAGAAGATCCTGAGAAAAATAGTGAAATTTTTTCCGTATAAGATCAGCCACAACCAGTAACTGCTTCTTACCGACAATGACCGTCGCTAATCTTTTGACCTGACTTTTCTTGCCCGAATGGAAGTCGATTACTCCTGGCCGTGGAACATTATCTGGAGTGACGAAGCTCATTTTTATCTGAACGGAACAGTGAACACCCAGAATTGTCGAATTTGGGCCTTGGAAAATCCACGTGCCTTCTACACAACTGCGCAACACTCGCCTAAAGTTACCGTCTGGTGTGGATTCACTTCGCAATTTATCCTTGGACCGTTCTTTTTCGGAGAACTTAAAGATAACGGCCCTGTTACATGTTCTGTAACAACCCTCAGATATCGTGACATGCTCAGCAGTTTCGTTTTACCTCAACTCCAGCAGCGACAATGCCTTGAGTCTATTACTTTTATGCAGGATGGTGCCCCTCCACATAATGGACTCTGTGTGCGGAGGTTTCTGCGACAACATTTTACGGATGACAGGGTGATTAGCCGATCGTTTCCTACTCCTTGGGCGGCCAGTTCTCCCAGTGATTTTTGGTTATGGAGCCATTTAAAGAACGTTGTTTATAGCGAGAATGTTACAACTTTGGCTGACCTCAAGGACCACATAACATTGTATGTTCGACAGATTACTGGCGACCAGCTGCGGTCCGTTGTTGAACACGCTGTACATCGCCTGCACATTTTACATACAACCACATTGAACAATTTTCTCTACATCGCTAGGCAGTGTGTAACAAATACATTATGCTTGAATTGGATTATGTAGCTTGTTTAAATTATTTCCATGTAATGCGCCCCCTAGCGGACATTTTAAAAATTTTTCTTTGCAGAATCTTTCAGCGCATCCTTTGAATTGTCTATCTGCAAAATTTCAGCTCAATCCGCCTATTAGTTACAGCTACAGAGGGTTCTGAATAGGCCAAGTTAAATTATGATCACCTGGTATATACCTTGCTACTGGAGATAAAGTCGCGAAGATCTGGGAACTCCTTTTTTAAAGACTCAATTACCAAAAAAGGGGTCACGCCACCTCCCTAACAGATAGCGTTTTAGGTCAGCCTGGATTTGAGTAACTTGATAAAAATATAATGGCTTTTTATATTTCCAAATAAAGGTATTGACCCGGCGGGAGCCATGTGTTCAAATCTTCGGATTAAAGTTCAGGAAATATAAAAACAACGGCTCCAAATAATCATCTGGCGTGACGACAGAAAGACAAGGGACTTTATTTTCACACATAAACGTAGATAGAAAATCAGAAGAGCATCGCAATGCTAATCTTAGCACGAAGCTAAATAGAACACAACCATCTTACATCGAATCAAAATTAACTCTGCTGAAAAACAAAACATTACTATGAGTTGCCAATCTATGAATACAAAACTATTCAAAATACGATTACATTTGGCTGATATCTAGGGGCGAAAGAATAAACTAAATACTTTCAAACATCCTCCCCCGAGATGAATATCCATTCAGCACTCCTAAATCAAATATATCATACAAATTAAACAATTATTAAATACAAATGAGGATTTTGCATGAAAAATTACAATATAGACAATTTTGCAATTACAAAACTAACTTCATGCGATTCTGGGGTAATGCTAAAGTCAATAACAAACAATAAAAAATTTCAGGTAACAAATATAAAACACTAAATATTCAAATTACGTAAAGTATACAAATGTAAAAAAATCAAAGTTTACAAATACAGCATATTATTATTTTCAGGATATCAATGAGTAAGTAACATATTAAAAATTAAAAGTTAAAGTACACTGCAATAAGAAATTGAAAGTTTTCAAATATTAAATTATACTTATTCATTGAAGGGTAATGGAGAGAGTTTTATTATGGGGCGTTTGAGCTCACCATCTGCAGTCTTTAGAGTAACAACTCTCACCTTACCGTCAGTTCCAGGAAAGACCTGAAGAATTCTCCCTAGTTTCCACCTCAGAGGTGGTTGATTGTCCTCTTTTATTAGCACCAAGTCACTAATTTTGAGATTGTCTTTAGTCTTGTGCCACTTGGCACGTTGATTCAATGTTGAAAGATAGTCTGTTTCCCAACGTTTCCAGAAACTCTGAAACATCTGCTGGGTCAATTCCCATCTCTTTAGAGTAGACACTTTCACATCAGCTAAGTCATGGTCAGGAATGGTTGTCAAGGGGGCTCCAATGAGGAAATGACCAGGAGTGAGGGCAGTCAGATCATTGGGGTCAGTCGACACAGGAATGATGGGACGAGAATTCAAACATGCCTCAACCTGACAAATCAGTGTTAGGAATTCTTCTATTGATAAAACTTGTGAGCCCATCGTTCGTCTAAGGTGATGTTTCATCGACTTCACTCCTGCCTCCCACAGGCCTCCTTGATGAGGAGCACCAGGGGGGTTGAATTTCCAAATAATGTTTTGGTTAGCTAGATAGTTGTGAAACCTTTCATCGGTCTTGAATGAGAGCATCATGCTCTTAATTTCTCTCGCAGCGCCAACAAAATTGGTACCACAGTCGCAATAGATTTCTTGTGGTCGACCTCGGCGAGCTGCAAATCTTCTAAGTGATGCGATGAATGCCTCCGAGGACAAATCACTCACAACTTCAAGATGTATAGCTTTTATAGCGAGGCATATAAAAAGACAAACATAGCATTTTGTTGTCTGACCTCCTCTTCCCTTTTTCATCTTTATGAAAAAGGGTCCAGCAAAATCAGCACCGATCCTTGAGAAAACTCGGCAAGGAACCACTCTTGCTTTCGGCAATTCACCCATCAGTTGAGTGGCTGATTCCGCTCTAAATCGATGACACTTAACACATTTCCATATACAGCTCCTGATCGCCTCCTTTGCATTGATTATCCAAAATTTTTGCCGAATCGCAGAGAGTACAAGCATAACCCCTCCATGCAGGTGGTTTTCATGATAATGTTTTATCAGAAGGCTTGTAACGTAGTGTTTCTTGGGAAGAATGATTGGATGCTTCTGATCATCCGATATTTCAGCCTTGGTTAATCTCCCTCCAACCCGCAGTAGGCCATTTTCGTCAAGGAAGGGGTATAGAGATATTATCTTGCTACAAGTTTTAAGGGGTTTCCCAGACTTCAAAGTTTTTATTTCTTCAAAAAACTCGCTAGCTTGAACTTGTCTTACTACCGCTTGTGCCTTCTTCAATTCATTCGATGTTAAAAATCCCTTCTGCCGGCGAACTGTTTTCTGACAAAACCGGAGGCACCAAGCTATCACTCGAAGTAGCTTGGTCCACGAGGAGAATCTTGATAAAATTTCATTGTTCAGATCTTCATTAAGAACAATGTTAACTGTCTGGTGATTGGATTTTCTTCTTTCCTTTTCAACTTCTTCAAACGGATTCTCAACATTCTTTGGGAAATGTGTATCCCAAGTTTCACTAGATTGTGAGAGCCATCTTGGGCCCTTCCACCACAGCTCGTCTGTCACAAAAGAGGCTGTCTTCAATCCTCTGGTAAGTTTATCAGCTGGATTTTCTGCACCTTTACAAAATTTCCAGTTTTGGGGGAAAGTCTTTTCATGGATCTCCGTGACCCGATGCGAAACAAAAGGTTTCCATATCTTTGCAGTACTCTTGATCAATAGAGGCAAATTTCAGAGTCAGTAAATAAATAGATATCTTTAGTATCTATATGGAAAGTCTTTCTCAAATATTCTGCAAGTCGTGATGCGATAACAGCTCCCATTAGCTCGAGGCGAGGCAATGACAATTTTTTCAGGGGAGCAACACGAGATTTAGCTAGAATAAAACTGGTTGTCCACAGTTCTTGATCTGGAGCTCTAATGTAGGCAACTGCTCCATAGGCTTTTGGACTAGCATCACAGAAAATACAAACTTGAAAAGGGTCTTTAGTGCTTGGTATATCATATGGGCGAGGTAAGACGATGTTTGTAATGTCCTTTAGCTCGCTAAACCACTCTTCCCATCGAGATTTCAAATCAGGAGAAAGTGTTTCATCCCAAGCTAATCCTCTTTCCCACAGCTCCTGAAGAAAACATTTCATCCGGATAGTAAATGGAGCAAAAAGTCCCAATGGGTCAAAGATCTTTGCTACTATTTTAAGGACACCTCTCTTTGTCGCCTGAGCACCATCTAAACTTCGGAGCACCGGTTCCATTTCAAGCCTCAAGCAATCTTCTTCGCAATTCCAAATTATCCCAAGAACTTTCAGGGTTTTACTGCAACTCTCAGCGACTGGTCTAACATTCAATCCATTATCCTTCCAGAGTTTCTTAAGTTCAGTTGAATTAGTCTCCCATTTTCTGAGCTTCATATTTGCTTCAGACATTATTTTCTGAGCCTTTAACGAAAGATTGTGTGCTTCTTCTACAGAATCTACACTGTAAATAAGATCATCGACGTACATTTTCTCCAACATTTTACACGCTTCACTGTGATTTTTCTCACAAGACTTTAAGTGATAACGAATCGTGGCACTTAAAAGAAAAGGGCTGCAAGAAACACCGAAGGGAACTCGAGTCATTCTGAAACATTTAAAGTTTTTCTCAGGTATATCTTCATTCAAAGAATCTTCATTAAACCACAGAAAACGTAAAAAATCA
This sequence comes from Dolomedes plantarius, assembly GCA_907164885.2. Classification (NCBI taxonomy): domain Eukaryota; kingdom Metazoa; phylum Arthropoda; class Arachnida; order Araneae; family Dolomedidae; genus Dolomedes; species Dolomedes plantarius. Next base: position 183,684,448 of record OU015495.1, on the reverse strand, counting down.
CGATCTTCTGGGGCTAGAGAAATCTGGAGAAATGCTTTCTCTATATCGGAGCAAAATCCAATTTGGCCTTTTCTAAACTTCAAAATTACTTCCAGCAAATCAGGATTCAAATTAGGGCCACTTAATAGACATTCATTTAAGGAAACTTCATTTTTCGCTTTAGAAGAAGCATCATAGACGATTCTGACTTTGGTAGTATCTTTCTCATTTCGAACTACAGCTCTGTGCGGCATGTAATACGATGCATCTTCACTTTTCTCAAATTCAGGTTCACACAGCTCGATGATTCCTTCATTTAGCTGCTCATCAATTATTCTTTTGTAGTCTTCAAACAATTTGGAATTTTTCTCCATTTTTTCCTTTAACTGTAACAAGCGTTTCTCTGCAATATGAAAATTACTACCCAAAACTTCATGATCTTTTTTCCATATTAATCTTGTCTCGTACCGATCATTTTTCTTCGTGGTGCTCTTCTCGAACTGTTCAAGTACCTCTGAATCTGAAAAGGATAATTCATTCTTCTGCTGTATTCCCAGAGCTTCCAATTCCCATAAATTTTTCAAAGAATCGACAATTTCAACTCCTGCAAGATTCATAATTATTGGGGTTTCAATGGTATTTCCCGAATGTCCCTGAACTGTATAACCAAACGTCGTTCCGATAGCTAGCAGCCTTTTGGAAAGGCGGACGCATTTGCCATTCATGACTTCACTCAGGTAGTCTGCCCCAATCAAGACGTCAATATTTTCAACGGTTCCATTATCTGCAAGATCTAATCCATAGGAATCAGCCATCTTTTTTAACCATTTTGTAGGCACCGGTACTGTAACATTTGTAATTTTCTCTATAAGAAAACCTGATATTTGTAAGCGTCGTGAGGGATCAGTTCTGTTTTGCAGTTCGACATTTGTCATTTCGAAAATGGGTTCTTTCCTGATATTTTGACCCCCAAATCCATAAATACGAACTGGTTGGCTTTTTTCTATCTTTAACTTTAGCTCACCTGCAATTCTATGCGTTACAAATGATTTTTGACTGCCAGTGTCTAATAAAATTCGTACCAGTTTACTTTTGTTTCCCGATTTTACAACTGCATTGCAAGTTTGCAAAAATACAGTTCCCGTTCCCGATTGAGATACAGAGCTCACTAAAATGTCGGAATCTTTGCGTTCTTCTACCGCGCTAGCAGCTGAAATTTCACTATTCTCCTTTTCACTTGATGCACAAATGGATTCATGGTGGTTTCTATTACCACATTTCTTGCAAGGAAATTTTATTATCCTACACTGAAAACCTAAATGATTACGTTTAAAACATTTATGACATCTTCTTTCAGCCCTCAATTTTCTTAATTTATCTTCAATCGAAAAATTTAAACATTTATGTTCATCATGAATCTGATTACAAAATATGCAAGTGCTCTTAACGGAAGCTGTTAATGCGGCAGCTGGCTTAGTGTGCTGAAATCTTCCACCCGCAAATTTATTATTTTTAAAATGGTTGTTTTCGCGTGAAACCGAAGTAGATCTTATCTTATTTAAATACATTGTAGACTCACGAAATTCTATTTCCGATTTCAAGAACTCCATTAATTCTGAAACATCAAATTCTGATTTTGATTTTCGTTTCCGGTTGAATTCTAAAGCCAAATCTTCTGGCAAAAGTTTCAATAAAATACAACATAAAATTTGCCATGACCCAGTTTCGATTTCTAATGCCTTCAATGATCTAATGTTTACTTCGCATTCGTCGTACATTTTTCTAAGCGCGAACACGTTTGAAGAACTTTTAATAGCTTCCAAATTTAACAAGCGAGTTAAATGGGCATTAACCGTGAGGTCGAGTCTGCCAAATCTCCGTGTAAGAATATTAACTGCAATTTCGTAATTTTTATCACTTAATGACAACCCACTAATTGCATTTAACGCTGCTCCACCACATAATGACTTTAAATAGTTAAATTTCTCTATATTGTTTAAAGAGTCATTACTATCAATTGCACTTTTAAACTGATCCCAGAACTCCAGCCATTTAGAATGATCACCATAGTATCGAAGAATTTCTAATTTAGGCAGCCGAAGAACACTAGGGTTACGAACCGAAAGTACTGTGCTAGGTGTCGACGCAACAGAATTCTGCGCGGACGAAAGATTAGGAGTTTCACTCGTGCTATGTGTCGACGCAACAGAATTCTGCGCGGAAGAAAGATTAGGAGTTTCACTCGTGCTTTTCAAATATCGAGTGATTTTCTTGTCAAATTTCAAGGCTCTTTCCTGATAATCCTCACTTGCTAAAATTTCTTCCTCTAAAAATTCAATATCAGTGAGATCTTCAATATCTTTATCAAGTTTTCTTAAATTTTCAACTTTAGAATTCAATTGATCCTGGAGTTCTGTTAATTCAGACATTTTTGTTTCCGTTTCCATAACATTATCATTTAAAATTGCTTCTATTTTGTTTAATAATTTAGTTGTGGCCGTTCTAAACACAATTCTTTTCTTTTTAATTCTATCTATATCGGATTCTGTACCTGTTTTGGCCATTGTTACAAATCAAACTGTTACAAATCAAAACTTTAATTAAAATCTCTCTTACCTTGTCTGAATCTAATTAGTTACAGCCTCTCAATAATCCATTACGTTAATCCATCGCGTTCGTGGTCACCAACATGACCCGGCGGGAGCCATGTGTTCAAATCTTCGGATTAAAGTTCAGGAAATATAAAAACAACGGCTGCAAATAATCATCTGGCGTGACGACAGAAAGACAAGGGACTTTATTTTCACACATAAACGTAGATAGAAAATCAGAAGAGCATCGCAATGCTAATCTTAGCACGAAGCTAAATAGAACACAACCATCTTACATCGAATCAAAATTAACTCTGCTGAAAAACAAAACATTACTATGAGTTGCCAATCTATGAATACAAAACTATTCAAAATACGATTACATTTGGCTGATATCTAGGGGCGAAAGAATAAACTAAATACTTTCAAACAGGTATCTATCCTTGATACGGTGATCTGAGCATTCTTACCATATTTGACGAATGAAATGTCTATGAAGCTAGAGGCTGTAGCATTTATAAAAAAATATTGCAAATTGATTCATAATTTATCTCTATTCTAGAAAAAAATAGCTCCCACTGCCGCTGTCAAAAGCTTGTCACACTATCTCCTCCAAAACCGCTGGGGGTATGGGGTCGAGAGCGATACCAATGGATGCAGAAAAATGGGGGGACCAAGGTAAGACATATCTCATCTTCGTTGGACTTTAAGTTTTTTTTAAATTTTATGTTTTGTGAGAAAATATTGACTTTTTCATCTTCAGATTACGATAACTTGCCAAAAAATTATCGTAGAATTTTGGCCTTTTTACATTCTAAGACTCCAGACATTTCTCTTTCAAACTAGACCTCATTTGTTTAAAAATATTTTAAAACAGGCTAATATTTTCATCAAAAAATGAAATACACTTTTTCAAGAAATATCGTCTCATATGTGGATGTAATATCGATGCTCCTCGAGTTTTTTTCTTGCAAAGAAAATATTTACATCATCTGGAAGCTGAAAGCTTTCTTATTCATATAAACTTCATTTCAAGTCTCTATCTTAAAATTTCGATTTTTAATTGAACTTTAAAGCTGATAATTTAACAGTGATGAAAAGCCCTTCGCATAAGGGTGACAACAGTAAATGGATGCAAGCTGTTACACTGCCCGAGAATCACCCATGTATCTCGCTATTAGCCCTAACAGAGGAGCGAGCCTCGCAGTGGCTATCCCCACCACCTCTAATCTATGCCAACATCTAATGCGTAATATCTATGATGCTGCCATCTATATCCAGAAATTTGAACGATTTGTATAATGTAATATATATGTATATACCGGGTGTCCCAAAAATGACCGACGATTTCAAAAATCAATTAAAGAAAAACGGATGGAAGTGATAGAAATGTACGGTTCATCAGTGATAGAAATGTACGGTTTGCTGCATTCTGCTTAGGTAACCAGGGAATTTATTCTCACCAATTTTCAAAATTAGTTACAAAGTTCGTCAACAGATGGCGCTGCTGACTGAGAAAAACTATAAAACAATGTTTTCAAAGCAAGAAGCATACGCAAAGTGGCATGGATTGGCCTCCCTATTCGCCAGATTTGACGCCATGCGATTTTTTCTGTGAGGGTACTTGAAAGACCAGGTGTATCGTCACAATCCTCAAACTGTAGATGAACTGGAACAATACATCTCTGCTGCTTGTCAGAACATTCAAACTGAAATGTTTGTACGGGCGTCTGCGAATTTTGACCTCAGACTGCGCCACGTTGTTGCTGCAAACGGCAGTTATTTTGAAAACATTGTTTTATAGGTTTTCCTAGTCAGCAGCGCCATCTGTTGACGAACTTTGTAACTAATTTTGAAAATTGGTGAGAATAAATTCCCTGGTTACCTAAGCAGAATGCAGCAAACCGTACATTTATACCGCCTTCATTTGTTCTTTAATTGATTTTTCAAATCGTCGGTTATTTTTGGGACACCCCGTATATTATATATATAAATATACACATATATACATATAAATGTATATATAATATATAAGTGTATATATATATATGTATATACATATATATATATATATATATATATATATATATATATATATATATATATATATATATATATATATATGCATATATATATATATATATGCACATATATATATATATGTATGTATGTATGTGTATATATATATATATATGTAGACTTTCCTGTCTACGTAGCTGGCTGGTGTCTAGGGGGTGTCCAATAATTACACACTTGAGTCAAAAATCAACTATACTTTTTAAAACTTAACAATAATCGTTTATTAATGTAGACAGCAATTACAATATGGAGAGCCTAATTTCACTGTTTCCGGTACAATATAACAATAATCACGGGAGCGCAATGCTTCGCTTCCCTTCAACAGAACAAAAGATCGACCAGCCTTCTCGCTCCCGTCTGTATACCACAATGCAGGACTTTAGATTCGTGGAGTTCACGTGTCCACTTAAATTTTCCCGGAAACTGTACTGCTAGATATCGCGCTTGTTAGAACCGCGAACTATTGACCTGGGTGCAGGATAAGTGGCCATAAAGTTCTTATAAAGTGTGGTTTTGACGCTACAGACCCCATAAATTCAGAGTGGTTCGAGGGCTCTTCGAGAATTTTGACATTACACTTGCATTCGGAATCTCATAAACTTCCTACACTCATATCTGGGGATGTTATTGAGTTCAGCTACTTCACATGCCCGTATAATGATCTGCAGGGCTACGATACATTATCTTATTTTACTTTTAGGTTGCAATTTTAGAAAAGGGGTCGTGCTTTATTAACAGGATAATTTTAAATACGCTTTAGATATCTAATGGTGGGCCGTTATTATCACACACACACACACACACACACACACACACACACATATATATATATATATATATATATATATATATATATATATATATATATATATATATATATATATATATATAAAGTGAAATCTCGATCGATCCAGTCCCAACGATCATATTGCTTTGATATGTTTCCGCATCTATCGTTTTCCCGCATTTATCGTTCATTTCAATCGGTCCCTTGAAAAACGATAGATCGAGATTCCACTGTATATATATATAAATACATATATATGTATATATATGTATATTTATATATAATATATATATATATATATATATATATATATACATACATACATATATATATGTATATTTGCATAATATATATATATATACATATATATATTACATTATACAAATCGTTCAAATTTCTGGATATAGATGGCAGCATCATAGATCTTACGTAGGTTAGCCACTGCGCTATTCCCACAATCAGTGGGAATAGAAACAGCCAGTGAGCCTAGGGGCGAAGCCCCTAGTAGTTAATACAAAAGTTTCATGGGACTGTGGCATCAAAAGTAGCGAAGGAGTAAAAGAACATTTAATCATATATATCAACAGGAGTTTCATGGAGCTGCTACCACTGGATCTACTGAGTTTTTTTAATTCCTGGTGTGGTTGTTTGAGATTAGCATGAACTAACCTTTCTCCTTTCTTCTAAATAAACTTAAAATAAAATAATTTCACAGCTACTATTCAAAGCGTCATATTTTATGTCAAAGATCCGTCGAACTCTCTCTTTACATAAGTTGCTACTTTTACAAATTAAACTATGAATAAAATATAACAGTTAACAGTTGAGGCTTGGTTCTAAAAATCCTCCCACCTTTTGATTGATGGCATACATTTAATTAATCAAAACAAATATAAAACTGGCCACACAAATATCAAGGCTAAACTTTAAATCAAAAGAGAATCAAGTTCTTAAAGTTCTACACTAAAATGACTTAAGTAGAGTTCAAGTAAAAAATCTGGATGGCATTTTAATTTGCCGTCCACTTCTAGTCGCGACAGTCTTAAAGTCCTTCGACAAATCTGGAACTAAATTTGTCTTTGGTATTTTTGAAACTAAATTGTCTTTACTCTGCGTCTCAGTTTCATTTTTCTCATCTGACTCCAAAGATGACGGTATTTCGAGATGGAATATTCTCTGGATTGGTCGAAGAAATTCTCCAGACATGGTTTTCACACGAACTACATGAATGTTGCCGTCTTTTCCTGGATATAGTTCAGTCACTTTTGCTAGAGGCCACAGCACTTAGCGCTTATTGTCACACTCGATGAGAACTATGTCCCCGATTTTAATCTGTTGAGAAATCGGCACTGTAGTTGGACGTTGCACTAGCAGGCTGAGATATTCACTTCGAAATCTCTTTCTCAAGAGCTCTCGTAAATTCTGTAGATGTCTCAGTTTCTTGTTGAAATCAACTTTATCCAAGTGATCCAAGTCAGGAACTCCAAACACTGGAATTTCACCTAAAAACAAGGAATCTTCATATTTGTCCCACAGAAGGCCAAATACTTTTAATGGTTCCCCCATTGTAGATTCCACACTGCTCGGCTCTGTTTGCTCCCACTCTCTCAAGTCGAAGTTCGCACTTGCCATTAATTGAGTTGACTTTGTAACAAAGTTTTCTGCCTCTTCATTCGAATTGACCGAAGTAACACAGTTGTCAACATAGAAGGAATTTTTCAATTTTGTAGCCACTTCAATGAAGGCTCACATTGGTCTAAATAAGAGTTGATCACCGCTCCTAAAAGAAACGGACTGCATTTTAGTTCGAAAACTACTCTGCAATGGCGAAATTCTCTTATTTCTTTTTGTTCTGAATTTTTCCACCCCAGAAATCTTAGGAAATCACGGTCACTTCTTTGAATAGATATTTGAAGAAAATCTCTTTTCATATCCGAGATAATCCCTATTTTTCCTTGTCTTAAATCAATCAGCAATCCAGGTATCAATTAAATTAAATTTTGACCTCTTGCTAGACAGTCGTTAAGTGACAGAAAATCCTTTTGCTTGCATGAAGCGTCAAATACCGGTCTTACTGATGTTGTAGAGTTATCTTTGAAGACCGGTCTGTGGAAGATAATGATTGTCGATTCGTTTCCCCTCTTCTGGTATTTCTTCTATTACTCCAGATTCGAGCCATTCCATTGTACGTTTCAAATTTATCGTTCAACATCAGGTTCTTTGTCGTGGAAATCAATCGATTTTCAGCAACTTCTCTGTTACTTTGTAAAGTTTCTTTCTCATTGATCCAAGGTAAACTGACTTCATATCGATCTTCCACCTTTTTCAGAGTCTTGTGAAAGTGATACCACACTGCTTCTTCTAATTCTGAATCAGTTTTATTTTCTTTAGCATCTGCAATTCCTAGTTCTTCTAGCTTCCACAAGTTTTATATGTCATTGCTGTGAGTCAACATAGACGTTATCACTGATGACATGGACAAGGCGTTTCTTTCTGAAATGTAATCATTCATCTTTCCCATGATTGTCCATCCGAGTAGTGATTCTACAGCAGCCAGACCGTTTTCTAATTTCTGAACTCTTCCTGTTAACAGAGGACCTGCGACGTCAGCTCCAATAAGGACTTCTATTTTCAAATCCCTTCTTCCTACATCAGATGCATGGATATTTTTCTGCCTTAGTTCTTCTATCCATGGTCCAGGCTGTAAACTTACCACTGGTCCACAAATTTTCGACTGTTCCAACAAGATCAGTTTTCTAGAATAATTACCATCTTGGCTTCTAACGCTTACTTCGTAGCGTTTGTGAATTTCTCTCTTCGTTGTTACTCCTCCAAAAAGTGCATGAATCAAAGATTCAGATCCACACAGGTGGCACCCTATGTCTATAGCAGTCTCCTTTAATATATATGAACGCTGCGACCCTGTGTCGATAAGTGCCCTCACTGTCTTCTGCTTTTTGTTGCCGTTGATATTAATAGTGTTTGGAGAAACACTTCATCTGGGAAACTGGTGCTCGCAAGTGATACTTTTTGTGATTCCTCTTCTTTATTCTTCTCAACGTCATTTCTCTTTTGATTGGTTTGTAAATCCGGACACATGATACCCCAATGTCTTTTCGAGCATATCAAACATCGTACATTTGTCCTGCGTTGCTTAGCCCTGTGTCCAATTTTGAGGCAGAAGAAGCACCCCTTCCTTTTCTTAATTTCTCCATTCTTTTGACTCAAAGTCATCTTCTGAGCAATAAATCAATGTTGGCTCTCATGAGGCTTATCACAAAATATGCAAGAGTCCTTTTCCCTATGGTTTGTTGTTTTATTATGGCCTAAGAATAAATCATTTGCTGTTGGCACGAAATCTTCACACTGGTACCTTTTATCTCTTCTCCTTTCTTGGCACCAAAATCAAATAATTTAAATCCGGCTTTCGCCAAAGAAATTTTATGTTCTCCTTCTACTTCCTTTCTTAAAAACAACAATAACTGTTTTAATTTTTCAGAATGAGAATTTTCTCCTGTAATTATTGATGCATGATTTCTTAGCCAAACTCGTAATATTTCCTCGGGAATGCAGGATTCAACGAGCGGAAATAGTATTGCTGCATATTTATCGCTTGTCATTCCTATTGACTGCAACAAACGTAAATACGACTCTAACTTATCATACAATTCGGACATGCTGCATTTTCCTTTTTGATCCGTAACATTTTTAATAATCAGACCTAATAATTCCTGAATATAAAATTCCACCAACAATTCTTCCCTGTCGAACCTATTTCTTAAACTTTCTATAACCATTTCATAATTTTCGGCAATTGCAGGGAAGCTGTTCACAATGTCATGTGGTCTCGTACCGGGTATCGTCGCTTGAACGAGATAATGCATCTTGTCCTCGTTTTGAATTTCCTTATCCTCATGTATTCGCCAAAATTGTCCCCAAAATGGTAGCCAATCCTTAATGTCGCCACCGAATTTTTTTAACTCTATATCAGGTAATTTCAGTTTCCTTTTATTTAAAGTTGGCGACACACTGCTAATGGATTGTGCCATTTGGCGATTGAAAAATAATTCCATTTTCACTCGTATTAAATCTAACTTTTCTTTGTACTCTTCAACGTGTGTCCATTCTCTTTCAAACTGATCACTTGAAATAAATTCTGCATCCAATATTTGAGTGTCAAAAGTTCTAAGTACATTACATAAACGTTCTAAAGTAACAAGTTTCGTTTTCACAGATTCTTCATCAGGAATTTCCTTTTCTAATTCCTGCAAAATTGCATTAAATGTTCTCGTAAAAGACGCTCTGACAGGTTTTCGTTTCTCAAATAACGATTCCATATCAATAAAAATATAAACTCAATACCAAAGAATTAGCTTAAACGAAATGGATGTTCTACGATCCAAATATCAACCTTTATAAAAATAATAAAATTTCTGACCTTTTTACCTATCAAGTCCGGAAATCACCAAATGGGGAAGTGTTCCGTATCCTGTGCCGCTTGGCGCTATTTGGCGCGGTTAATGATTTTCCACGTTTGGCGGAAAACTCAGATTATTGCAACCTATCTAAGCGACGCCATCTTTTCGGTGTCACTTAGGCTTAAAAACAAAACAAATAGAAACAAAATAAATTTTATAACTTACCGGAAAGCCACTTTGTGAAGAAATAATAACTGTAGACGGGATTTTGGGTAGTCTTTTTGTATCTGCCATTTAAAAAAAAGAGAGATCCCCCATGATCATGTATATATAACTGCTTTTAGGGAAGAGTTCCGTATCCTGTGCCGCTTGGCGCTATTTGGCACGATTTCTGATTTTTCCGCGTTTGGCGGAAAACTCAGATTATTGCAACCTATCTAAGCGACACCATCTTTTAGGTGTCACTTAGACTTAAAAACAAAACAAATAGAAACAAAATAAATTTTATAACAAACACATATTTCTATTCTATTTGTTTGGTAACCTTTCCAACTGTCAGAATAAATTGTGCTACCATCTGCAATGTTTTCAATAATTTTATCAAGAAGGGTAGAGCTATTTCTATTAGGAACAGTGACAACAAACGAATCTTTTGTTTCTCTATATATACCACCAAACACCCACTGTTCGGGTAATACTCGACCGCAATTACTTTTACGTTTAATAAACAAACTTTCATCAATTTCCACAATGCAATCTGGTCCACCTACCTTCTTGTTTGGTTTATTCTCCATATCCAAGACACATAATTCACGCATGTATAAAGATAATAGAATAATAAGATAAATAGAAAGAATAGATAAATAGAAATTATATATATATATATATATATATATATATGTGTGTGTGTAATTATATATATATGTTAGATAGAGAAATACAGAGAAACATGCATAAAAAATGCATATATATAGAAACTTTTGCCGTAAAAGTCAAATAACCAATGCCGAAAAAGTATAACATTTTACCGACAGATTCTATTAGAAATGTCCGTACATCAGGAGCTCATTTCTTATGACTTCTCTCCACAAGCTCTGTAGCTGCGGTGGCGTTAATATGTAAGTACCCGAATAAGAAACCACCATAAAAACATCGTAATACAAACGAATGATAATATACCATATTGAAATATTTATCGCCAAAAAAAATCGCCAAATTTCCCGGCACAGGATACGGAACTCTTCCCTGCTTTTACTATTAATTAAACTGTCCAGTACCTATATAATTAAATACCCAATAAGGGTGGGTGGGATTGGGTCCTCAGAAAAGTCCTTCGTCAAGAAAAGTCACATGAAATGAGCTTCTGTTTATGGACATTTCTATGAGAATCTACCGGGAAAATGTTACATTTTTTCGACATTTGTTATTCAGCTTTTACGGCAAGAGTTTTATATATATATATATATATATATATATATATATATATATATATATCCATGTTCAATGGATAATTATCCATGTTACAAATTTTTCCAGTTAGAGTAACCTAATTCATTTAAAAAGTCACATTAGTGTGAAGAAGTAATGGTTTAAAAAGTAGTTATAGTGCCGTCTAACTAAAAAAAATTATGTGAATTAAAATAAAAAAGATTAAAAATACAAAAAAAGTTCAAATTTCTCAAAAAAAGAATAAAACTAAAATAAAAAATAATAAAATTACAAAACAAAACCACGGTAAAAATGTATTACATGATAAAATTTTGTAAGATTTCATAATTATTTACAATTTAATAAAAGTTAAACCCAATGTATTAAACATTAATTTTTTAAAACTTACAAATTTTCCCAATAGGGATCATCTAAATCTTTTTCTAAAAGAGGTATTTCGTCATCTATTTAAAATAGCTAATAGGCATTAAATTTTCAATATCCTCAGTCGCGGGTGTGGGACACTCAAATTCTAAAAGTTCAAGCCCCTTTTTGCCAAACCCTGGATAAACTAATTTAATATCATTAATAAATTGTTCAACCCTTTCCCCATCAGAATTTAAGAAATGTAATTTATGACGACGATAAAAATGTAAACCCATATACTGACTTAGCATTTTATCAGTTCGACGACACTTCCAGGACTTTTTAAACCAACGATTTTCATTTTCCAAATCATTGATTGTGTTAGCGGCATTTTCTTTAGAAACAAATTCCCCTTTACTATGATTAGTCGTTAAATGTTTGGTACCCCTAGAAAATAATTTTTCTACATTATTGTATTATGATGCGGAATCTGGATATATAACACTTGTGTCGGGGTGGCAGTAACGTTTAATGAAAGGCCAAATATCCTGTTTCTTTTTGCTACCAACTTTAAAAAATAACCCCCCTTTATCCTCCCTACAAAAATCCCCAAAACAGTAATTGTTGAATTTTTTGGAACCCCCTACCTCGCCCATATTTACGTTTAGTTAAAAAAGTTTCATCAATTAGAACCGATTTCCCTTTCCCCCTAATTTATTAAAATTGTGAGAAGCGTGAATTTCACAAACTTCTCTTAAGAAAGAAAAATAATCGCATAAAGTTTCTTTGGATAAAGCCGATTCGTTACGACTTTCCCGCCAGCTCTGTAAATTGCAAAATAAAAAGTTGGTAGGAATTTGTAGAACGAATGCAAAAATAATCGCGAGTGAATCCCTGAATGGTATTTTAGAATTTTCAAAAAAGTATTATCCACAAGATTTACGGAGTCACAGCAAGGATGTGGATTAGATTTTAAAAAATGCCGCGAACAACAACCCCATCTCCATCCCAATTTAACATTAGCCGCACGATTTTTTTCATTTCAAGTCCACATTTCGGACAAGAAGGAGAGCAAGAGTCATTTGGGAGTAAACCCACATCAATTGCAAAAGCAATTGCGGCCTCCTCTGAATTTATTATAGACATCCATGTAAAAATTGAAAAATTTAAAAGTAAGGGATGCATATCTCAAAAAAAAAAAAAAAAAACAAACAAACAAAAAAAAATAGAAATTGGCAGAAGCAAAAAGACTTGCGTTCAGTTAAATTCCTATAGTCAAAATGTACGTTCAATAGTAAAACTATAGAATTGTTAACGTTTGAAATTACCAAGTGATTAAAATTAAATTCATTATAGATATACCACGTGATCTCTACTTAGAGACACAGCAAACAAACAACTCAACAAACACGAATAAGAAACCACCCTAAAAACATCGTAACACAAACGAATGATAATATACCATATTGAAATATTTATTGCCCCCCTCCCTCCCAAAAAAAACGTCAAATTTCCCGGCACAGGATACGGAACTCTTCCCACGAAATGTTTGAGATTAGCAAGAACTAACCGTTCTCCTTTCTCCTAAATAAATTTAAAATAAAATAATTTCACAGCTACTATTCAAAGCGTCATATTTTATTTCAAAGATCCGTCGAACTCTCTCTTTACATAAGTTGCCACTTTTACAAATTAAACTATGAATAAAAGATAACAGTTAACAGTTGAGGTTTGGTTCTAACAGTGGTATCACTTATATCTTATTCGTCCCAGGCTGCGGGTAGTATTCATCTTAACCAGTCACTCGTCAGAATTTTTTTTTCTATTCAACCTTTTGGAAACATTCGGACTTCTCCTATTGATATGGCTCCAGTTGTTGTGTCCAGTAAGATTTCGCTTTGTGTTGAAAATGGTTTCACCAAAACGGCCATAATAGCCAAAAGACCATAAACGAAAATCTCGCCAAAATTGTTAGGAGAAAAAAAGAATTAACGAAGTCACTTATTTTATTTTGCTTAATGCGACTGGCGATAGTTTGATTGTCCTTTATTTTTCTGGAAATTCTTCGCAAAAGTTGTAATTTCTTTCACCCTCATGGTGTAGCCACATTCAACAAAGGCAAAGCTTAAAGAGTAAAGATATTCGGATTTTATTTCGAATAGTAAGTAGGAAAATGATTCCGTATATAATGATTTAATGATAATTTAATAAAAAAATATAAAAATGATTTTAATGGATTTAGAATCGTATGAATGTAAGTTTAAGAATATTTTTGTAATGGCAAACCAATATCAGTTTAGATTTATTACTAATTGAAACAAACCTCAGCGAATTTTTATGCATTTTCAAATCCCAAATGCTTGACCTCCTTAGGGCATGTTCACATAGGAGTCCGTTGCGTAGCGTTAAGGAAAAGATGACGTTAAGACGAAAATAAACCAATCATAGGCGTTAAAAATTTCATTGCTAATCGTTTGGAGGCCTATGGTTGGTTTATTTTCATCTCAACGTCATCTTTTCCTTAACGCAACGCAACGGACTCCTATGTGAACAAGCCCTTAATCTGGAGCCAGTTGATGGCCGAATGGTTAGGACGTTGGCATTCGGTTCAGATCCTGTGGGTTCAAGTCCCACTGTTGGCATGGATGTTTGTAGCCGTTCGGAATCGGCTTTAAACTGTAGGTCCCGGTCAAATTAGCCCTCGTGTAGCAAAAAGTTGACCGTAGCTCTCCAAGCCAAACCTAAACCTGAATCGGGAAATTCAAAACCTTGAAATTCAATTTTCCCTACTTTCCCCTATTCTAGAATAAATTTCCCTTTCCTGAATATTTTTCAAGGCTTTCGATTACTTTCGATTCAAGATTTTCATTGCCGCGCGATGCGAAACCGGCACGAAGTTGCTGTCTGGTAAATTCCCTTTTCATCCGAGAGAGGTAGGTTGTTCTGTTTGAATATTTTGGTTCTTGTTTTCTTTTCTAAAGTATTCAAAGGTGTGTGTTCAATTTTTCAATTGTCAAATAAAATAAATTATTATCTATGTTTGTAAATACACAGCTGGTAATCCGCCAAAGAATATTGCGATTCTTTGAAAAATTGCGTGGTATCATTTATTGAGCAGATTTGTAGTTAACTTTCTGTATCTTGAAATTATTATTTCTGTTGTCCAGGATTAAATTAAAAGTTATGTGTTAATATAATTTCCTTTAGTGATGTTTGTATAATATTAACATTTTTGTAAAGTAATTGGAAGTCGCATTATACTTTACAATTAAAAGAGGCGTAGATTACTTGAACATTTTGCGATATATTTATTTAGGTTATGAAATACGTTGAATTTTTTACTGTCGTTATGGGCCGTTCTATATCACCCCGGCGCAAGTTTTTGACTTTTAGAAATTATAAACACTGACGATTTTTGTTCCTGGCGATTACCAAATAATATTTTATAATGTAATAGCCTGAAGGTTTTTTTCTACCTATTTCTTTTCATAAAACTTTATTTTAGATTAGTTGTTTGATGGGGTCATTTTATCCCGATAAATTATTTCTTTAATTTAAATCAAAGTGTTGTGATGAAAATATTTCATGAAACATTGTATCAAGATAATTTGCTATGAGTAATTTTAAAATATGAAGAAAATTCTATATATTTATAATGATACATGCTTATTAAAGCGGATTTGATGTAATTTAAACCAGCCTTGGTAGAAAAAAAAATTCGCTTTGGCAGCGAGGGTCCCTAGGCAAATTAGGCACGTGCATAGGGCCCATTGGGAAGGGCTTGAAAACACCAAATTACCAAAAAATTATCGATGATAACAATAAGGATAAGTACAATTAAAAGGGGAACGTGTTTTCAACCCATTGTGATAGAATAATTACTAGTTTGTGTTGAAGGGGTTATGTATATCAAAGTATAAATTTAAACTTATAAATGATCATGGAGAAGAAGCTTTCATGCATTATAAAACTTGTATTGGGGAAATTCATAGCATAAATGTAAATGTTGATGAACTGCTAGTGGAAATGGAATTGTATGATATATTGAGTAAAGCTGAGAATTGAATCTCAGCTTTTGAAAAATTGGATTTTATAATCGAAAACAAAATTATATCCATATTTCCTACTGTTGGAATAATTTTAAAATTGCTTTTAACATTACCAATGAGCAATACCAAAGGAGAGTGTATGTTTTCCTTACTGACACTGGTAGAGATTTACTGATGCAGCACTCTTTCAGAACAAAACCTAAACACACTGGCAATACTGAACTTGGGAAAAGATATTCTGAAAACTCTTTCTTATGCAGATGTTATTGATAAGTTTACAGCTATCCAAAGTAGAAAACAAATATTTTTTAATTTCTTAAAAGAATTTCCTATTGACTTTCCAATTTCAGTCTATATTTTTTTAAAATTTCTAACAAAATAATATTAACTTCCAAAAATTGTGATTTTTTAAAAAACAAATATCATACTTGTTCTTGTTTATATAAGATGGGCCGTGACTTTATTTATATGCCTAGGGCTGAATACCCTCTATACACGGTTCTGTTCGCAGCCACAATTTCATAAGAATGAATGTTAATAAAATTTGATTTATTAATAACTTTATTTCACAATTTTCAGAATGAAAATTATGAACAATGATCTGACTATCTTGTTTTCTTCAATTATTTTACTAAGAAACATGTTTTAAATTAGTTTCCACTTAATATTTTCAACGAAAATGTCTCATATGATTTTTATATCTGTTCAGAAAAACTTATATGAAAATATTTATCTTTAGAATCCTTTTTTTTTTAAAACTACATTGTATGGCAAAAGCAAATTATAACTTTACCTAAGAAAAAATCATTGTGTTTTTGAGATTCGCCAGGTTGTTAACTTTGACGAATAATTTGACTTTTTACAGAACTAATCACCAAGGCCACTTTAATATGGAAGTAGCATATCAACTTTTAAGAATTTTTCCCAAAAGTTAAATAATAGTCATATTAGCATGGCAACATGAGCAGGAGATTCCTATTCTTTTCTTTTCTTTTCTTTAATTTTTCTATGGGGCCATTTATGTTATGTTTATGCTGAATGCTAGTTATAAGTTTGTGTACCTAGTCTGCTTTATCAAATTCCCATAATAAATGAGAGACTTTAAAAAGGAATCTCACCCCTAATCATCTATGGAACCATGGATCCCTTTTTAGCTAAAAGGTCAGCTTGTTCATTACCATCCACACCACAGTGGGTCGGGATCCACTGGAGGGTTCTATGGATTTCTTTCCTCCTGAGCTGTTACAGATAATTTTGACATTGTAATACATCTGCAGATATAGCAGCAGCATCAAAAGCAATAGCCTGAATAGCTAGCTGCCTTTGAGTCAGACAATACCATAACCCTATCAAAAGTTAAATTTCTAATTTTACTTTTGATAGGGAAACTTTTGATGGTTGATTAGAGAATATTGCAATAAACAAATTGTGTTATGAACTTGAACAAGTGGGCAATCCTTTTTCATGTGAAAGTATTGAACTTGTCAATATTTCAACCAAGGTTGTTTTCTCAGACTGTATCACAAGTGATGTTTATATTCTCAAAAGAATAAACTGATTGATATTTTGAAGTCACTTTCACTCACACAGCTCTACTCAAAGCAAACACCTTTACAAGCAGTTTTTATTAATACTCCTGGTGAAAAAACGTTTTGTGTAGCAGTTATTGAAGGAATTGCAGAACTTCAAGCAGAAGACAAAAGTAAAGATATTACGACATGCAAAGACTTAGAAGAATTCAAAAAGAAAATTGAAATGAAGTACTTAAGGCATCCGTACTGATTGCTTTTCATACCCTGTCTAGATCTGATTGCACAGGAACTTAGTTTGGAAAAGGTTAATTTTTATATTGGTAAGCTATACTATTCTCTGCAGCCACAGAAGACACCCTATTGGCACTTTGCTCAATTGCAACACTAGATACCATACCCGATGAAGTATTGGTAATACTGGAAACATTTGCCGAGTCTACTAACCCAGAACAAAAATAGCCAAACTTCAAGATTTACATTGGTCTATATTTTTCCCAAAACAAACTAGCTGGGAAAGGTTATCACCAACAGAAAGTGTGTTCATACTGAAACCAAGACTAGGATCCGCAGCTGAACATATCATCCCCTATAGCAGTGCTCCCCAACCTTTTAATTGCTGCGGACCGGTCAACGTTTGATAATTTTACCACGGCCCGCCGAGGGGGGCTATGACTGCAATTTTAATTCCTAATTTTGAAATGTTTAATAAACAATAAATTAATATAAAATAGTTACAAGATTTCTTCTGTTACAAAGGTACAAATTAGCACAAACCCGACAAAGTCGCAGAACAGAAAACCACAGAGAAAAACACCACAGTAAATAAAATGGAGATAATTTGATGTTCTTTGGGCGGCCCGGTACCATTTGATCCACAGACCGGTACCGGTCTGTGGCCCGGGGATTGGGGACCACTGCCCTATAGGACATAGATGAGCCATGGAGAACAAGCAAGTAGCGCCTGTTCTCTGTGAAATACTGTGTGGTCCAGACTCGAATCTAAAATTGAGCAGATGCTCCAGTGAGAAGAACAGACATAATCCTCCATGTGAATGTTCTGCAAATAACCTACTGTATACCAATACGGGTGAGTGTGGAGGCAGGGAAAGACTGTGTGACAATGATGTAAATATTGCACCAGAAAAGTCATATGAAAATGATGACAAAAGTAACAACAACCACAACTTGAGGCTAATTTAATTATGCTATTTTTTTCATTTATTACTCAGTTTGTAGTTACCATTCAAAGTCTGTAGTTAGTAGTTTCAAAGCAGTTACGAAGCTTGATCCAAATATTCAATTACTTTCAAGGAAGAAACAATTTTAGGAATTGTTGCTATGTCAGTTATTTTTAATTTAATACAGTTGGCTCTCTGTTTAACGACTTTCAAGGGACCGTGAAAAGATCTTAAGTAAAGACCGCCCTTAAACAAAATTTGTGAAAAAATAACATTTCCCATAACATTGGAGGGGCCGGGACTGGGAAATATGGTCTTTAAATAGAGATTGTCGTTAAACAGAGAGCCAACTGTACTATTATTTTTCTATTGTATTTCTTTATAATGTTAAAATTATTTAAAAATACTTCTACTTTATTATTTTTATTTGAAGAAGTATTTAGATATGTAGTTGTTTATTAAAATTTAAAAATCTGGATGAATATGTATATATATGTGTGTGTACTTATATAAATAAAAATACCAACAGTGAAATATAAAAATTTACAGTGGTATCTATGAATCTAATAATTTTATAAAAAAAATAATAATGATTAATGTTATAACATGTTTTTACCATTATGGGAATACAAAAATATTTTATATTGTAACTTTTTAAGTCAAATAATAAATAAATAAGGACTTAATTTTTATTTGTTATTTTTATATGTAATGCACCAAATTGTTAAATCTATACCTAACTATAATAATTTCATAAAAGTCGCATTTATAGGTACATCAACTTATGCAGCCTCCTTTAGTACTACCTAATTTACATGCGGCCTCTAATGGTAAAAAGGTTCCCCACCTCTGCCATATACCAAGTAGCAACAATATTGTGCTAGTGAAGTGGGGTTTTGAGTAATGCAGGCTAAACCACCATTAATCTTTAAAGCTTTATTTTCATATTCAAGTGCTTCGTCAGATCCAAGAACACAGAAAAGGTCTCTAGATTTCTTAATGACCCAATTTCCTCTTTCAAGCTCCTTCCATATTGTGGGACATGCCTCTTTCAAAGCACTCATTTCTGCAGGGTAATATGCCATCATACCAGAGTAATTGTTTAAATCTAACCAAAAAGTTAGCTGACGATAGATTCCACTTATTAAATGTGTTCATTCCAATTACAATTTCTGACTTATCTCATAAATTTGCCACAAAAATTCAACCATAGTAATGTATTCCCACATCATTTTAAATGTTGGTCTGACTGTTCATGAGTTCTGTCAAATTCCCATTTGTTCATATAGATTACACTTTTGAATGGTTTCTAACAGATTCCGAATATCAAAGCCTTCAATACTCTGATTTTGTAACTCTTGAACTCTTTTGAAGATATCAGCACATGAGTACTTTTAAAAAAATCTACATATAGCAATCGTACAGTGCAACAAGAGTGTGTTTATAAGCTTCTAGGTATTTGTCTATGATGATGTGCTGCACAATACTGTCCCTCCAGCAAAAAGGATGCAGGGCACTTTTCTGGGGGCTCTTTCTCCCATTTCTAAGAATCCCACACGTTCCAACTGTGAACTAACCATCTTCTTCACAGGATGCACTTTCTCCCTTGCCCCTGATTAAACACGTTTTTTAGACATTTTATTTATCTTTTAATATGAGCTATTAAAAAAGAAAATCGGCCAATAAATAACCGAAATAAAGTGGAATTTCTACATTTGAACGCGCCCATTTTGATAACATCATTACTGCTATACACCACATACCATGGAGTGACACCATGGAAATTATTCATGTACAGGTAGTTTCTGATGAAAAAATATCCATCCATCTTCCCTTCCTAACTCTGCCATGGAGCACGTTTTTCAGACATGCTGCCCTACTATAAAGCATGTTTAATATATATAGGTCTATTAATACTAAACTTTTCAACCTCTAGATTTCATCAGAATGTATTATTTTTAATTACTTCTGCTTTTATGATTTATTTGTTACTTTTAACTCAGCTTTAAATTTCATCAACCATTATAATTTTAGGAAAGAATTTTTAACTAAACATGTAAATTTTTATTTTAGATGAAGTGTGATTCAAAGGTAACCAGCCCTTCCAGTGTGTTTGAATGTTCTGCTAGCTATTATAATCCAGCTGCTAAGAAATGGGAAGCTGGATGTTTCACTCTGAATAAAAATTATATTCAATTTATTTGTAGTTTAAGAAAGGATGAACAATTTCATTTATGTTTGCCACTAAGCACTATAACTGGTTTAGAAAAAAGACAATCAAATTTCATCTATCCATCTTTAGTTATCTGTGTTGGTTCTGAAAAACACTGGTTTGGATCATTTTCAAGTAGAGATGCAGTCTATAATTTGCTTGAATTATTTTGGCGAGAATCTCTTATTAGCAAAACACACAGGAAATCTAGTCCCCCAAAGATTTGTAAATCAAGTTCATCTCTTGGAAAAGAACTTTTGGAAATTTTATGTGAATCAAAAAACACTTTAATTGGAGCTGCAAATGCTTTATCAGACCAGAGTCGACAACTGTATGAAGCAGAAGAAGCTGTTGAAGATGTAAAAAATGATTTGATTGCAGCTGACGAAGTTATTAACTCGCTTTCATCACCATTGGCATTTGTTAATTTTATGAATAAAGAGAATGAAGATACAAAAATAATGCCTTCACATAGGTACAAAGTAACTTTTTCATTTTCCAACAGTGAAAATGAAATGGATTGGGAAAAAGGAGTACTTGTGATTTCAAGTGATGTCATTTTACTAAACAAAGAAGAAGAGACACTAATGCAAGTTACCAAGCATGAGTTGGAAGTTCTTCAGGTACGTTTAAATTTGATATTTTGTGAAATATTCTATCAGATTTACATATTGACGTGACATTTTTAACTCTTAACTGGTTTGCCCGTATGCTGTAAGGGCAGCGATATTTTCTCCTTTCTTTTTTTTTTTGGTTTGCTTGTATTTTTAATTCTTGTAGAGAGATTATTTAGTATAAATATTTTTCAATAGATGGCGTAGCTTGTCCATGTCTTTCAGATGCTTTTCATCTGGGTTTTTCTTTGAACGGGAATTTAAATTCATGACATTTTGTTCTACTGTATTGAATGATTGTGATTTCAAACTGATTTAGTTTTGTTTAGCAATGGATGATAACGTCGACGAAAATACTTTCTTGTTAGATGATGAACTGAATTCTGATATAGATTCAGAACTGTCCTCTAATTATCTGGATTATTCTTCAGATGACGCATGTAATAGTGAGCTCAGCTCTAATGAGTTCTGTCAGAATTTTTACCAAGGTTGATGTAAAAAATCCACCTGTTCCTTGTCCTTGGTTTAGTTTGATGGGGATTCTTTCTGTGCATATGCAAGCTGATGACACTTCTGACATTCTACAATTTTATGAAACATTTATTGATTCTTCTCTCATGAGTAAAATTGTGGAAGATACAAATAAATATGCTAAACAATGCATCCAATCGAGTGTTTCAAGAAAATTCTCAAGGAGTACATTTTGAGAAGAAACAACTGTGGTAGAAATACATGTATTTTTCGCTCTGAAAATACTTAAAGGAATTGTAAAGAAACCTGGAATTGATCATTATTGGAGCAAAAGACCTTTGACTTACAACCCTGTTTTTGCTAAAATAATGTCTCATTATTGATTCCTTCTTTTGCTACTTGCATTTTTCTGATAATACAGCATTTAACCCAAACAATCATGAATGCCCTAATTTAGTAAAACTTTGGCCAGTTCTGAAACAACTGAATAAGAAATTTAGTGAAACAGTGACACCAGAATGAGATGTAACAATAGACTAAAGCCTTATGCTATTCAAAAGGCGACTGGGATGGAAACTATGTACTCTGCTCAAAAGAGCTAGATTCAGAATAAAATGTTTTATGTTGTGCGAATCAGTTTCTGGTTATGTGTGGTCCATTATAATCTACACAGGTAAAGAAACAATTTTGAAACCTGAGTATTCTAAACTCTGCATTTCATCACAAGTTGTCCTGACATTGATGCAGCCCTTGCTCCATAAAGGATACTATCTTATGATAAACAATTATTATTCTTCACTGGAATTAGCAAACAAACTAGTTTCATGTTGAATAGACACATACAGTGCACTAAACCTCAAAAGAAAAGAAGTCCCAAAGGAAATGCAGAAACAAAATTAAAAAAGGAGAAATTATGGCTTTTCAGTGAGGAAAAGTTACTTTGATGAAGTGGGTGAATAAAAAAAAAAATGTTTATTACTTTCTACAATTCATAATACTGAAATGGAACAAATTCAAGTCCGTTCTGAAATGAAAGAAAAACCAAAAATTGTTATGGATTATAATTCTATACGTGGAGATTATGGATCAGAATTTGAAACATTTTGAAATTATCAAAAAAAGGGGGGGGGGGGAAAGTATTACAGAGAGATTTTTTTCCACATTTTGGACATTGCTATATGGAATTCATATGTCGTCTGTTGTAAGGAAGGAGGGGAAAATGTACTACTACAAACTTGAGCTCATTGACCGCATTATTGTAAAATATCATAAAGGAATAAATTTCCAACGTGGCCGACCAAGTTCTGAGCCTGATCCTCTGAGACTGACAAAGACATTTTACAGAAATCATTGCTCTCACACTTAAGAAAATGAGACCTGCAAGACAATGTGCAGTTTCCTGTTCAAAAAGAAATGAAAATGGAAAGGGAATCCGAAAAGAGACACAATATTTCTGTCCTGATTGTGTTGTAGGACTTTGTATTACCCCATGTTTCAAATTGTACAACACACACACACAAACAAAAAAAAAAGACTTCTGAAAAGTTTGGAAAAGTTTAAAGTTCAAAATTTTCAGTAAGTGCGAGAAACATTTTTTATCTATAAAATGTTCTTCACTGCATACAGAGTGTACTTGCAAAAAGCAAACATTTAGAGGTTTTTGTGTTCCAAAACTATAAAATAAAAAATGGTGTAAAAGCATTAAAAGGGAAAATTAAAATAAAATTATACCACTTTCTCATTCTATCAAGTATGGTGTTTAATTATATGCAACAAAAAAATATGACTCTTTTGTAAATATTTCTTGTAAAATAAATTGAACAGTTAAAGGGTTAAGTATTTAGTATTGCCCAAGTTACTTACATAGAGATGTCAGCATTTGAGGAAATATAAAAATCAAACAATGGTGTATTGAAGGTATCATAATCTCTCTATTATAAAAAAAAGTAACTGGCGCCGCCGCTATCAAAAGCTTGTCACGCTATCTCCTCCGAAACCGCTGGGGGTATGGGGTCGAGACCGATACCAATAGATGCAGAAAAATGCGGGGAAGAAAGTAAGACATGTCTCATCTTCGTCGGACTTTAAGTTTTATTTTTATTTTATGTTTTGTGGAAAAATATTGACTTTTTCATGTTCAGATTACGATAACTCGCCAAAAATTAATCGTAGAATTTTGATTCCTTCAAACAAGACCTCATTTGTTTAAAAATAATTTAAAACATACTAATATTTTCATCGAAATATTAAACCCACTATTTCGAGAAATATCATCACATATGTGGATGTAATATCTATGCTCCTCGAGTTTTTATCTTACAAAGAAAATATTTACATCATCTGGAAGCTTTCTCATTCATATAATCATTCAAGTCTCTCATTTTAAGTCTCTATCTTAAAATTTCGATTTTTAATTGAATTTTAAAGCTGAAACAGTGATTCCCCTTCAACAGTAAATGGATGGAAGCTGTTGCATTGCCCGAGAATCACCCCTATGTATCTCGCTATTAGCAACTTATTTCTTCAACTTGCTGTGCCATGATTGCTGCTGTGCTTGAGCACACTGCTCGTAAGCGATAGTCCCCGGTTCGATCCCGGTGGACGCTTATTTTTACTAATTATTCTAAATATTTGAATTTTATTCTTTTAATTCTTATTATATTTTTATTTTACTTATCTGAAGAGGGCTTAATTTTTATTTTATTGCTGAGCACATATTTTCTGATGTATATATCTTGCTACTGGAGGTAAAGTCGTAAGACCATGGCATTCCAACAAACTCAATATACCTTGATCTTGACCCTAACAGAGGAGCGAGCCTAGGGGCTAAGCCCCTAGTTTATAAAATATTGTTTATAATCTATTTATTCTCTAAATTTTTTAAAATATCATATTAAATACCTACATAAATGAAAACATACTCTAAATGTCTTTTTAGCCACAATTTAGTTACATGTCTTTTTAATGAAAATATGTTGTGTATATATTGTGCTATTGAATGAAAATATAAAATATATTTTCATTTTATTCCAATGTTTAAGGTGTTATCTCCATGGGAGCTATGCATAATACACACTTTTTCTGGAATGAAGAAATTGTGTTACTTTATGTGCCCACAACTGTCAAGGCTTCTGAAATTTGTATCATCCATATCACATTATCAAGAGAAAATTATGTATATGGATGAAGATTCATCAGTGTATGAGACTGCATCAAATTATAGTTCATCATCTCTTGGTGAGTCCTAAAATCTAGAAAATTATATTTTTTCCCCAAATTTAAACAGATTTAGAAAAATTATAAAATATAAGTATTTGTATGAATTTTGATAGAGGTAATGCTTGTATATTTATTACTTCCGTCTAAAATTTGCACGTGAGTAGATGTTTGTAATTCTGATTATTTTAGACATTTTTGAAAACAATTATTTTTGAAGTACTAATTTAAAATTTTACACTTTCTTGTTGTATAGGAGTTCAAAACATCAGTACATTGGTATTTCCAAGCTAGAAGTTAAATCTTTGGCTATTTTTGCTACAATGTGTTTGTTTTTATTAGTACTTTAGTTCTGTTTAAAAAATTATTATTATTATTATTATTATTATTATTTTTTTTTTTTTTTGGGGGGGGGGGGGTAAACTTAATAAACAAAATGTTTTTCCTCAAATCATCAGCATATACATATTTGAAATTAGCCATTACAATCAGCTCTCCACATTTGAAGGGTTCAGAGATTTGGGACACTTTCAAAAATCTCTAGGCTCCCCCAGACCTGAACTTTTAAATTGTTGACCTTATTTATTATACACAAGATACTGAGACAGTACTCTATACTACAACAGTAGGTTTTATATATTTAAAATTATAGTATCAACTATTTTGGCTAAAAACATACTGAGAGAGAGAAGCAATCAACAGACAAATACAGTATGCAATTCAATACATGTTCAGAATTTAGATAGCAATAAAAAAATTTAAGTGTGTAAAATGCACTTGTATGTAGTACAGTACTGTGTTTTAAAAATATTTTTAAATTGTTGTGTGAACATAGTAATATTGTTTCATAGACTGTTTGTCTATCAGATTACCTCTTTTGCTTTCTGTGTTAAACTATGCTTATGACCAGTGAATTGAGATAAATACATTTTAAAATTTTATCAGACTTTGCTGTATAAAGCATAGCTAATATGTTGACCTTTTCTAGAAAGCTCTTTACCTTCTTTTGCCTCTAAGGAATAATTTCAAAAGGATTTTGCTAAGACCCCATGAAGTTTAGATTTTACAGCCTATTAAGCTCTTTAAAATATAGAAAGAAAGTAGAGTTCATTACACTGAGATATAAAACACTTGAATGTGTTTGGTTATTATAGGGACATGTTGTGAACAGAATACTGAGTTCAGAGTTCTCAAGTACCCCTTTTTAAGTTTTCTTTAAAACAAATTACTCAAGTGTGTTTCTATTCAAGAAATTGTATACCATACTAAATTACATAAAAATTCTGAATTATTTTATGACTGCATATCATGAATTAAGACAAAAATGCCACTGTGTGTTCCAGTTTTCTCAACAGAAGGCATTGGGAGAAGAAAAATTAAAAGTTTGCAAATAGTGGCATTATATGTATATCACTGGCAATTTTTTTTTTTTTTTTTTTTTTTTTTTACAAAATGTTTATATTATAGAAAAACTAACATTTTGTATATTTTTACATAGAAAGTGAAAGGAAAGGTCTTGTGCTCTTAATTCGTAAGAGGCATCTAACAACTTTGTTCAGGGGACCCCCTTTAACTCTCAAAATCAGAAATAAATACTTCGCTGAATACATAAAGGAAATGTTTTTTTTCTTTTAAAGGTTCTGTTGCAGATACACAATCTTCATCATCAGGTTCCTCGAAATCACCCCAAAAAGTTGATTTAAAGTCTGGCCAAGTTCAAGAGAATAATTCTGTTCTCTCAGATGAAGAAATTCAAGAAATAAGTAGGGTCCTACAAAATTTGCAAACAATAGCTGCTGAAGTTGGTAGAGAACAAGAAAACCAGTTGGAAAGAATCAATACATTGACTGAAAATATGGAAAAAACTGAAATAAAAATGAAAAATAGTAACATTTCAGCAAAAAAAATGACTTAAGTACTTATTGCTATTAAAATGTTCGATATCTTCAAACTTCAATGTGTTATGTGCTATTATTTAAATGAATTAATATTGTTTATAGCTTGTTTTATAATAACAAAATATTACATTTGATGATAATCGTGTTCATTTATGTTAGAGGATATTTGTTACAAATTTATTACAATTAAATACCTGGCATTAGCAGCAATAATTTAATTAAGGCATTAGAGAAAATAATTATGACAAAAAAAACTTCATTAAAGAAAATAAAAATTTTAAATAAAGACTGCTTCAGGAAATAAGTTAAATAATCATTATCTGATTTTTTTTTAAAAAGTTGTTAAATAAAAAATTCTGATAAATATTTTCAAAATGCACATCCTTAACATTTTGCCTGATTGACATGCTATCTTCATTGTTAACTTTCGGTTCAAATTTTAAGTCCTCATTTTTTAAGGTTGTAAGTAAATAATGCAAGTGTGGTATATAGTTAAATATAAATTTCAAATCTATTTCACCAGAGTATACTTGACCGTTTTAATAGGTTAAGATGAATCTAATGATAAAATTTATACTCATTTGATAACATAGTTATATTTTCAAAATTTTTTTTTTTGAAGATTAAATAAATAAGTTATTAACAGAGCCCATCAGTTCTGATGTGGTCTTGTTGTATGTGTTATAATTTTGAAAAATGTGACATCTTGCAAAAAATTTCAGTAGCAGAATTTACTAATGTACTTAATATAATATATGGTTGTAGTGGAAAAAGTAACCTCATTTTTTATCTTGTTTCGTTTAATAATTCTCTTTCAGTGAAGGATTTCCAATGTGATATATTTGAAAAAGAAATAATGCAAAGTTGTATATTTTATGAGACATATATATATTGTGAGTTGAATTGATTTTAATAAACTATTTTAAGAGGTGATATGCTGAATTCATGTTGTTTTAATTGCATATTCTGTACATATAGCACCAGAATATTAATATATTTATAATACAAACTGAAAAACAGTCAGCACATACATCTGATAGTGACACTTATGACCTCAAGAACAGAGATAAGTAAATTGGTAGACATAAGACTACAAGGACAGTGGAGCAAACTTTGTACTGTGTGTACCAAAATTGAAACAGAAATGAAAATGATGCTGATTTGCCAGATAGTTTATTAATAGGACAATGCAAAATAAAACTTAATTTTTTATTAAAAAAATAACTAATTATACAGATTATTTATACTAATTGATTGCAATAATGAATTTCATTAATAAAATAGACCCAAGAATAAAGTTAAAACTAATTACTTAACTAGTGGAACATTTACAATTGTATGCATCATAAAGGAAGGGGTATTTTTGAAGCCATACATCAGTGCAGAATGAAATGTTTATAAGTTTGGTTTCATAGCAAAATTATTCACATTTAAAAAGTTTTTACCTTAAAAAATCATCAGCAGGTGAATGGGCAGTTTTGATAATGTATTTATAGAGTAATGTATTATGCAAAATAGGTTCTCTTTAGCTAATTTTCCATAAACAAAGTAAAAAAGATATGACATATTGTTAATATAATTATTTTTAAATATTTGTAAATGCAGCACTAAAACAAAAGTGATCTTTTTTCCTTTATACATAAATGATAACAATTAACAAGTGATATAAAAAGCATTTTATTTCCGTTCAATAAAATAAGCTAGATTATAATACAGTGAAAGACAAAATGAAAATGTGCTTTTAACAGATTTAACATTTACTATAATACATTTATATGCACACATATTAAGAACTGATTGAAATAGATACTTTAACAAAATGCCTTTGTAAGCAATAATCAAATAGTAGTTTAGTAAATATTCAAAATTTTTGTTCACTTTTTTCAATTATTGCTTTCCCACAAGCTTCAACAAGTTGACCTAACAAACAGATAGGCAGCTCTTTTAACTGGTCCTTTTTTATAATATCCTTTAAAGTTTCTTCTAACAATTTTGCCTTATCATCATCTGAAGTTTCTGAAAAAGAAAAAAAATTAATTTAAAGTATACATATATGAATGCTTCACATACAACAATCAAAGTTTCTAAATTAATACAATGTTTTTAAGAATTCTTCTAAAAACTTTAAATTATTTTGTCATTTACAGCAGTAATCTAATTAAAAAAAAAAAAAAAGTGGGTTCAGTAAGTCTATTGTAAAAGTTTTATAATAATCACAATAGATTATTAAAAATTTTCTTTCTATTATTCTTGTTAAGAACAAAAAATTCAAGAATTCTATACTAATATTAGCAGCTCCTTAAACTTTGCAGGAAGTCATCCTGTTGTAATTCTGAACCTAGGTATCAAAAGTGGATCAACAGAAAAGTCAGAAGTGAAATAAAATTGATTTAAAATTAATACAGTGTGAGAACTCAAAAGTTCAGCATTTAAGAAGTTTTAAGGGAGCATACAGTAAAATGTAAGGAATATTTAAAGACTTGTAAAGTAAATTTCAATATCTAGGTAAGAACATTTGGTAAAATATTTCCTTGAGCTTTATCAGTTTCCATGCTGTTGCATGTGCTCTTCTAAGTTTTATTTATGTGCAGCAGTCCTGGTCAATCTAAAGACAAAAAATATACATGCAAAAGAAAGAAAAGCAGTCGTTTTTTAGGAATGTTTTACATTTTGTTTTTTATACTAATTTCATAACTTGCTGAACAAAATCGTTTTAGATGTCAGAATTATTTTTCAGTCAAATACAGTGGAATCTCGGATCTATCGTTTTCGAAGGGACCGACTGAACTAAACGATGGATGCGGGAACATACAAACATACAAGTATTAACATACGAACGAAGTATTAACATACGAACATACAAGTATTAACATGCCTTAAAGTTTGATATCCCTAAAATATATTTACTCACATACATAAATGCATACATACTCGTAGTGTAACTGAAGATAAAATTACAAAGTTATACTGAAATCCAAGATAATACTAATAAAAAAAAGAAATATACGTAGATAAACAGGAATTTTAACTCAAATAAAAGTACTTAATCGTTGTTTGTTTTTTGTCTGTTTTCTCTCCACAAGTAAACAATATTTTTTTTGTGTTGCAAATTGCATTCTTTTCGGTATCGGTTATTGTGTGAGAGTATAAAGAAGCGGCAGCCGTGAATCGTTTGTAACTAGAACCATTCCATTGCACTGGATGGGGTCCAACATAAGACCACCAGGAAGTTCTGCTTCCGGGTGAAACACTCATCAGCCAGTGTAGAACTGCAGTAATCAGAAACTTCTCGCACACTAAACCAAACACCAGGGTGCATCCTAAGGCCAACAAAAAAGCTGACTGTGAACCATTGCTGATAAGAACAGAAATGTTGAATAGTCGGTGAATTTGGAATGAGTTGCCGAAAATAGGGTACTCCAGGGGCTAAAGAATTAAGGAACACTGACGAACAAATAATGGGAGTGGTACAATAAAGCGAAACCAGGCTGAACAAGAGAGAACAAAAATACGAAACCGTGCATCTCAAATGTTCTGCTCATTGTTTAATTAGAGCGTCATTCTAGCTCAATCCAGACATTTATATTTCAGGTTCAGTTATGAAAAAACGATTGATCCGATAAATTAATGTAAAGCTGCGATATTCTGAATGAATATTGCGGAAAAATGATGGATCGAGGAACGATCCATGCGGTCTTTTTTGCTTGTTTTCTATGGAATTTATTCAGGACTGGGTAAAATAAATGATACATACGGGAAAACGATCGATCGAGATTCCACTGTATTAAAAATAAAAATTGATTTTTATGGTGATGTGTAAACAGTATAAATTTTTGTTTTTATTTCAATTTTAGAGTTGTTTTTTTTTAAAGAGATGATGAATAGCTGATAAATTTTTTTTTTATCCGTGTACCTATCTGTAATCGCTAACCTTTGTTTTGATAATTTTTTCTTTGAATATTGCAAACACATTCAACTACTAACATGTGAGATACTATATTTATAACAAATGCTTATGAGGGGTGATAACTAATATCCCTGACTGAATAATAACCTTATTCATGGCAGAATCAATTGCAGTAGAATGCAAATGAAAGTTATCTGTGAAACGAGAGGCTTTTATAATAGAATTTTCAGTGAAAAATGATAAAAAATAATTACCTGATTTCACTATTTTGGAAGCTTCAGGAAAACTGGAAGAAGTTGCAGCAGTATCCATTACAAAGGATCCATCATCGATCATTTTAAATTTTTCCAGCGTAGCGTCTTGAGTAACACTAATATAAGCCATCAAAGCCTTGTGTAGAGTAGATACTTTAGGCGATTTAAAAGGCAAAGCTTTAACCTGGTGTATATTCAACTTGCACACATCACCAATAGTTTTGATATTTTTTGAGACGAGGAGACTTTCTAAACCTCGTACCCTGTAAGATGTATATCTTTTATTAAATAAAGGACACCCCAAAACAAACAAAAATAAATAAATAAATCATTTAAATATTAAACATCCAGAAAATATAAAATGGGTTTCTTATACTATAAAACTAATTCTAATAAACAGGAGAAAAATAAAATGACACAAGAAATATTTGTGCAATTAATTTTATTAATTATATCATCTCATAAACATTAATTTTATTATTATGTGCTATAAGTACCAGTTAGCATCCTTCAGCATTTGAGAATAATTTAATAAGCCAAATAGTTTATAAAATATTAATAATTCATACATGTGGTGGCTTTGCTGCAAAGAAGAGAACTTTTGAATACTCAAATGATGGTCGGAGGAGCATGTTATGTGCAAGTCCAGTGAGTTGGGGAGTGAGTAAGTCCAAAATAATGTCATTCCACCTCTCGGCATGCGACTACGTAGTACCTGAAGACTGTTGTTTACTTGGTGCATCATAACCTCACAGCATGCACAGAGTAGCACAGGTACGAGTTAGTTTAGGACAAACAGAACAACAGGAGCTAATGCCATAAGGCGAAAGTCAAGCCCCCAACGTTGACAGGGATTGAGTAATTCAACATAATAAGCATCCCGGACGGTTACTCCATATGCAGTGATGAACCTGAAGATCAGAAGCTGCATAGCAATACCTGCAAAACTTAGCCGAGGGTTAATTTCCCCTGTTTGTATAAGGAGTGAGTAAAAAGAACCTGATTTTCTCCTGATCTCATTTTTTGTTCAGTAAGAATGCGTCGGCCAACTATTTTCCAGCAGCACTTGTTGGGCAAACACTTTTCTCCCAGGTAGAGATTGCTTTAATTTTGTTAAGTTTTAAATGTTGCAAGTTTGAAACTCATGTCTCTTTATTCACAAACAGCACCTACTTCAGTTTGCCAGGTAGACACCTTCCAGTAATAGAGTCAGAAGGCTTGTGGCAGTAGAGGTATTGTAAATCAGTAGGTACCCAAACACCCTTCATTATTGTGTACATGTACAATCAAAATTATATTTCTTTATAATTTACTTTTAATAACATCTTTAATACTTTTGACAGACTTGTTAATGCAATAAAGAGTTTTTGACCATTCCTTACAGTTCACAATGTAACCCATAATATTCTAAAATTTCTATTTTTGTGAAATGGTAATTAAAAAAAGATTGTAATAAGAAAAATCACAATTAAATAAAATGATTTTTCAAACTAATTTACACTGGAAAAGTTAATACATTATCTAATCAATAATATATTAATTATGTTAAAATTTCTGTGTTATGAGTTCATTATACTAAAAATTAATAACCTAATGCAAGGTAAGAAACAGGAAATTTTAAAACCATAATTTACAGTTATAGCGATGTATTTTAAAATCTAACTATTACATATAATTATTGTACCCCAAGTACAATAATTATTACTTGGGGTCTTGGGTCATAAATGATTAAATTATACCATTATATTAAACAATAAAGTGTACATATTGTTTTGGTTTAAAAATTAAAATTGTCCCAGGTTATCCACTGAGATAATATTCTACACATAGATATATTTATAAAGCTGAAATACCACTGTTTTCAGTCACATTATTCAATACGTAAAAGTGTATTAAAACAGTGATTTCTGAATGAACTGTCTAGGAATGTATAGAGTTTACAGACAAAATCATTTCCAGTTTCAAAATGTTGTAAAACGGATGAGAAATTAAAACAAATAAGATCTGTATACCAGATGTACGAAGTTGTATCCTATAGAATTTTGTGATTCTTTTATTTGAGAAATTTTTTATTCATTTATTTTTTCTGACATTTATACATACATGATGAAAAGGGAGGAAACCATTACATTTAAAATTTTAAAACTTTCTTTTAATTATTATTATTATTATTTTTATGATTGTCAAACTTATCTGTCACTCTTATTGTATGACAATGTTTAAAAAAGAAAAGGAAGAAAAAAAGAAGCATGAAATAAAAAAAATAAAAAAATATTTTAAAGGTCTTAATTTCAAATAACAATAAATACCAATTCAGTCTATGAAGCTGAAGTTGATAGCTCTGACAATTTAATCAATTAACATCATTATTAATTATAATAATTATTTATAATAATAAACATTATTATAAATAATAATGATGTGAAGTGTTTATACAGATCCAGCATTTATATAGCTTTTAGTTCAGTAATCTTATAAAAAACAGTTTATACCAAGATGGTGAGGTCAAGTCTTTCAGTATGTTAGAAACGTCATCAGGGCAATTAATTAAAGCAGGTGACACTGGAAGATCGCTAAAGTCCAATACATCAGAATCTTGATATTCTGATGATGAGGGAACATCGTCAGACTCTGTAGCCACTGGTAACAGTACAGGGGATCCTTTTTCAGTCTGCAAAATATTTCATCACAAGTTAATAACACAGAAGTATCATTATATCAGTTTGTCAACATATTAGATATTAAAATAAACTAGTTGTACAGCCATTTGTGGGTTTCTATAATTTCACATAACAATTAAAGAATAAACAAATATATTACAAACTACAAAAAATGTGAGGGAATATATTTTTTTTTACATTACTTTCAATGCATTTAATACTTCCAACATAAGAAAGTTTTCTTTCTGAACTTCCTTAGATTTATTTCACATTACTAAGTTTAGATATTAACGGATCAGAAATGTTAAATAGCTGTTTTATGTAATAAACTTTTTATTATGAAAATCTTGGGTCTTACAAAATCTTGGGTTTTTTAGAAAATTGTACTAACCCCACTTTTACAAGGAATTATTTAACAGAATTGTAATTTTACTGTTTTGAAATAGTATATTTAAAAGATATGTTTAGATCACTGTTTACCATCATTTTTTTAAAAATCACAACCTCCCTCTCTAACAATAAAGGTACCTGCAACCTCAGACATAAAGAAAACAAGCTATTAACAGATTTTTAAGAGTAAGATTTTAAACTAATATTCCTGTAACCCACTACATCATATAATTAAACAACATAAAATACTAAATATTTATTAATATGGCAAAACTTTACTATTTTCATTCTAAACAATCTTACATAACTTCCTTTCATTTATCATAAATTAGCATTCCAATCACTAGTACTACATGGGATGAGTCCTGGGACTCGCCACTAGATGGCATTCTCAATCAAATATCCATATAATGTTCTGTTAGTACTAACTTTGAAAAGGCTGCTATTAAAGTTTCATGACATGTCGGCCATTTATTTACAAGTTGCTGTCGTGTAAGTGACACTACTTTTGATTTTGTGTAAACAATGGACCAAAAAGAATTTTGCATCTTAATTAAACATTGCTTTTTGGTTTAAAAAAAAAAAACATCCAAACCCAAGAATGGCTTGGAAAGCATTACAGTGCATCTGCTCTGTTTAAAACAACCATTTGTCGATGGTTCAGTGAGTTTAAAAGTTAAAAAAATTATCACCGGTACGAACACTGATGATAATGCATGTTCTGGACATCCAATTGAGCCAATAACTACAGAGATCATAAAAAAAGTCTACCGTATGGTTTTGGATGACCGCAAAGTGAAAGTAAGGGAGAGAGTTGACATCGCAAAGATATCAACAGAACAGGTGAGACATATTTTACATGAGTATTTAAATATGAAAAAGCATTATGCAAGATGGATGCCATGTATTCTAACAATCGACCAAAAACAGCAATGTGTCGATAATTCAGAGCGTGCTTTGGAGCTATTAAAGCATAATTCAAACTAGCATAATAACGTTTTTCCGCCGATTTGTAATAATGGATGAAATGTGGATCCATTACTACACACTGAGTCAAAAAGGCAGTCTGCAGAGTGGTTGGAAGCTGGTGAAAGCTGCCTAAAGCAACCAAAGACGTAACAATTGGCTGGAAAGGTCTTGGCCAGTATTTTTTGGTATGCACGTGGCATAATATTCATTAACTATCCTGAGAAAGGAAAAACAATCACAGGAGAGTATTATGCATCATTACTGGACTGCTTGAAGGACAAAATCAAGAAAAAAAGGCCGCACATGATGAGAAAAAAAAGTGCTGTTTCACCAAGACAATGCACTAACTCACACATCAATGAAAGCAATGGTAAAATTGAATGAATTAAAATACAAATTGCTTCACCACCCCCGTATTCTCCAGATCTGACCCTTGTTTCCTACCTTGAAGAAATGGATCCAGAGGAAGAGATTTTCATGAAATGAGGATGTCAAATACCAAACTGATGCATATTTTGAAGCCCTTGACAAATCATATTATATGAAAGGTATTCAAATGGTAGAGGACCATTGGAATAAGTGTATTGCTCTTGAAGGAAACTATGTTGAAGAATAAAATCAATTTTTGTCAAAAAAAAAGTTTTTTTTCATTGCTAGTCCCGGGACTTTTCACCCCATGTAGTATACGCAGCAATATTAATAGTAACCCAATGAGACTTATCACATATACAGACAACCATTTTTGAAAGTCATTCTGTTCTAGAATCTAGAACCTCACTACTCAGTTTTCCTCTTTTCAACTACAGGAATTTCCGGTTGTGTTTCCTGAACTTGCTAGTTTGCCAAATCTAATCTAACCAATCCATACCTTTATAAACAACTTACACTTAAGCCCTTTTTTTTCTTTTTTTCATGTTAAACTCTCAATGGAAGGCTCTTGACTCTTAATACCATATTGAAATAAATAATTTCGAAAACTATGTGGTGAAATTACTATTACAGTAATTACAACTAAAAATTATTGTGGTGACTCCCTTGGGTCCTGACCCACAAGTTGAGAAATATAGTGTAGCCAGGATTTGTAGGGCCGTATGCAGGGATGGAAAGAAGCACTGGATTTGGGACAAGAGGAATACTCCTGTGAAACCTAAGAGCTAGCCTTTTAATTTCTGGTAGAAAAGTTTGAATGTGAAGATATTTATGAATAATGTCATGTCGAATGTACCAAGGAGCAGATACAAAATGCTAATGGACATAATTTTGAATCACTTGAAGACTCCCAAGATATGCAATAGCTGCAGTTTATCAGACAGTAGATCCATATGCCATAATGAGACATAGGAAAAATTTATATAGAAGCAACTTTGTAAGAGGTGACAGACGACTTGAATAAGATAGAAAGATAGAAATGGTGGCAATTGCAGCCTTCACTTTGTGACAGATATTCATAACATGAAGGCTCCAATTTAATTTGGAATCTAGAATAATTCCAAGATAATTATAGGAGTTGGCCCAAAACTTTGAAAACTATGTGGTAAAATTTACTATTCAAGTAAATACAACTATAAATTATTGTGGCAACTCCTTTGGTGTCCTGACCAACAGGTTCAGAATTAAAGATACTTAAATGATTAAAAGTTACTAATAAATACACAGAGTCAAAAAACAGTTGAAATAGTCAATAGTAAGAATTCTTCACAACCAACCCATATAATGAATAATCATTTTTTACTTATTAAAAAGTTTTGAACTATACTGCTTTGGAATATCAACAAAGTCTTGGTACTGAAGCTTTAATATAGAAATAAGTACTGTTTTAAGGTGGTGCATATTTTGACATCACAGTTCTTCAATCTCAATGTTAAAAATTTTAAACAATCACTTGCTAAATGGGATTGAAAATCGATGTCAAATAATGTGTAGCTTTGATTGATAGCAATTACGTCAGTCTGAGAGCCACAAAGAGTCATCACAATTA
The DNA here is from genome assembly GCA_907164885.2 of Dolomedes plantarius. Classification (NCBI taxonomy): domain Eukaryota; kingdom Metazoa; phylum Arthropoda; class Arachnida; order Araneae; family Dolomedidae; genus Dolomedes; species Dolomedes plantarius. Next base: position 183,647,472 of record OU015495.1, on the reverse strand, counting down.
ACAATCTGTCCCTAGTAATAGTTTAAACTTCTAAAACAAAACTATAAATCTACCTTATTTTTTTCCTGAAGGATTTTTTTACGCTTCTTTGTTAAATTCTGAAGTCTATTCATTGTAATAGTTTCAATACCCCTTGATTCAGAACAACTTTCAATGACTACTTCATGAATAAGAGGTGAAGCGAAAGTAACCTTTCTTGCCTGAAATAGAAATAAGTCAAAATGAAGCACCTTTATGTAGCAAAATAAATAAATAATAATATATATAAAAAATCCTTCTACATATAAATTAAAAAAAAAAATTTCTTACATATATTTATTGTAGAATTTTTTTACTTTTATACTTATAGATTTAAATCAATCTACAAAATCCCAATATAATGTAGATAATTCAAATGTCAACGAACTGTTTGTTCTTAAGTAAAAATTTAAAACAATTCAAAATTAACTAGCCCTCTCCTTAATTTCCATGTAAATTAAGGGATGTTTTAACTTGTTTTATTAAAATTTTATGAGCGAAAATAAAGTTTTAAAGTTGCCAAAATTTTGGAAATGGAAGGAGATTAAACAAGGTTCATACGCTATCACATTTTTTTACTCACTTTTCAAGTTTTTTGGATGGTTTGACATGAAAGTCCAATTCAACAAAGAAAGAAAATTTTTTTTAAAGTTAACATAATTACACTGATTATGATTTTTATTTTGATTATGATTTTTATTTTTCAAAAAGTATAAACTCTAATTTTATATTTATGTCAAATTCCTTTTAAAGTTATTTAAAGATTTTTTTTAAGTACATATTGATCACATAAATTAATTTCAGTTTAAAAAAAATCCCTTGGGCATAAAATATTTTTATTACAATAAATAACCTTTGCTATAACACCTGTAGTATGGCATTTATGTACATGAATTTTTGAACTAGTTAACATGATAAATGATACTGAATAACTATACATTTAATTAGGTCTTAGTTTTTTAATTCCAATTAATATTAATTAAATAGCAAATTAAACTCAATAAAATACAACATGAAGTTAAAGATATTAGAGTATCATGAATGACTTCTTTATGTGATGTTAATATCTAAAATGTCAATTCATAATTTCATATACATGTTTTTGCTAATAGAAAACTACCAAGAAAGCAGACCATTAAAAGCAATTATTTTTCAGTAAATTTAACAAATTAAGGGGGGGGGAAAAAGAGCCATTTGTTAGCACACAGGAAATTAATGAAATTCTTTTAACTGAAAAATATTCATTCTCATAAAAGAATGTACAATTATTAAAAATGGTAGATAATTTTCAATGCTTATTAGTTCTGCTCAGTTTTCTGAAAATTTTGATGGAGCAATATATTAACTAAATTATATATTCACATAAAATAGAAAATAAATAAATAAATCCAAGTTATACATAAAAACTATTTTAAAATATGTTGATATTCATTAATTATTTCAAAGTTTAATACAGATATACTGAAAATTTGATGCACATCATTCATGTACAAATTACTGTTGTTTTTACTATTTAAAAAAAAAGAGAACTGCATGAAATGTCCTTGCTTGGCACTGTAAAAAACATTTTCTTTTTTTCCCTAATGTGAAGGCACTTGTCACGAGACATTTGTATAATATACTGCAAAATCTTGTTGGTTACTTTATTATGGGATCACCATTTAGGTGAGCCAACAATGCTCCCTATCAGAGGACAACACAGGAAAGTCCAAGCCTTACTCGGGATTTGAACCCAAGCCCACTTTGTGGAAGCTGAAGATGCTAAACACTATAGCATGTGGGTGGCATTGTAAATGGCTTGCATGTTTTAAGTCATTAAAGAAAAAAAGAGGTAAGTATAATACAATTTATGAAGTTCTAATTCCATGTTAAAATTTATACCATTTATGAAATAAAAAATTTGCTTAAAAAATGCTGTGCAAAAAATGTTTAAATTATTCATATTTTTATCTAGTATGTTTTCAAAATTTCATCAACAGATAAATTATGCTCACCTGCATTTTTCATAAAACTGATAAAATAGAAAACTTATGAAACATTTAAAGGGATTAAGAATGCATTAATACCTTTCTTTGCTTAGATGAATACAGATTGAAATTTATAAAAATTTTAATTTAATTTTTTAAATAATAATTAAGCTTACTATCTGTAGTAAATAACTGGACATTCACAAATAATTATGACAAATTACCACAAAGCTACAAGAATTCAATAAAAAATTCCCAGACCATTTCAGATTAAGGGGGCAAAATATTTTCCCTGACTTTTATAAACCCAGTTTCCTCTGCCTGACAGCTTCTGGTTTTCTAGAAGCATACAAGGTATGTTAAATATAAAAAAAATTACAGAATACAAAGCGGAAATTTAATCAGAAATTTTGAAAGAAATACGTCAGAAGATACCAGGATGAAATTTATCAAATCTATCTGCATCAAAACATGTCTCAAGAATTCAAAACCTCTTTAATAAAATGTGTATATATATTTAATCAGTTAAAAAAATATTTCAACTGAAACTCTGCAGAATATATTGACAATTTATACAAATACATAATTCTAAATAACTGTAATAAACTTACTTTAGCAGGAGGTAGAGATGATGAGGATTTTCTCTTTTTTAGGATACTTGATAAATTGCTAGAAGAATCATCAGAACACACAATAACTACATTAGAATGGGTAGAATCGTTATCACCTGAAGTTTTATGAGAAGCAGCTATCATCTTGCTTCTGCGTGTTTGTGGTGCTATGCTAGCATTCAAGCGAGTATTAAGATCAGTCAGTTCATCATTAGATAATTCAATTCTTTGGGCCTTGGTAATCTGACTAGGAGATGACTCATTGGGAAGCACTTCAGAGTTTACAACGTCATCATCAGTTGTTATGGAGTCTACTATTGATGATATAATTTTTGCCATGCTACTCTCAGTATTTTCCTCCTCTTTGCCATCTGTCTTTGAATACAGAGACTTAATAATTAGATCTTTGTCCTCAGTCACCGATTTCATCTGTGCAACACTCAAAGATTTTAGGCTTTTAGTAGAAATTTTTTTGGAATTTTCTATTTTGTCTCGTTGCCTAAAATTAAAGGGTGAGCGAATAGGAGGTTTGATTTTGCGTTTCTTTGAACCCTTGGCAAGGTTATCATCACTAGAAGAGACTAATAACTGATTCTCTTTGTCTGCAACACTGTTTGAATTTGTTGGAACAAAGTTCTCCATAGCTGCTCTGAAAGGACAACTAGTGCTGATATCAGTAGAGTTACCAATATCAGCATCGATCCAGGAACTTTCTAATTTTTCAACCTGTATAATAAGCTCTTTGATAATACATTTAATTTCATCTTCATTAGACATTAAGATAGATGATTTGGCAAATATTTCATTTGTAGGTATATTGTGACTGGAAATGATTGAGGGCATACAATAAAATGTTTCTACATTTTTTTTACCTACAGAATCATGCATGTTATGCAGATTTATAGCACTTTGAGAAACTTCAATATTCATTTCAGCTATAACATTTCTTTCCTGTGATACATTCATATTTTCTGGAGTTTCACTGCATCTCATGTCAATTTCTTCAACTTCCAATGGTTGTCCAGTATTGGTGACCTCATCCATTTTTATACTACAAGATTCATTAGCATGGATATCAACTAACTTATCAGATTGTAGTTGAGAAGCAGAGTAAGAATGATCTAGTTCTGGTAAAAACTTTTTGCTCTGTTTTATAGTAACTGATTTTTCTGTTGTATCATCAGTTGTTGGTTTCGGATAAGCTATATTTTCATGGGACTCTATATTGTCATTGTTTTCTAGAGTTGAATCAAAATTTCCAACATCCATTTCATTGGAATTTTCTAATATTTTGCTTGAACTTACTAGTTCACTATCAGGAATACTGGACATTATCACATCAGATGAATCCTCACTAAACATGGTCTCTAAACTGCTACTACTTTCATCAGAACATTGACTTGATACCGCTTTGCTAGTTTCAGTGTTTTTCACGTCATCTTCTTTTAGCCCACTTTCATATGAACAAATCTTCTCATCTACAGACTCTTTTCTTCCATTAAAATTGGCACCAGAAAATTGTAAACTTTCTACAGAATACCTTTTTTCAGATGAAGTTAATTTGTTCTCAGACGTACTATTTACACTATTTTCAAAACTTGCAATATGAACTATGGAATTAACAATATTTTGCATTTCAAGACTCACATCATCTTCTGCATCACTAAATTGAACAGCTATAGGATCAGATTTAGTTTTATTTTCTTCTTCAACGGTATTTTCCTTATTTGAAGAAATTGGTGTCAAATTAGATGATTCTGCTGGAACCAGCTTTCCAGTGTCTTTACTAGCACCAGATGCCTCTTCACCTACCTCTCTTTCGTTCATTGTATCTAAGCTGTTATCATTATCTAAGCTAGAAGGAATAATGGTGATATTTTCTTCAAGCTTTCCTTTAATTGTGTCTTTTGAGTTAATTTCATTTATATCACTGGTGGAAACTGGGCAAATTTTATCTAACTCATGAGGTGGACTAGCACATTCTTCAACAACCTGTGAACTGCAACTAGATTTATTTTCCATCATAGTCACCACCTCTGAGTCAACTAAATCATTAGAATCAGCACCTGCCACATCATCACATACATCTTTACTGGGATATTTGCAACTGTTTTCAGATAAAGTTTCAAATATCTCGCAACTTTCTGAAGAATCTGTAGTCTGATGATTGCTTGTAGTACTAGTTTTCAAACTATCATTCAACCTATCTGAAATTTCAAGACTTAATTTTGTTGCTAACTCAGGACTATTTCCCCCCAAATGATCAGTTTCTAAGACAGTTATTTCTGAATTTTCCAACTTTTCTTCATCTTGTTTGTTTTCAGTTTCATTTTTCTCCAAATCACTTCTTTCGCTAGAATCTACACTGTCTGCCTGAAGACCTTCATTTTGCGTAGATACGTTAGTTTTAATGTTATTGGCATCTTCATTCAAGTTAGTATCTTTACTAGAATTGATATCATCAAACGGTATACTTTCCTTTTTAAAAAATTCACTGTATTTACTATTTTTATTTGAGTTAACAGTTCTACGGCCAGATTTTACACATTCTGGATGAATATTTTCATTAATAGGGCATGCATTGCTTTTGCCCTTTTTAATATCACTCTCTGCATCTTTATTTACATTAGTTGCTTGCTTACTAGAGTTTATACATTCCGACTGTTCATTTTCATCTGATGGAGATGCATTATCTTTATTATTTTTAATATCATTCTTAGTGTCTTCTTTTCCTCTTGTAGTAACTTTTAAGATAGACTTTTTCTTTTTCAAATTTGGTTGGGATTTGACTACTTCTTTGGTGTTTTTCTTTCTTAATCTTTGACTGTATGTTCCAGTCTGAGATGAATCAGTCTCTGATGGTTTAATGCTAAGGCGAGATTTTTTGGCAGCTGGTTCTTTTACTACATCTTTATCTACATCAGGAAGATTTGATGTTGAATCTTTAGCTTCTGAAGAAGGTATATCCACCATTTCTACATCTGTTGGTGATTCAGTAACGATTTTATCATCAGATGCTACACATGATTCTGTCGGTGAAGTCTTCATCAAATCATCCACAGCATCTAACAAAAAGTTCAAATTTTTAATACCATCCTTAGTGCTACTAGATATTTCTGAATCCATAGGTTCATTGGTTGAATTTTTCCCATCAATGTTTTCTTTTTCTGCATTCAATGTTTCAACATTAGATGAAACAGCATCAACTTTTTTGTCAGCAGAAATAGTTGTCACTGTAAGAACTTCTTTTGACACTTCTTTAAAATTTTGACTTTCCTGCAATGTTTTACAGTTTTCATTTACATCAGATTCTGATTTGACGGGTGTTGAATTAATAATTTCAGCCTCTAAATTTTTATCCGCAAAATCCTGCTTACCAACCACCTCAGCATTTTCTCTCTCTGGTGAAGAACAATCTGGTGGAAGCATCTCAACATCTTTATTAGAAGTATCAATGGAAAGAGATTTCTGATGCTCACCTTCAATTATTAAAGTCTTATTATTCTTACCCACAGAAAGTTTTATGCTATTTTCATTTTCTGAAGAACTTTGTGAACTAGGTATTATTTCCTCAGAATCACTTATATGTATTAATTCAGTACAAGATTTATTTAACTTTTGAAATTCCAATTTTTCAGATTCTTTGGCAACAGAAAATGACTGAGATAGCCGAGTATTCCTTCTAGTGTTACGAGATACTGCACGTTTTTCACCAGGTTCAGAAAACACTGACATTTTATCACTCACTATTTCTTTTTTAGAAATTTTCTCGGAGTGTTCAGTAGAATTTGATTTAGACTTATCTACATCAACAGTTATTTTTTGGTCTTTATTTTTACTATCAGATTCAGAATCACTTTCAGATGAGTCAATAGTAATTACTTCTTTTGAAATAGTCTGAATCTGTTCATTTTTGAGATTTTTGTTTAATTTTTCTTCAAATTTTGCAGACATTGGTGATACAGACACTGATTTTACAGCATTTTTAGAAACATTTGGAGTATCTTTATGACTTGTAGATACAGGGCCCTCTAAGTCTTCTTTAGGAGCTGCTTTGCTTTCAACCTGAAAATAAACAAAAGTCGTATTCATATAAAATTTTCTAACTGATTGACACACAATTGATATCAACTTCCTTAATTTCCTGGCCAAGAAACAATATGCTGTGAAGAGGAACTTAAATAATTAAATTCAAAACTAAGATAAATGGGTAAAGAAAATTTATAAATAAATATAATCAAAAATGAAGATGATATGCCATAAGCATGAAGATTAGTTTAAACATTAAGCCTCAAGTTTCAGCCACCTGTCATACCAAAGATCATGTCATTGCACAAAATTTTCACTTTAAGAACTAATATCAGCAAAATTCTGTATTCCTATTTAATCAAAAGTTAGTAAAATAAAAATATTGCAAATACAAAGGTGAGACACTTCTAAGATTTAGTGCACCAGGATTAGCTGCACAATTTATAGTTACTATATTAAAAAAAAATTAAAAATTAAAAACTTTCAAAAATTATGTTATATGGAATTTAAAAACTTGTAAAATTATTTTCGCATATGACTAAATCAGTCAATCAACTATAACCAAAATAACTATAGATGTATTTTAAGTAGACTTAACATTTAATGTACAACATTTCTTGGCTGAATCTCACTGAAGTACACACAAAATCAAAGAAAAAAGTTACCCTTATCTAATTTTACACACAATAATGTATAAAACAATACAATGTAATGTACACTGCACAAAAAAATGAGTTTCGTACATAAATATAAACAAAGATCTCTCTCTCTCTCTCTCTCTCTCTCTATATATATATATATATATATATATATATATATATATATATATATATATATAAAATTCAAATTTAAATATACAAAAGAGAAGAAATGATGTGAATAAAATGAATATCATAAAAAGTAATAAATATAACAAAATCATACCACAGGTTCTTTCATTTCAGTTTCTTCTAATGGTCCAGAATGCATGGTACTGATAAAATAAAATTATTTTAATATACTAATATTATCAACAGTTTTTAATGAACTATATTAATACACTTTAAAATATAACTATGAAAAGCATTTTAAAAAGACATATTTTATATACTATTTCTCAGTATCAAAACCTATAAAACTTGAATAGCTTTCAAGAAAATTTTTGTTCTTGTACTCTCTAAGATACAGCCGTGACAAATATGAGGGGACTAATATATTCATATAAGTCATTAATATATCATATAAGTCAGGGGTGGGCAAATAGTGGCCCATGGGTCACATGAGGCTTCCTACAGATTATTTTTGTGGCCCGCCAAGACACCCAAAAAAATCTGGACAGCCAGAAGAATTGCCAAAAACTCCAAGACAGCCATAAAAACTGCCAATATTTTATTTAATTTATATTTATTGATTTTTATAATACAATTTATACCTTTTCTGAAATGCAAAGTTAACTAATAAATGCAATAATTTTAAAAGGTGTGGCCCTCCACTAACCACCGCTTACACAAAGTGTTCCTCGGGCCAAAACAATTACCCTCCCCTCATATCAGTAATCTGCAATGCATACTTATAATACATCGCTTTGTTTCAGAAATAACAACATTATAAAATACTGAGATAGAGAAAAAAATATGTACTCCTCTTTGTTACGAGATGGTGACATTTGTGGAGGAAGGAGTTATCATTTGGCGAGCGATATACAAAAGATGCAATACAGGGAGGACTTGTTTATGAAGTAAGAAGACAGTTGATGAAATAGGAGAATGACATAAAAGCACCAGTAGTGATGAAAAGCTATAGTTAGTTTGAAACTGCACAACAGGAAGCTGAAAGATTTTAGCATTAATGAGAAGAGAGTGTGAGATTCTGAGAAAAGGAGGGCTCAACACTTGCGAGAGTTCAGAGAGTCCCACCAGTAAGTAATGAAGACAGGGAAAGATAGCAAAGAAAATAGAAATAGCAAAACCAGGGTAGAAGGAATGAAATATGCCCCCATGGGCGAAGATTGGAAGGAGTCAGAAAAAGGAAAAACCTGAGGGCCAATGATAATGCTGAATTTACGCCAATGGATAAATAAATCCACTAATATGAGCCTCAATCAATGGAGATAATGAAGAAAAGAGACATAATTTAAGAAGCTGGAAGAAATGAAATGGCAGATTTTTGATACCAGAGTTTGGTAGAGATTTTGATGAGAGAATTTTGAGATTCGGATAAGGGATTTTTAATGAGAGATTTTTGATACGAGATGGTGATAAGAAATGTTGATGAAAGGTTTTGATATGAGATTGATATACCAGAATTGTATAAGCGATGCTCATAATGGAGGTAAAAAGAAGTCGTCAATTAGCCTCAACACTATCTGCCTGAGATGAGCCTCACCAATCTTCACCTGAGTGCAGATGCCCCAAACATCCAGAATATTGGAGTTCCTCAAGATTCGTCCCTGAGTCTGACTTCATTCAACGCCTAAATTGGAGGCTGGTTGTATGCCTGAAGCCCCATCAGATGACAGTGCCCGTTGTGACAAGTAACATTGAAGGCAGAACCCCAGGCTTCGAGGGAAATCCCCATCACCAATGTGATCTGTCAAATTCATCCAAGGTAGAAAGAATTAATTTTGTTTCCCTGATTGCTTAATAAGAATGCTCAAATATCCGATAATAGAATTGGTGGGTAGCATAATTGATGAGTAGAAAGGAAACATAGTGAATTAGGGAGATTTGTAAAGTTGTGGGAGTCTTTACGGAATGAAATATATATATTGACTGATAATGTTGTAAAATAAAATATACCGATTAATAATATTATGAAACGATTGGTTTGGTTTGAAGCACTATGGTCACCTTTGTGCTCCATGATTTAAGAGATGAAGTATATTGATTGATAATGTTGTGAAATCTATTGAATTAAGTAGGAGAATAACATAAAAGCACCAGTCGTGATGAAAAGCTATAGTTAGATTAAAACTGCACAGAAGGAAGCCAAAAGATTTTAGTGCTAACGAGAAGAGGGTGTGAGATTCTGAGAAAAGGGAGGCTCAATACTTGCAAGAGATCAGAAAATCACACCAGTAAGTAATGAAGACAGTGAAGGATAACATGAGAAAAAAGAAATGCAGCATTATATGCATTTAAAATATATATCAATAACTGTTCATGTATGCATTTTTTATGTGTTTAATAAATCGGGATGTTATTGTAACATCTGAGTAATCATTTGGTTTCAAAAATTCCCACTTAAAACCACTATACGATCAGGTAATAACTGGTACATAATTATTACCATCTTCCACTATATCATTGGTGCCCCATTCACTAACAACCTGTCACACTCTTTAGCAATTACTTGTCCAATTCTGGCATAAAAAACAATTTCATAAACTGAATCCCTCAAACACTTAGTATACATTATGGAAGCAAGAAATATATATATAAAAAAAGACCTTAAAAAAATCACACTGGTATGTGAGCTAATTTTTTAATAACAACAGTTAATGATAAATAACTAATTAAATTTGAATCAAAAGTATATTGTAAGAATCTGAAAAATTCTACATCAAAAGGAAACATCTTTAAAATTGAAACACAAATGATAGAATATATTATATATAAGAGTGTTATTAAAAAGTTTAGCCAACAAAAATGTACTTACTCCTGAGATTCAGATGAACTCATTAAAGTAGCCGTATCTTGAGATAAATCATTGTATAAAGTGGGCACAAAGCTAAAATTATAATAACATAAAAATCATTGAAAATATAAAAATCAATAAAACAAAAATAACTTCAAAGGCCAACTTTACTAATTTTAAATGCCACGTGTAACATTGTAACATATCACATGAGAAAGAATAAGGCTGCCTGTAATAAAATTACATTGATATTACCAAAATAAATGACAGTGTGTGATAAATTTAAGCAAAAACCCTTAACATTTTTATGAAGTAAAATTCACACACACACATAAAAAAAAACTGTGCTACACAAAACAAATTCTTGAATTCCAAAGCTTAAAATACATTTTGAGCAAACCAAATGTACCTCATAGAAAGTAGTTTTCTTTATGTATAGAAGTTTTTCAAGAGAATGCCTCAATTAGGATTGGTGACTGAGTGCAATATTAGACTGAAAAGCATGACAGTTACACACTTCACCAACAGTCCTCAAACTTGGACATTTATTCAGTCAAACAGTAAATGAAATACAGTGGAATCTTGATCTATTGTTTTTAAAGGAACCTATTGCACTGAACAATAAGTGCAGGAACATAACAAAACAATATTATCATCTAGACTGAATGGAGTAAACAACACATGGGAAAATGATGATTCAGGGAGCGGTCGATCAAGGTTCCACTGTATTTTGTTAATTCACCAGACAATAAATTAAAATCTGCTTAGGTCCAAAAGTCAGAAAAAAAGGGCCTCCTGCATCAGAACACAAAAAGAATGATGTGACTAACATTTAAGATAAACAAGACGTCTGAATTTAGCAAGATATAACTATGAAGATGTGTTGTCTTTAAGTCTACATTTAAGATGGCTTCATGTTCTTGAGAGTTAAAGTGTTTCTCCCACCATTCCATTTTGATTAGTTTTGGTTCTTTGCTTTTCTATCATTGAATCCTTTAGACAGGCTTTGAAAACCAAAATTTAAAAAAGGCATTTTTTCCTAACTTCTTTTAAGATGTTATAAGATGATCATCACAGAAAGCAATAACTTAGTAGAATTATTTAGGAGCTTTACAGCTTTCAGACCTAAGACTGTCTTAAATTCAAAAGATCAAAAAACTCACATTAATGAAGAATTTTCTGAATTTTAGACATTTACAATTTGTATATATCCCCTGAATATCTTCAACATAAATGGTTGGTTGAGAATACTACGGTTAACTTTTGCATCACAGAGGCTGATTAGATCAATCTTTATAAAAGAATAAAACAGGGAAAAACACCTAGCCTAAATTATAGCCTAATAGATCTGGATACATATGCATTTAAGAAAAAAAAAAGAGAAAGGTTAAGTCCCATGAAATTTCATATATATATATATAACACTGTTAAGACAAGATTCAAATTCAGTAGAAACAAATACTAATTCACTGATATTATACACAGCAAATAGTAGTAATTTTTCAAACCTATATACTTTTACTGACTTACCTTCTCCTTTTGCGAATTCCTCGCCGTCGTGGAGTAGTAACAATGGGAGATTCAATCTTCACAAATTCCTAAAGTATATACATACTAAGCTTATCAGTAAATCAACAGCTTAATAATGTGACAAAACTTTTTGAACATGTCAGCACATTTTTTTTTCAAGAGTCAGTTAAAGGACATTTTAATTAAAAGTACATAATACTCATTTTAATAACCATAATGTTAACCCTTTCACGGTGAATGTCACGTATACGTGCTAGCTGCTATCCGCGTTTTCTTTTGGCTGTTCTGCCAGCATGACAGAGAGAAAACACTTCTGTTACCAACTGTCACATATACATGACAGTAGATCAGAACGTTTTAATAGTTAATTTTTGGGGCACTAGATGGCATCCTATGTTTATGAAATTTGGAATACACATAGTTGTGACCTTGTTTTTGAAATAAAGAGGGATATGACTCAAATGCTGGCGGTAGTTTTTTGTAAACAAATGGAGAGAGCTATTTATTGCTGCTAGCTGTCAGCGGTTAGGGCATTTAAACTTTGCATGTTTTCTTTATTTACGAATAATTTTGTGTTTCATTTGGTGTGGGATTATAGTGTTGGACATATGGGTTCGTCGTTTAGTTTTGAGGCGCAATCGGACCCTGATGCTGCGAGATTTCTGATTTAGATCAATAGTCAATTAAATCCGATAAAAAATATTTTAATCTGTAAAACAAAAAATTGTTAATAGAGAAATTATAAATGAATGTGTATGTAACCCATATATAGCTTAAATGTATAGATTTGTCCGAAACTGTTACTTTTTTTGGTTTTTTTTTGTAAAATTAGGCCTAGTGCTTAAAAGACAGCCGGCCTGGAGGCAGCACTCACGGGAAACACCTCCGGCCTCAGTGGAAGGCGCGTGATCGCAACAGTCGTTGTGAAAGGGTTAATTTAGCAATTATAATTTCCTCATTTTCCATTAAAAATAAATAAATAAATAAAAATACTGACCTCACTAGGTAAATCCTCAATAGAAATTTTCGGAGACGGTTTATTATCTTTAGTAAGTGCTTTTGATGCTTCTCCATTAACAGACAGTGGACTTTTAAATGTCTGTGATTTTATAAATGTAGCTTTAGGTGTAACAGGAGGATCAATAACCATGCTATCCTAAAATGGACAATATATGTCATCAGTAATAGTTCAAAAAAGACAGATATGGAATAATTCATTTTACAAGGTAAGTATTTTTCATTTAATTTTGAAAGCAAATTCTTCTCAAAATAAATATTCAACAGGATAACTAATATTAAGTGCTTTTTCAACTAGTTAAAAAAGAAAAGAAAAAACTTGAAAATAATTAAAAAAATTATGTTAGAAGATGGTTTCACATTTTTTTATCTAGTTAACAATGTAATCAGGTTACTTATTTTCGACAACCCTTTTTTAAAATTTTTTTATTTTATTTTTTTAAACAAAACAAACGCCAGTCATTTGGCCACTGGGCCATTAGATCACAGGCTCTCCAATACTTCAAGACAAGAGACTTAAAATTCAGGACACATGTCAAAATGCAAAGCAATTGTAGGTAGTCACTTGAATGGTACAAGAAGCAGTCAGGCCTTTCCTTAAGAAAGTCCATCGGCATTCCATTGGAGTACTCTCGGCAATGCTATAGCAGATTTAGTGCAAACCAGAGAGCATTACGATGAGGCCTGCTACACTACACCCCCTCCAGTGTGATATATTTTTACCTCATTACCAATAAATCTACATTTTTTATATGTATCAGAAATCAGTCTTTTGATCCTGTGTTGGTATTGTTCAGATGCTGATTGTATTACTTGTATCAATTTCTGTCATTCCTCAAACTGTAGATTTATTGTCAATGAGGTAAACATATCTCCAGTATGATATATGTTTTCCTCCTTACCATTAAATCTACAGTTTGAGGAATGACAGAAATTGATACAAGTAATATAATCAGCATTTGAACAATACAAACACCAGATCCAAAGATGGATTTTTGATAAACAAAAAAATTTAAAATAAACGAAAAATATAAAATACATTTTGAAAATATGTAATACAACAGAAAGTATGAAATAACATTAAACAGTTGGTATACCAAGAACTTAACTTTCCCTATTCCCATCAACTCCAGAAAAAAGCAAAAGAATGAACTATTGATAACATAAACTTAGAGCAGTTTAAACTACCTGATTTCACTTAAAAAAGAAACAATTGTTTTTATCTGTATGAATTTTAGCAGTTTGATACTTGATGAATTTTATATAGTTTGAGTAAATTGAAAAATTTACTATGCTAAGAATACTTTTACTAATTTTCCTTTAAACCCTCATTTCACTAATTCCTAAAAACTACAGACAAATTTTAATAATTAAAATTTGCAAAATAAATATTTTTTAACAAACATTACTTTTTATGCATTTATTAGAAAACATATAAAAAATATCATAGAATTCCAATTATTCCTAAAAAGTACTAAAAATTTCAAATTTAACATTGTTAAAGACCATTATCAATATTATTATTTGACTATTAGTCAAAACAAAATTTTTAAACTCAAAATTATGATATTGTCACATCTTCATACAGAAACAGAGTTTGTTTAATGCCAATAGATGGAGTTACTAGTCCTGAAAGCGAGCTCCTATAGTTTTGTTTTAAGCGTTTACATTATTAGAATAGAAAATACTGATGTGTTAGTCTTTAAGTAGAATGCTTGGGCTGTTGGTTAGTATAGTTAGCTATTTTTTGACGCATTAACAAAAATGGCATATAGTGATTGAAATATAAGAGTATTTAAGTATTTAGAAACTACTTGACATGGCCCAACAAACTGTGTTTGCTCTGGAGTCACTTTCATTTTGCGAACAGATATGGAGATTCCTCTAAAATAAAAATTTTAATAATCATCAAATGAAAGAAACATACCTCAGTAACAGAATCAGCCATTGGTGATATACTAAATTCTGTAGGGCTGATATCATCAGGTAGTAAAGGAAGTTTCATCTTTTTCAATACTGTTCTGATAGGGGAAAAAAAAAGTTATATGTCTATAAATAAATAAATGAAAATAGCCTCACTTGCACTGGATAAAAATTGCAGTTTTTCTTTAAAAGATGTACTACATTAATTGAATCAGTCATCTTGAAAAGGAGTCATCTCCACTTTTTAAAAACTCATTTCCACTTTTCTCCAACTTTTCTGCCCCCCCCCCCCCCAAGTTTGAAAAAAAATAGTAAATTATATTTTTGCATCAGGATTTATGCCTTATAAACATAATAAATACTAAATTTAGTCTAACTAATAATGCATGAAGGCGAGTTATAGTTTTTTGCTTCTCATGAAAAATTTTAAAAAATGGAGGAGACTCCTTTTCAAAATGACCGATTCAATTAAAAACTACTTTCAAACAACCATACAAAAATATCAAAAACAATACTTTTTTTATTTTCTTGATTAAAGATAAATAGAAAGATATAATATTATAAGGATTAGAAATATTAATATTATGTTCAAATATAAATGAGAATTTAGCTCTGATTTGTGCAATGGACAAAACACTAATGCAGAGTCATGTTAGGACGTGTTATAGCTAATTGAGTGTAAGAATATAATTTTTTCCAATGCAGCAATCAGTCATAACCAGGAGGTCAGAGCCAAATTTATCATCTGTTATAATACAGCTAAAAATCAAATACTTTTTGATGAATGATGTAGTACAATTTAGAATTTTTGTCCAGTATTCATTGTCAAATAGCAGTTTCCATTGACATGATGACTTAATTATCTTAATTTGCAGCTTACTATGATCATTATTTTTGTCATGTAAAAATGATATTTTACACAGTGTACATATTTTTTCTTCATATAAAACATAAAGCTCATTTGACTTCTATTCCCTATAATAGTTCAATTTGAACATCGCTAAATAATAAAAATATGCAACACCTACAGTAAAGAGTCATTAATCAAAAATTAAATTAATTTTTGTTGCATCAAATTATTTAAATTTATTATATATAACTGAAATCTTTACTAGACCAAGCTAACATTTAAAATACATTACATCTCTCCATAAACTCTTTTAACTACAAAAAAATTTTACCAATACATATGCCATGCAAATGCAAGAAATCTTAAAACATGAGCCTTTCTTTTCCGAAACACTAACGTTTGAACAAAAACAAACAAAATCATCCAAATAAGTAGTTCAAAAACTTTGTTTCAGTATAAATAAAATAGAAAAATATTCAATCTGATTCTAGGTATGGTTTAAACTGGCTCTTTAGCGAGAGGCTAAATAAAGTTTGGAGTAACTTTAAACTAAAAAAATAATCATATTAAAATTCTAACCTAATCAAATAATTTTATAAGAAATACTTATAAAATTATTTAAAGTCTTTAAACTCATTTTGTATGCATGATTCAGCTTCTAAATTATTTGGTATTTTATCAGGATATTTCAAAATAGGTTTTATATTAAACTTACTTTAAAGAGTCAGGGAACTGCAATGATGATGCATTGGGGCCAAAAGTCGCAAACCAAAATCTCCTACTTTTCTCTTTGAAATGTCTCTTTGGGTGAGAAAATGTTGCTTCTAGAAGGGGACTCATAAGAGCTAGGAATTCTGAATCATATGGACCTAAATAATAGCGCTCAATAGAAGATGATAGAACATTCCAAACAAGCTCCAGCTGTCGGAAAGAACAATAAACTATGAAAAAAACTTACCTGACACAGCTAATATTTAAACATTCTTAGCATATAAACAAGATACAACCAACAAATTAAAACGTAATAAATACCAGTTTTAAGCTTTACTAAAAAATAAATAAAATGGTCAACAGCAAAAGTAAAAGGCAAAGAAAGCAACTATCTACATATATAAAACGTGTAGGTATGCACCACACAAAATCGACCGTATTTCTACACTCCAAATGGCAATGGCTGCAACTACGAGTTGTAAACATTAGCGGCTGTCCGTAATTTGCAACTGCGTGTCAGCATGGATTTACGCACTGAAATCAGGAATGCTCGAAAGCAAGCTGCACGATCAAGTGAAAATTGGGAACAGTCTCAAGAAAGAAATAATTCATGAAGAGACAAGCGTAAAAGAGAGACCATAAATGATCACGAGGTTAGGCTTAACCGTTTCTGGCATAGCAACTGACAGCCAGTGATAGTTAATTTTCTACACTTTTTTCACTACAATTTTTCAATTTTAACTTCTATTAACGTTTTAATTTATTTCAAGTTAAGTTGGGGGGGGGAGGCACGAAGTGGGGGGAAGCAGCATCTAGAAGATCACGCATAACCTATGTCTCAATAGAGAGCAGGCAACTATCTGAGGGGAAAATTTAAGAGTTCCATATCGTGTACAACTCAGCGAAAAATTGCCAAACTGCACCAAATAGCATTTTTCTATCGGCAAACGTAGGAAAACTCCATTTCCCGTAGTTTTAAAACTTTTTACCTAACAGTCAACACTTTATACGAACATTCAACTACCAATAAGGAGATAATTAACGAACAAAGAAAGTTAGAAAATTGTAGTATGAAAAAATATTGAAAAAGTATTTATCAAAAATAAATAGTAATTTTCAAATATCCTAACTTTACAAATCAGTTACAAAAGGTGGCTTAAAATATAAGTGTTTAAGAAAATGTCAAATATATAGTAGGTTTGGTTTGGTTTGGTTTAGAGCGCTACGATCATTTTCTTTGCTACACAAGGGCAAAAAAATATAGTAGGATTACAATGTATTCAAAATACAGTAATAAAAAACTCTAGAACAGCAGAACATAAACACAGAAACCACTTTTAAAATGTAATCACCAACTTTTCCATATGTTGTATCGAAGGCAACCAACCAACAGGTCACTTATCAATAATTTAAACTTTATGTACTCATCAAATTCCTATTCCAGTAGACTAAACAATTCAGATAGTTACTTAAATAAGCTTAAGGTGAGTTAGAAGTTGCTGCTCAGTGAAGAATTACATAGAATCATTAAGAAAAAGAAAATACCTTTCATTAAAAAAGAAAAAAAATTATAAATGTACATTGTGAGTTTTTTCTTCCTCATTTTAAACATACATCCATAAACACTGCAGTACACTGCTGATATTTATTTGGCAGTAAAACAAAAGTCAGTAGTGAGAAATGAAGTAAGCAGAGAAAGAATAAGAATATAATATTTATGTACCTTGGAATCAATATGATTCACAAAATTCCTTTTTTGACTAGATTTCAAGAATAATTTTGAAATAGGATCAACAAGCTGCTCAAGAATGAAGGAAATTGTACTTCCAGATTTGAGATTTCCAAAAAATGTTTTTAAGATATCCAATGGTGCTGCACTTCTCACAATATGGAGCTTCCTTTGAAGTGTGGGTGCACTTGGCTGTCAAAAAAGAAAAAATAAATAAATAAACAGATATTTAAAATAGTGAAAGGAAAAAAAAAAGTGTGAGAATTTGTGACAAAAATATGAGATTAGTAGCATATGTAAAACTGATTTAGAGGAATACTTATATAATGGACTTCACCCTTTCTTCAAAGAGAAAAGAAAAAATGCAACATCCCAAGGAACTTTAAGGGATGTCTATATTTTTAATTAGATTCATAAAGAAACTTTTGAACCCCATGTTAAACAACACAAGATTACTAAAACACTTCTTTGAACTTTTAATATAAACCACTAAAAAATACTCTTTTTTTTTTTCTTCTTCTTTTTTTTTTTTTTGGGGGGGGGGGGGGGGGAGGGGCGGGGCTAACTACAGGATTCTCTTTCACATTTATCATTAATTTTAATATTCAAAACAAGATTATTAGTAAAATAATACTGAGGAACCTTGATCAATCATTCCCAAAATCATCATTTCCTGTATGTGTCATTAATTTCATCCAGTCCCAATCATAATATTTCTTTGTTATGTTCCCACATCCATAGTTTTCCCACATTGATCATCCAGTGCAATCAGTCCCTTGAAAAATGACAGATTGATGTTCCACTGTAAATCAAGCCTTTTACAAGTACAATGGAATCTCAATCAATCGTGCTCTGAATCATTGTTTTCCTGTATGCGTCGTTAATTTCATCTAGTCCCAATGATAATATTTCTTTGTTATGTTCCAGCATCCGTAGTTTTCCCACACTGATCATTCAGTGCAATTGGTCCCTTGAAAAATGATAGATTGAGGTTCCACTGTAAATCAAGCCTTTTACAAGTACAGTAGAATCTCGATCGATCGTTCTCCGAATCATCATTTTCTCATATGTATCATTTATTTCACCCAGTCCCAAGATCATATTGCTTTGTTTATGTTGCTGCATCAATCCTTTCCCCCCATTTATTGTTCAGTTCAGTTGGTCCCTTGAAAAATGATAGATCGAGATTCCAGTGTATACTAAAATGAGTGTGTACATATAATAATTAGAATCAATTCACTACAATTAATAAGCATCAATCATAAAAATTATATTAATAATCCCAACAGAATCAGTAAACTTGATATCAGTGTACCACTGTTACGTAAGTAATGCATGTAGTTATCATTGACGATCTGAAAGTCAGATTCATTTTTGGATGTCCTTAATACATACATATCTACTTCCTACAGACGACAAGCATATATACTTGGAAGTGCTTGGTAAGCACACTCTTTCTAATTCCCTATGAGACAGGAAGAAACATGAAGAGTTTACATGCTTAAATCATAATCAAAATAACTTAATCACTCCATTATTCAACACTTAATTCACATACCATAAAACTAGTATGAAGATAAATTTTATAAATGAATATTTTAATCTTCCTAATGAAATATCAAATTTTCTTGCAGAAAATATTACAATCATATAATAATGCTGATAAATGGTAAAAAATAATTATAATTTAATCATACCTGAATAGAATCATCATCTTCCTCAATATAATGATCATGATAAGCATTCAGGATCATAGCCAAGACATCAACAAATGAAGTTAAATTTCCAAGAGGTTTTTTGCGCTTTATCATTAGAGCAACATCCATCATACCTAAAATATAAAGTTTAGTATTTTTAAAAACAGTTATTGAAAAATGATCAAAATTATTCTACTGTTTCAATCTGAAGTAAAAAGAAAGCAATTTACATATGCGTGGTATTTTTCAAAAACAAATATACAAAAATTATCTATATCCCACCTACATAGGCATTACATAGA
This sequence comes from Dolomedes plantarius, assembly GCA_907164885.2. NCBI lineage: Eukaryota > Metazoa > Arthropoda > Arachnida > Araneae > Dolomedidae > Dolomedes > Dolomedes plantarius. The sequence continues at coordinate 183,627,473 of OU015495.1, read as the reverse complement.
ACTGAAATGGGTGTCATTTCAGTTCCAATACTAGCAGAGTTAGTATTTCATGAAGGTCAAGTTAATTAATCAGTATTTAGGGATGAAGTATTAGTATCAGTATTAGGGGGAAGTATCTCAGGCTATTGCCTTTTTGAGATTTGTAGAATTTTGCATAAGACAAGGAACATATAGGAAGATTCTCTTTAGCAACAATTGCAATGAATTATACATTATTTTTATTGCTCAGGAATTCTCTGATGTGGTATTATTAGAGCTTTCAGCATTTGATCAAATGAGTGATATCTGATCTTAATGAAACACAAATAGTCAATTGAAAATAAACTAGAAATCTTTCAAGAATATAAAGCAACCTCTAAGTATATTACCATAAAATATTCATCAAAGTAAATACAAGAACTCTGTATACCTTGATTTCCAGATGTACTTCCAAAAGAAAAATCAATCAAATCAATGATAGACTGCATGAATAAACAAACTGTTTCAAAGAAATGAGGTTTCTGTAGAAGATAAAAAGAGAAAATCAGCAACTAAATATTTCCTGATAATAATAATAAAATAAATCATTTCAGCAAAATCCTCAACAATTAAAATATCATTTTAACACTTAAACATTCCATCATTTTTTTTTTGAAGTAAAATATCACAGTTTCAATATACAAGAGCAAGCTTTTAAATACAGTGGTATCGCAATCGATTGTTCTCCGAATCATCGTTTTCTTGTTAGTGTCATTTATTCCACCCAGTCCCAGCGATCATATTACTTTGTTATTTCCGTGTTCAGTTCATTCAGTCCCTTGAAAAACGATAGATTGAGATTCCACTGTATATATTTATGTAGAGCAAGTCCCAAAACATTTTGCAGCATGTAACTGTTTGTCATTTATTGGTAAATATTTCAACAATACACCAAACATTTTTATGGTGAAACAGTAGCATTAATTTTATTTATATTAGGGAAGCAAAAATTCTGTGCTTAACAGTAGAAAGTATAACTATTTTGCCTAAATAATAAAGATCTCTCCACCAACATCTATGTTTTGTTGGACTAGAACATGAGGATACTATTAGAGATATTAAGAGATTTACAAAGGCTTTGGCTATATGGAACAGATTGTTAACAGAAGCAATATTCTAATTTCAGATTACATAATACAGTACAATCTCCCAAATCCGGAAACACCACAAATCTGGAATGTTTTAATAAATGGCCAATTTTACTTTTCTATTTTACCGATAGATGTCGTTACCAAAATGATCGGTAAAAAATTGCGCTTCCTTTCAAGGAAGTGACAGCAGCGATTTTGAGGGCTTTTAAGTATCTCAGAAAGAAGCTGAAATAGCAGAATTATTAGAATGTGCGAATAAAGGCAACATTAACTTGGATATATTGGACATACAGGAAGTTTTAGACATCGACAAAAATGTGCCGATTGTCTGTTCTCTTAGTGATTCTGAAATTATTGATAGTGTGGTAAATAACAAAGGTTATGATGACAGCAATCATGAAATTGATTCAGAATGCCCTGAAAACAAAAGAATATCAATGAAAGACCTGACAAAATCATTAGATAAAGCAATATTAGGCTTAGAACACCGGAATTTTATCTCAGAACATGAAATTATGGCACTATACAGGATTCGAGAAAATATTTCTAATAAGCTGAAACTAAAGCAACAGACATTATTGACCGAAATATTTAAATTATAATATAAGTATATGTTTTGTATTTAGGTTTAATAATCAAACCATTTTACTTATTTTTAAGTGTGTTTATTTTTTCTCCTAAAATTTTGCAGTTTTATTTAAAAACCTCTCAAATCCGGAAAATTCCCAAATCCAGATTTGCCGTGTCCTGAACGATTCCGGATTTGGGAGGTTGTACTGTATTACATAAAATTTCTCACTATCAAATGTGCCAGTGATTATGAAAGTGATCTAAGTTATAAATTTTTCGAGATATTGAAAGTGTGAGTTTGAACAGGTACTGAATTCTGTGTGATAACACAACAACCAAATCAATCTAATGGTTTGATTTTTGCATATTTGCAAAGATTGCTTTAGATTACAGTAATATAAAAGAATGCAATAAGAAATAACTGATAAACTCATTTTTTTTTTAGATTCCTGACTTAAAATTTATATCTACAGATTTATGGTTGCATATTTATACTGACAGCTCTTTCTACAAGAGACAATGGTGCTTCTAGTTGTAGTGTCTATTATAAAGACCTATTTTCTCTGTCAGCCAATATGGAAGCTTCAAATTTTGATGCTGAAATAGAGGCAATAAGACATGTTTCATTGGTTTTACATGATTTGAACTCTCCTCTTTATCAGGCTGCTTTTGTTGTTGACTCCCAGGCCTCTATTCTTGCTGTCTGCTCTTCCAGCCCTACCCCCTCAATACAAATCCAGTTGACCCGTAAATTACTTAGCGATCTTATTCACTCTGGCTGGACTCTTACTTTCCAGTCCAGCCAGAGTGAATAAGATCAGTGGGTTCCCAGTCATTGCGATATTAATGGCAATGAGAGGGCTGATAATCTTGCAAAAAAAGGGTTGTGATCTTTATCAACCAACTTTTCCAGTGTGTTACTACTCAGCAAAAAAATCTATTGCCAAATGCATTGCTAACAAAATTAAATTTTTCCACAATATAACAGCTAGCAGAAAGGTTTGGAGCCAACTACTGAAGATTCCTATTCCAATGGATTTGCCTCGACATATTTTCACTGCCAATTTTCGAATCACCACTTCATAAGACTTTTTATTTTGTCACCTTTACCACATTGGTTTGGCGAACTCTCCTCACTGTCCTCTGTGTTCATCTAGAGACATTATGGATTTTAATCATCTTATGATGTGCAACTTCTTAAAGGACTATAGATTTACTACTGACAGCCGGAAAAACAGAGCTATTTTGTATTGGGCTGCTAGAGGAGAGCTATGGTCTCTTGATTGTCTCTCGATGTAAAGGGAAGAAAAAAAAAATTCTTGACTTAAGCCACTTTCATAATTGGCATAAATATAAGTGTAAAAAGATCACCAATATTAAGAACTGATGATAGATGCAAAAGACTAACAACATATAAGCACTGATGTTTTTAAGAATAAAAATATGATTGCAAATTATACCTTAAGCAGGTCTGCTTTTAGATGCTCTTTGAGTTTACCACAAAAATTCTCACAAGCCTCATTAGAAGTTGTTGTGGTTACTAAGGATGCAGAACAAATAAAAGCCTTGTATAAATTTGTCCATAGTTTAAAAGTTGGCCTGGTCCGGAACTATGTAAATAAATTGCCTGTTAATACTATTTCAACTATAAAAACAAAATAATTATGTCATAGAAAAATAAATTAAAATCTATTTAAGAATTAAAACTATTAAAATCTTAGACAAGAAAAAAAATCAAATAATATATGACACATTTCTAAAATAAATATAATACATAAGTTTTTTTATTAATGCTAATTTATATTAAATAAGACTTTACAATATGTATGAAGAAAAAAAACGAGAGTTTAAAAATGAGCAAAATACTATACCTGATGAATAAACACGGGGAAGATGAATTCAAAAGGAAACAACAATACATCATATATACAACTAAAATCATGCTCTTGTTTATCCCCCTGATTAACCTCTTGGGTCTATTAGAGATAAAGAAACATATTATAAATTCTGAAAAAATGCATAAAAATTACATAAATAGCAGGATTGATAAAGAGAATATCTCCACTAAAGTATTAGATTGTTTAATATATATCCCTTAACGTTGTACTATATTATTATACAATTATTTTAAAGACAATTTAATTGGTAAACATAAACTTCAACATGAATTCCATTAGTAGAGAGAGAAAGAGAGAAAAGTACATAATGGACTATAAAAGGTATCATTAAAAAATATACTTTAATGTTTCTTACAGCAACATATGAATAGAAATGCATAAGAAAAAATGTTAAAACTACTTCAGGGATCAATATATTTCCTAGACATGATTCGAACTCCATGCAGTGGAAGCAAGCATCACTAACTACTACACAACATGGATAGTAAATCTGAATGAATGTATTAGAAATTTTGTTCATAAAACTTATTTTTTATGAAAAACTATGTACAAAATTCAGCTAGTTGTACAAGTATGTACAATTAGCTGAATACCCGTGCTTCGCTACAGAGTATATTCAAATTAAATACAGCGGTCAATGTATGCAATTAATGTCAAAAAATTCTATATTTATAAAAAAATTGTAATGGATATTTTTATAAACAAAATAATGTAGAAGAAAATATTCAAATTAAATCTAATAGAACATACTAAAGAATATAGAACACTTAATATAATACAGTTTGAGGAACATTTCTTTTACTGTATTTTAATATTTTTTTGGATAATGTCAAATCGTCTGCCGCATTATCAAGAATTTTTTTTTGTCAATTTATTTTGTTTTTATGCACGTGATGCAAAATTAGTTTAAAGTATCACAAGAAGAAAAGAAACCACGTGATCAGCATTTAATAAATTAGATTCTAAAAATTAACCTTTAAAAATTCACAAAAATTCCGAAAATGTAGGTAAAAATTCAAAAAGATTTCATTTTAAAGGAATTTTTATGATCTTTCTTGCGATATAAATTTTATAACCCTCAAATTATTATTATAAATGCAAATGTAAAAAAATGTTACAAAAACAGCTTAAAAATTTAATTTAAAAAAAATTTTAGAAGAATTTTTCAAAAATCTTTCTTAGTACACCCCTACACTATAAGAAGAATCGTCATGCAAAATTTCAGCCCTTTAGGTTCAGCGGTTTGGTCTGTGCGTTATCTGTCAGTCAGTCACAGAACTGTTTTATAGATATAGATAAATAATGACTAAAATATTAGTTTTGTTGCTTTCATCAAAAACTAGTTGATGGTAGCCTTTTAGTTTTTTAGACATATTTTGTCTTAACTTACATATAGTAATTTGTTAAAAGGCAGCTTTAGCTAAATTTTGCTGAAAAAAGTGTTTTGGAGAGGCTTGCTACAAAAATCAGGAATTCATGCACTTCCACAGATTTTACAGGAGCAACATTCCTACATTAAAGATACTAATGATTAGATATATAAAAAAACAATTTTAAAAAAATGTAGACACTCCCTGCTATTAAAATTACAGTCTTATAGAAAATAGTATAATTTAAAGAGAATTCCATAGATATCTTACTTTTTCAATTATTTCGAATAGTGGAGTTGCAACACCAGACCATATATCAATAAGTATTTCCACATCAAAGGAATTCCCACCAACTGCATTTCTGATGATATGCATGAATTTATGGGCAATTGATAATGCATGGAATGATTCATATATGCCTGCTTGCAGTAAGCGATTATAAGCAGCAAAAAACCTAGTGCAAATAAAATAAGTAAAAAAGTTAAAAGAGCTATCTTACATCTCAGACATACATCATAAACAAATTATAAGATCAAATACGTATTTAAGATATCTTAAGTTTCTCTAACTTTGAATAGTCTTATTTTCATGAAAAAGAGTCTGCCTATTTATCACATTGATATTAAAATTAAGCTTACATAAACTTGAGCAAAATAGAAAATTCAGCTTGGTTACAGAAGTGAAACCTCTTACTTCACTATGACTGCAATGTAAAATATATTTCTTAAATATTTAATGATACAGTAGAGTCCCGATAATCCGAAATGATTGGGACCAGACCGTTTTCGGATTAACGAATTTTTTGAATTAAGCGAAATCATTCTTAAAATAAACTTAAATTACATAATAACATGTGATTACATAAATATTACATGTGATTACACAGTTTATTTTATAAGGTCTGTCAAAATAAGTGGTTCCCAACTGGTGGTCTGCAGACCAGAATGATCTGTGAGAGCCTTGGGAGTGGTTCGGCACCATTATATAAAAAAGTTGCCAAATAAATATGGATTTTGAAATCAATATTCATTGAACTGGATAAGCCGAATATATCTGATGACTATCAGGTGTTGAATTAAAATTTCTTAAAAGTTTAACAATTATTTTGTTATTAGAATATGATACATTAGAATATGAGTACATCAATCCTGTATCCCTTTTGCCTGAGGGATATTCTATACCCCCATACCCCCCCTCACCGGTTTTCTGCAATTTATGCAAATCAGCCAGATGCCCACGCGGTTTTTTGCACACATGGGCGAATGTATATAATGTGATGGCTTTGCTTGGCTCGCGGCAGGTCAGTCGGAGCGTTGTAGAAGGCAGCGAACTATTGACAGTGCTCGATATTATTTTGTTTTTTTGTGATGGTTTGCCGAATAAATTTGCTCTTTGTTTTTAAGTGAAGATTGCCTTTTTTGCTTAATGTTACTTCAACCCACTGTTGCATTCTGCGGTGGTGTTTTGAGATAACCTACCACGTTTTATTTTATTGTTTCAACATCACCAACAAAAGAACCTGTCAACGTCTCACACGAGAGTGAAGGTAAAGCAGACGGTGACAGAGAACAGAGGGTATCCCACCTAGACGAGGTGGCTGTATTTGATGTAGAGCTACGCTACATAGAGCAACACTCCACCGCAACCCCAGCAGACACTCTTTTTCTAACGCGCTGGCGTAATTTGGCTTTAAGGGAGAGGTATCCTTTTCTTCGACAAAAAAGGATGTAACAGATTTTTTCAAACCAATAATGTAGTTCAGAAATAATTAGTTCAGTGCATTGTCTAACTTTGAATTTTCTTTTTTCTTCGACAAAAAAGATGTAACAGATTTTTTCAAACCAATAATGTAGTTCAGAAATAATTAGTTCAGTGCATTGTCTAACTTTGAATTTTCTTGTAATTTTCAGAAATATACTTTATATTACCTAGTATCACTGTTGTATTATTGTAACCTTAGTTCTTTTTGATTTTTGGTTTCAGATTAAGCGGACTTTCAGATTACTGAAGTTTGGATCATTGGGACTCTACTGTAATAAAAAAAATTATTTAAGCATCTGCCTATCTTACAACTTGCCTCCCAAGGTGTTGGGATATAACATAAATCCATTCTTTCAAGAGATTATCAAAAAGGAATAAATTAATGCTAATCATTTCACTATGCATATTGTTTATACCAGCCTCTTTGAGTTTGATTTCAATATAGACAATGGAGCTCTTTAGAATTCAGAGAAGTAATTTCATTCCTGTACACTTTTAATTTTTTTTCTCACAATTCATAGGAAATAAAACATGTTATTAATTATTTCAGCTTTATTCAATATTTTCTCAACAGTTTCAGCTCCATTCAATGCAATATAAAATGAAAATTACAGTTTGTAGAGAGACAAACTCTTTAGAGAGAGAGACTCTTAATTAGTAAAAAAAATTTATGTCTTTTTTAAAGTCCATTACTATATTGGAAATATAAAAATATTTTAAAAACTCTGATAAGCATTTTAAAATGGGGATAGCTATTAGGCTCCTCTAAAGTGATTTCAAATCAAGCAAAACCCTGAAATATTGCTATGTTTACAAGCTGCGTTATTTATTTTTTTACTTCAAGATACAAGATAAGTCCTTTGTAAATATTTTTTTTAAAGTATAAACCAACAGAGTTCTCCTAATAAGTTAAGAAAAAATTAACGTACCTCTTTGGTGCTTCACTCGGAAATAAATGTGGAGTAAGTAGCAACTTTAGCAGACTAGTACACAAAATATCCTGTAAAATTAAGGATACATTAGTTAAAACAGAAATAGGTTTGACTAATAATATTAAATACAGAACAAGTATGAAAATTTTTAAACATATGAAAATAACTTTCTCTGTTTTTTCATAAAATTTTAGCATAAAATTCCTCTTTAGTAAAAAATAATTTTTACACACTTTTTTAAAAAAAATAAAAAGATTTGGATATCTTTCAGTTTTGACAACAGTTAGGTAATTTATCAACAAAGCAATATTTAATTAAAATTATAAAACAGGAAGCGGAATTAAGAAATAAAAACTGCCAAAAGAAGTTTGCGATAACTTCAATTTCCTTTCCTATATATGACAAACTTTTTTTTAAAAATCATAAATCATAATCAAGCCATAAATCATAATCAATAAATGATAATGTTATCAGAAGTTGCTTTTCAATGTTCTGTACCTCAACATCAATGGTTTGAGAAAAATACTTATGAAGTAAAAAATTAACTATTGTAAGAAGTTTGCATTTTTTTTTTTTTTTGGGGGGGGGGGGGGGAATTTAGGGGAGAAAAACCACCAAATGGATTTAATTCAAGCTTTATTTAAATATGTGCATTACATAATTTATTGATAAGCGTCTCATTATTCTGGTAGTAAGACAACTATGATAAAGTAAAACTTTTTTTAATATAAAACAATTACAAACAAATAATTTAGATATCAATCCCTTCTTGTCACAAGATGCTAATGTGTATCCAATATAACACATTTAAAAAACAACTAACAAATATACACAATGCAAATTTAATTAGCAACAAATGAACATTTAGTTTTTAAAAAAAATCAAATTAATAAACAATACAATATTTAATTTTACCTGAGATTTTCTGGAACCACAGTTGAAACAGTGAGATACTAAAACCTTACGTGACAGCTTGCTCAAGCTCTCGAGGCTTTTCTGAAAAAGTAAATAAAATGAAGTTTTGATACATAAGAATTTTATTTGCAAATTTAACAATTTTAATTAAAAAATATGGTCTACTTCACAATTTTAACAAGTGTTTGTAGAAACAAGAAATAAAACATTTCTCTAATGTGATGCATAGAACATAAATTACTATTATACAGTCTGTTCAGTCTTCATAAAAGACTTACTATTTTTATTTTAATTTTAAATAATTCATTATAATTTTATTTTCTTTTATTCATTATATTGTTTGCACTTTGTATTTTAGTTAAGTTCCTGGTCATTAGATGGAATCACTATGTAGCTTTTTTTTCTCTTCTCAAGCTAAAATATTGTTTAGATTTATTGTTGTTGATTCGACGCTAAGTAATGCAAGAAAATGGCTATTTGCTATGTTGAATGCAATTCCATTTTAGTCTGTTTGTAATGGATTCTATGCAAATTAAGGGTCAAGCTATTGACATTTTGAGGTCAATGATTCACGTGGTACACCCTAATTTCGAATAATTATTCGGTGTGTCAAGAATTTAAGTTATGTGCTAAACTGAAGTCAGTTATTAAATATGTCTTAAGAAAAAAACATGAACTGAAGTTGTTTTGTTTTTGTGTTGCCTTATTCAAATATTCTTCAGATGATGTTAAAGGTAAGCCATTCCAGTATTACTTGTATTAAAGAAAATTAAGAAGATCTTAGTTGCATTTAAACAAGAAAATTAAATATTTTTGGTAATGGAAACTCATGCATTTCACTAAAATGTAAAATTATATTAATAACTTAAATGACCCCACACAGTCAAACCCCATTATAGTGAACCCGGTATAAAACAAACGAAAATTTTGGTCCCGCCGTTTTCCTATTGTACGTAATTTAATTAGTATTGTGTCAGTTTAATGCAATTGATTTTAGTCGATTTAATTCATTAATGATAATTTTTAATAGATTTTATCATTTTTTAATACATTGTTATTGAATACACATTGAAACTAATGAGTTATATATTTTGTGAACTCTAGCATTTTTCTTAACGGTTTGGATATAGTGAACTACCAGATAAAGCAAACAAAACCTTTGGTCCCTCAATATAACAGGGTTCGACTGTAGTTCTTTACCAAACTGAACTACATACACCTTGGTGTGCATGTGTGAATAGGTAACTGGAAGGGGTTCAGAGCACTAAGTACACACATTTTATTACTGATTTTGATCACATGAATCATTTTTTTTTAGCAAGTTATTGCATAATTCCTACTTTTAAAAATGCATAAAAATAAAGCTTTTGTCCAACCAAAAAGCCTAGTTGGGAATCCCTGTCCAGAATGAAATTTCTGGAAATGAGCGAGTTAACTGCTTAGCCAAAAAAAAGAGGTACCATTTGCCTGAAACCTCTGTCATGCATCAGTTTTGACTATTAGAAGGAATTATTTTGAAAAACTATTTTTTTTAAGGGTATCTTACTCATCAGCATGATTTTATCACATATTAATTCAACTTGAAGCTAATATGAGAAGGACTTTACAGGCTGTAGTTGGACAGAGTTAATCACATGACATATCTTTGCCATGATCAGATAATTTTGTTGGTTGCAGAAGCATCAAACACAGAAAATCTAATGCAGAAGCCACTTCAATTGTAAAAGTGAAAACTCAGGTACAGAAATATTAAATTTCCAAAGATATTAACTTTATGAAGAAGCATATAATGTGTGCCAGTAAAAGCTAAGAAAATAAGTAAGCTAATGCATAATCCTTAGATTATAGGCAGAAAATCAGGGTTATTTGAATTTTTACAACTTATGTGCAGTTGAACCCCATTATAACAAACTTCAAGGGACCAAAGGTTTTGTTTGCTTTATCCCAACCGTTAAGAAAAATGCTAGAGTTCACAAAATGTATAACTCATTAGTTGTAATGTGTATTCAATAATGATGTATTAAAAAAAATGATAAAATATATTAAAAATTATCATTAATGAATTAGATTTACTAAAATCGATTACTTTAAACTGACACTACACTAATTTAATTATGTACAATAGGAAAACGACGGGACCAAAATTTTTGTTCGTTATATACCGGGTTCGCTATAAAGGGGGTTTGACTGTATATCACCTTTGTCCAAAGCTTAAATTCTTATATCCAACTTAAAATCATTTTCACACTGTCCACAATACTTTAAAGCATATGCTTTTTATTGTTTGTTTTTTATTAAAACATGCATTTAAAAAAATAAAAGTTACTATAGAAAAATATCTTTCTTGAAAATCCAACAATACCATAGTTAAAGTACAGCAATTTTAGGATCTTGAAACACGTATGATATCAAAATAATAGAAAATTATTTAATACAACTGATGTACGAAAGAAAAGCAATATTTTATATGTATAAAAAAATTAAATAATTCAATTCATAACCAAAAAAAAATTTTTTCAGAAAATGTTTATATTCAGTACAATTCTAGCTTACAAGTCTATTAAGAAAGTAAATCTTTACTTAGAATGCAATCAAAGAGAAACTTCACAGATATTTTTATTGTTATATCATCATTTGGTCAGGGTGACACAACATCTATTTTGTCCGCTTTTAAAATTAATTGAAGAAGCACAAGACAACAAAATGGTCTATCACTCTTTCCAGTTAATAGTTAATTCACTTGGATCCTATGATTTCATATAAAAATGGATCCCAGTTTCAGATAAAATGCTCTTTTTTCAGATTTAAAATAATAGTAATAATAATAATAACAACAAATTACAGTTGATAGTCATAAAATGAGCATAACCCAAATAATGCAAAACTTACCAAACATAAAAGAGAGGGATATGATTTTGCCTCAATAATATCAGAGAGAAAGTTTAAGAAATGGGTGACAGCTTCAACAGATTCTTTATTTGAATCTTCTATCACAGTTGACACAATAAACAAAACTGACTTCATTAGACAATCCAGATACAATTCTACAAAAATGTAAAAGGATAATTGAAATAAAATTACTAATATCATAATTGTGACAACATCTAGCACATGACTAAATGAGATAATATTTTATATTACTGAACACTAATAAAATATGTTGCTTTCAACACTTAAAAATCTATACACCTAATCCTTTTTTTACACAGAGGATGTGTTCCAGGCTGTGTCATGTAAAAAAAGACAGTATATGGTAAAATGATGGATATGTTCAACAACTTATTGTTTATAAAAATTGTAAAAAAATTAAAAATTAATAAATAATTGAAAATTTAAATTTTTTATTTATTTCAATGTTCATGCAAATTGCATGCAGTAAACAAAGGAAATCATATTCTTGACAATCTTAAAAATACATAAAAAAATTGCAATCTCTTGAAATTCAAATTAATCAAAGCTTTATTTTAAATTAAAATACAAACAAATACAGGAACAAAATTTAATAAATATATATCATTAGACACTTTATTATTTGGATTTGCTTTCTAGAACAAGTTGCATCCTTTTATGTTGCACTGGTGCAAAATCTCTTGCATCTGATAAAATTTGTACAGTAGCTTCATAAGTTTTTGCATTTTCAGCCAAAATTTCTGATGACTCAGGTCGGGTACTTTATGCAGATACAAAAATTTATGCGGAATGAAAGAAAAAGCAAAAATATTGACACTTTTTTTACCATGTAAAAACAGGATTAGGTGTTATTCTTTCTTTTAGCAAATTTTCTTTAACATTTGCTTTTAAGATTAAAATTCAGTAAAAGAAAAAAAAAAGAGAGAGACAGAACATGAAAGTCAAATAAATATAACTCACAGTTCTAGAAAAAGATATTTTTAATCAGCAAAGTTTAAATAAATAAAAAATATTAAAAATGATTTAATTTAAGATCTCCCAGTTTTACAGAAGGTCGTTCACACTTTATGGAAACGATTTTGTAATTTATTTTTGTCGATTGCATTTTAAGATAAAAATTTGGCAACTTCAGAATAATTGTATGCTACTGTTTTGTTTTGATTGGAATGCAAAATAAAAGATTTATTTAGAAAATGGTTCCTAAAATTGACAGATAGCTCAAAGGTTACATAACTGTGCTTTCCGAGGAGAAATATTCGTCTCAACAAATTATGAAGCAGTGTAAAAATCACGGTTATGGCATTTCAAAAAAAGGTATTTATAATATATTAAATGTGAATGGAAAAAAAGTTTAACTGAAAGTAAAAATGAAAACATGACCGCAAAACCTCATCCTAAGATTGTTCGAACGCAGGTAAATATCAAGAAAGTAAAGTATCTGATCCTAGAAGAAAATACACCGACAAAAAAATCATTTGCATCGAAATTAGGAATGTCTTCCGGCACTGTAAGTAAAATCATTCATAAAGATTTGAAGTTAAAAAAGATGTTTAAATTTAAAGTTCATCTGCTTTTTGCCAAAGCATATTGCTGAAAGAAAAACAAATCGTAAGAAATTATATGAAAAACACCTAGCTGCTGAAAAATGAAAATTTGTGGTAAGACTCGATGGGGCATGGGTGTATTTAAGTGACTGTAATAAAAAAAGATCAATTTTCTATTGCTCAACTGACGGGAATGACTGTACAAAATGGCTACGTCAGTGTACAGAAAAGTTCTCAAAGGAGTTCATGATAGTAGCAGGATTTTGCCACAACGGAAAATTAAAAATCAAAAAAGTCTCAAGTAAAGCCAAAATTAATTCGCTCTATTATCAGCAGAATATTTTAGAACCAATTTTTGAAGAAAAAATTCCAGTATTATATGGAAAGGACATTGATAAAGTTCAGCTTCATAAGCGCAAAGCCTCTAGTCACACCCTTAAATCAACTGCTGCTTATTTAGCAAAGAAAGAATCAGAAACAGGAATAAAGTGTATCCCATTTAATGAAATACCTGTAAAATCACCTGACGCTTCTCCAAGGGACTTTTGTGCTTTCAATTTATTAAAGCGAGCCTTACGAAAACGGCATCAAAGAACAATGAACAGACTTTGGAAAACGGTCCAAGAGGAATGGTGTAAAATTGACATGACAGAGCTAAGAAAAAGTTTACTTTCATGGGAAAATTTGAGCTAGAGCTATTGTCAAGAACCATGGCTATCAGATAGAAGCAAATAGCCACAAAAAATATGGCATTTATACATGAAACGTAACTATCAAAATTGTTTCCATAAAGTGCAAACGACCTTCTATATATATGAAAATTTAAAATAATTGAAAATATATAATAAATTAATAGAAGAAAAAATTATATTTTATACTGATTTTCTAAAAAGAGAAAAAAGGTAGGTAAAAGGAATTTTAGAAATAACTTCAAAAATTTCTAAAAGGAGAAAAAAAAACAACCAATGAATTTAAAGCATTTTAATTACACTACTTATTCTGAAATTTAAAATAGTAAAACATGCATGTGTGTAATATAGAAGGAAATTGCATTAACAATTCTACATCACAATAAGAAAAAGATGAAAATAAAAAAAGCATATTTATAATAATATTAGTATTAATTATAATAATATTATATATATAAGCATATTAATATATAAATAGCACACAAATTGCTATTTATATTTTAAATCACACATAAGAGTGTACTATACGAGAAATATTTATATTAAAATAGCGAAATTTTATTGAAGAACTGAACAAATGAGAATGAAAAAATATTGTTTTACCATATATGTAATATAAAACCTGTGCACTTACTCATATCATCTTTAGTACCACATGCATCGATTATTATTTTGAAAGCATTTAATATTTCTTTAAAATGATAAGTAATTATCTTGATATCCAAAGGAGTTTGCAAAGCAGCTAACAGAAAAGAAAAATAACAGATATTAAGGGCAAATGTATAAGTTTACTAAATTTTATCTCATTATATTAAGTTTACAGAAACTGTGTAGTGACCATCTCAATAACAAACAAATATTTTCACCAATAATTAAAATGAAGTATTATATATTAAGAATGAAATAAAACACAAATATTCTCTAACATCATATAAAAATGATAAAACAATATTGGAAACAAACTGAAATGTCTCAGAATATATATGCACTGTGCATTCTGTAAAAAAACTATTAATGACAATAAAACGAAAGAGGAGAAATCCTCTCAACTAATTCTACCAATTATACACAAGTAAAAATTTTTCAACCTCAATCTGTGAAGTCTAAAAACAACATCAGAACTAGTAGCACTTTTAGGTTTTCATAAATAAATTTTCATTTCAGCAACACAGAAACTAGTTTGTTGAAAACTTATTAATTAAAAATTCACTATTTCATCTTTTCTCTGCTCAAATTACATGAAAATATCTTCATGTTTTTGTATTGATTGCAATGTATGAAAGCATCAAAGTGATATTAGACAAAAGAATACTATTTAAAAGTATTTTAAAGAATGCATGAGATATAGATGCAATTTTTTAAAATTTTATAGTTATCAATAAAAGCATTTCAGTATATTATTGAGAAAAACATACCAAACATACATGATTTAAGACAAATCTTAGAAATGCCTACCAGTAAATGCAAATACATATAAACTAAAAATAAATAAATAAACAGTAACAAAATATTTTTCAAAATTTTAAAATGTCACATTAACTTACGATATGGAATGTTAGGCAGCTTTTTAGGACTAGATAATCGATTAAACGATTCACTTGGGGGCTGCTCTAGGAATCTTAGTAATATATAGCAGCATTTTTTAACATCTTTTGAAATGAGACCTGAATTGAAATATATTATCAATTAGTCATACAAATAAAGAATAAATCTTAAAATAATTCAAGCAAAAGGAAAAAATTTAATATTACATGCAATAAATGAAATGAAGTTTTTTTTATAGACATATGCATGATACATAAACTACTGAAACACAATTATTCATGTATATTGCACCTATTTCAATTAATATTTGTAAAAATTATTCAGTTTCTTTGAACATATGAACTTTAGTATATTAATTTTATTCATAGATCTCATTATGTGATCTTAATTACTAAAGGAGACATTATAAAAAATAGTATTTAATTGTGTAAGGGCATTTGCTTAACTATATAATGCATTTAATTATAATATTAATATCTTGCTAGATAAAACTTATCAAATGCAGAGTTGTTATTTAATGAATAACAATTTAGAAAATTCTAAAATTTTTTTAAATCAGTAAAAATTGGTTCAAACCAATGAAAAAATCTTTATATATAAAAGACAAAGTCTGTGTGTGTGTGACCAAGTTTTTGTCTGCTCGTGGCACGGCGCAAAGACGGCAGGTCGGACAGTCTTGAGATTCGACACGAAGATGCCCCCGGAGGTTTCATTATGCACCTCGAAGTCCTTTTTTCGATTTTTTAATTAGATTTTCCGTAATTAAATATTTAGTTGCGATTTGGAGCTCCCGGACGAGTAAAAGCTCCGTAAATCCTAACGTATCCGTCCAAAATTTTTTTTTTTCGGACGAGACTATACGGGAAAGATGACACTATACGGAAATCACAATTAAAATTGTCTGTCTTAATTTATCGATTAATTGTGATTTTTTTTCGATCGCCTGTACGCACCCGTTTTTCGGGGAAAAAACGCGATTTTGGCCGCGACCCTTTTTTCTAAATTGTCGAATCGATACGTAAATGTCATTACATTTTTACGAAATTTTTATCTCAGAGACCCTAGACATCACAGTTTCGAAAGCCAGAACCAAAATTAATTTACAAATTGTAGTTATTTTTTAATAATTTATTTTATGATTCGGAAACTCTTGCGAGAAATCTCATTTTGGAGATTTCGTTCTTCATTTCCGGACGAAGGTAAAGAGGGGGAAAATGGGCGTGTCTTTTTCGACGTCAAGCACGTGATGTGTTGGGGGCGTTTGTTTTCTATGAGGGATTGGGTGGTTAAAGGAAATCGATTACTATTGCAGTGATAATCGATTAAAAAAAATCACATTTAGTAATGCCGTAATTTTTTTGGCCAACACTTAGTTAATATCATATAATTTGTGGTGTGTTTATGTAAAAAATCTATGAAGATTTCAAAGAATTTCAGCATGTGGAGGATGTGACATATTCGCTTTCAAGGAAATCGATTACTATTGCAGTGATATTCGATTAAAAAATCCAATTTCCTAATGCCTTATTTTTTTAGGCAACAGTTACTTATTCTCATATAACTTGAGCTTTGTTGTTTGAAAAAATGTGTGAAGAATTTAAACAATGACTTCATTTGTTTAGTAGTTTTGATTTGTTTAATAATTTTATTTTATTGAACAGGAATTTGTACGTTTTAAGTAATCCTATGTCAAAAATTTTGCCAAAATGTGCCAGAAAGGATTAAATTTATATGGGTAAAATAATGTATCGTGGTGAGGAAAAGGATGACAGCGATGCCCATTAACAAAGGGTTAAGGCTACTAAAATTTGGTAATTACATTACCCGAGCAACGCCGGGACGGGTACAGCTAGTAATTTAATAAATTATGATGGTAAACACTAAATGGAAAACTTAATGATGAATTATGGTTAATTTCAATACTTCATTTAGTAACATTATATACATCTCAATCTCTCATTATGAAAAAAAAATTAATAAGAACGAGGATATATATATATATATATATATATATATATATATATATATATATATATATTTATTTATTTATTTATTTATTTTTTTGGCTGCTGATATTGTACAGTAGTTAGTGTATCAAACTTCTAGGGCATGGACATAGGTTTAAAACCCAACTAAGGCTTGGATGTTCCTGTGCTGTTTATTCCCTTACACAGACAAATGTTGGTTCCTTTATATGGAGCTCCCATAATAAAGAAGCCAACAATATTTGTGGTGTTGATAGGCCAATGTCGTAAAGACAAGTGCCTGCCATGTTAGAGGAAAAAAAAATTATAATTCTCTATTTAGAGAAAACAATTTACCTCCTTTAGGAAATGTTTTTTCAAGATGTCCATTTGTGATTTTTCCAACAATTAACTCTAGCAATGGAATGCATACCTAAACATTGTCATCAAGAAAATGAACTTTAGAAAATTTTATAAAATACAAAGTAAAAATTTAAACATTTCATAATCATTTGAATAAACTAATAATTCATGCATTTATTTAAATATGTATATATATACACAAACACACATTCAGGTAGAAAATACACTTACTTCTGAAAAACGATTAGAAAGATGATCAGCCAGATTCCACGCAAGATGCCACCAAGTATCACAAACAACTGATACAATGTTTTCATTTAGCCTGGAGACATTTTTGAAAGGTTTTAATGTAAATCTCAGTATCTTTGAATCATTAAGAACACCTGGAAGAATACAGAACAAGAATTATAATGTTCTTAATCCTAATAAAGAGAACTTAAATACATGTTGGATCAGTAAGGTAAAAAATTATGTCTTTTAAAGTACAAAAAAAAAAAATCATTTAAAATTTAGAGAAGGCCAAAAAATAACAGATTTACAAAAGTACAAGATGTAACAAAAAACATAAATCTTACTGTCCTAGAAATACAAAGGCCTAGGGGAAAAGCATCCGCCTGAGAAAATGAATGACAACAACCGAAGTGAAGATTGAACAACAAGGTCTTTTAAGTACATCTCTAGTAACAGAGCGTGGTTAGAAATTTGCATAATAAAGTAAAACATCCAATGAAAAAATTACAATCTTTGAGGACACTCCCTCATAAGTAATGACGTACGGTCGGCGAAATGAACCACTCTTTCATTTTGCCGTGTTACATTAACTTGAGCTATTTACAATTCACGAGAGCGGGAGAACAAAAACAGGGAAGAAAAATTATAAATAACCTAAAGTAAAGGTGAAGGAACATATATAAACAGATAATTTCCTAACAAATTAAATATTTATTCAACAAAAGGGCTATAGCTCTACTACCAGGCAATTGCCTGGCTTGATAACATGACTTAATGTTATATATTGGAGAACTTCATTGATTTGTTTTGAGAATCCCTCTGTTCTGTATAATTTTTCTCTATAAGGTAAAAGTATTTCTTTTTTTATTTTAAAGAAAGGAAAGAACCTTGTTTAAGATGTATATCAATGCACAGCACACCCAAATTTTTTTCCCATTATTTTTTGTATAAATAAAAAATAAATAATTTTTCATTAGAGGACATTTGCAAAATATATATTTTTTAAATAATTAAAAATAACAATAACATTCTTCTCAAGCTCAAAACCATATATATATATATATATATATATATGTGTGTGTGTGTGTGTGTGTGTGGTGACTTGCTACGAGAAGTGCCCCTGTCAGTTTTATCCAAGGTGACTTTGTTTGCTTATGTCTCTTTAAAAAAATATTTTCAATGCAAGAAGTACCAAAGTATCTACAATGGTTTAGAAAACACTTTTAAAGCATCGCACAGACTTGGGTACTTCTTAGATTGAAAATAATATTTTTTTAAAGACACATAAGCAAACAAAGTCATCTTGGAAAAAACTTAGGCACTTCTTGTACCAAACCACAGATTTCTTATTTTTCAGTGCCTAACTCTGGCTGAAATTCAGTTCAAAACATTGATAGGTTTTCTTCCCCCTCAGTTCCACCACTTCCCTAGAGATAGTGATTTTACTTTCTAAATTCAAACTCTTAAAAATGACAAATGTGCTTTTAGCTCTCCCTAAAATAATAAATAAAGATGAAGCTAGTTATAATATTATATAACTTACCATCAGAAGCAGCAAAGCTATTTATTAGGCTTTTCCATGCAATAAAAGAAGCAATACAAATTTCATCAACTGATGATTTAAAACCTCTCTCAAGGACTGCAAAGAAAGGCATGATAGCAGGCAAGTTAGCGTGAAGAGCCTATTGATAAAAAAAATGTGAAAAACATATATATTGCAATTAGCAAAATATTTAAATACAGTGGTTATTTACAAGACATCAAAAACACTAATCATTAACCTCATTTCAAATCATATTGCCTAATCAATCTCCATTTTTAAATTCATAAAGGATATAAATTATGAACTTACACTCCCCAGAGCATTTACAACATGTTTCCACACTTTCAAAGCATATAATTCTTGTTTCTCCTTGAATAGCAGAAGAAGGCTCTTAGAGAATGTCTAAAAATAAATTTCAAACAATTAGCTGGAATAAGATATAAAAAAAATGTAATATTCAACTGTAAAGCTTTGATTTTGCAATAATTTTCAAGGGTATACATGTAGATTACGTACTTATGATAATCCAATTTTTCAGTTAATGTGAACTAAAAATCTCCAACACTTGTAAAGGTAAAAATATCTCATCAATGCAAGTTTGTTTTGTATCATAACAGATAATTCAAACAAAAATTTTGCAGTTGCTAAAAAAAATTCTCTCCCCATTGATGACATAAATAGTTTTATCCATTTGACATTTCGAAAAAGCTCTATACAACTTTCCTCATTTATAAAGGGAAAAGCAATCAAGATATTTGTTGTCCAACAGATCTTTACTAGGGTAGTCAAGGGTTTACATAGCTAAGAGGATATTAAATCTAGTGATGTTACTTATCTATTGTCTAAAATTCCATTGGTCCCAGGGTGGATTCTACAGAATGTAGCCCTTTTAAGACATTTTAGGATTTCTGAGAATGCTTTGCATTGTTTTTACACAGGAAATAATGTCTTTTTCTTTGCCTTAAAGTTTATGTTGTTGGTTCATTTGCAAAATATGCCAATGGGAATAATAAATATATTTCATGTACACAGTTTGTGAGTAATTAGTTATCAGTACACTGAAACCTGTTTTTGTGCAATCTTTTTTTGTACGGTATATGAAAATTTCAATCAAATTAGAACATAATTGATGAAGTTATCAATAAAAAAATTAGTAGGTTTGATCGGCCATTTAGTTTTTTCGATTTTTTATATTTCATCACATTACATATACTGATACTGATTTGAAAATAAAATGCAGTATTGCGTCCGCCAATTACATTACATATGTATTGAATTATATAATTGAATTATTTAATTGACG
Source organism: Dolomedes plantarius (assembly GCA_907164885.2). NCBI lineage: Eukaryota > Metazoa > Arthropoda > Arachnida > Araneae > Dolomedidae > Dolomedes > Dolomedes plantarius. Next base: position 183,606,826 of record OU015495.1, on the reverse strand, counting down.
TCCTTCAAAGTGCTTTCATATTCCTGGACCATTAACGTAAGATTCATTTCAAAGCGTACATTGAAGGTAAATATATTATTTTTTCTATTTAGATATAAATTTTGAGGATTTTTATTTTATTTTTAGACATCATCCCTGAAAATGAATAAGGGCAAAAACAAAGCAAAGAGAAAGGCAATTTCCTTAGAAACTAAGACTATGATTTTAAAACAAATAGCAGAAGGTGAAGGATCCACAGCTCTTGGTAAAGAATTTTGATTAGGTGAATCCACTATAAGAGGCATACAAAAGCGTGCAGGTAAAATAAATAAATCTAGTAATTGTGCCACAAACAAAAGTGCTAAACGAGCATCGTATTCAAGAAACATTTTGATAGAGAAAACGGAAAAGGAACTCATATTGTGGATTCAAGAATTAACTCAAAAACGAATCCCCATTGACAGAGAATTAATTAAAGAGAAAGCTATATGGTTTTATAATCAGCTGAAGGATTTAGAGCCGTCTAGTTCATAGTCTCACATTGGAAGCTCGAAATTTCCTGCAAGCAGTGGCTGGTTAGTCAGGTTTTTACAACAACACACACTTCACAATCTGAAGATAAAGGGCGAAGCTGCATCCGCTGATGAAACAGCTGCTAAAAATTATTCTAAAGTGTTAGCAAAAATTATTGAAGATGGTGGATATTGCCCGGATCAAGTATTTAATGCTGAGTATTTAATTCCTAGTTATTTCATAAGGTTTTGAGTTATTTTCTAAGTGAGACTTTTTTTATGCGGTCCCTATTCACTACATAAAAAATACTTTTTAAATGTGTTGCGAAAAATATTTTTTATAGCTACTCGTGAAGTTTGGTGTGAATTTTTTTTATGCGTTTTCTTTTATGTGGTCCCTATTCACCGCACAAAAACAGGTTTGAGTGTACTTGTCTAGACATACGTACTTCTTTTTACTGTCAATCATATTTTTTTTTAAATGTTCCAAATGCAATTTATAAATACAGTACAACCTCCTAAATCCAGAATCGTTCAGGACACAGCAATTCTGGATTTGGGAATTTTCTGGATTTGAGGGGTCTTTAAATAAACACTACAAAATTTTAGGGGAAAAATAAGCACACTTAAAAAACATGTATATCAATAATATCAGAATCGCTCAGAGAACCAACGATCAGCACATTTTCATCGATGTCTAAAACTTCTTGTATGTCCAATTTATCCAAGTTAATATTTGCACATTCTACTAATTCTGCTATTACAGCTTCTTTCCCAGACACTTGAAAGCCTTCAAAATCATTGCTGTCTCTTCCTTGAAAGAAAAGGGGCTTTTTAACCGATCATTTTGGTAGTAACATCTATCGGTAAAATGGAAAAGTAAAATTGTGCATTTATTAAAACATTCCAGATTTGAGACATCCAGACTTGGGAGGTTGTACTGTATTAAAAGTGGGTGGAGCACTTAACCCTATCAGGACAAAATCAGTTAAATTACATTCTAAAATCCAACTTGCAGCATATTTCAAACTATATTTTCTTATTTTAGAGACGGGCCTTTTTTATTGAATAAAGGATATATTATTAAAGAAACTAAACAACATCCTTAAAAAACTATTTTAGTTTAAATGCAAAACTAGTATGAAAAAATTACCTCTTTCACCAATTTAATTAGATAACTTGAAGCTTCTTCGTCAGATGTGTATAGTAACAGTTTTGGGAACATATCAAGAGTTTTCTCTGCTACTTCCCGAACTTTAGTAGATGGATGGCACAGTGGTAGAAAGACTAGTTTGGAAAGCACTGGAATAAAGTTTGAAAGCTTTTCTTCATAATCCTTTAAGATTCTGCAAAAAAATTAAATTTCATATTAATTGCTACATAGTTGAAAAAAAAATTACTAACTTTGCATTGCAGACTGCATGAATTATTAAACAAATGTATCACAAAAATGCTTTAATAAAATTAGGACAAATCAGGCAATCCCATTTCAAAAATGATAAAGTCCATTTAAAATGACTTGAAATGACAGATTACTCGTGAAACCTAAAGTACCTTTATTAAGGTTTCAGAAAGATATTTCACTCATGATTCAGAGAGGATAATTAATCAATAATTTATATTTTCACTACAGTGGTACGCAGTTTTGTACTGCAGAACACTGCAACTGATTTTTTAAACTAACTGCTCCAGATAGTAAGCCCAGGATAAATGCACACTAAATCACTCTTCACAACATAGAGAGAATGAATATTTGTGCACTAAATGAACTTGCTGAAATAAGTTATGTTGTGTCATTTTATTTATACCTAATAAAATGTAAGCATTTATATAAAACAGCAAAAAAAAACTTTCCTTAGTTGAGTTCATTTTTAATTAATGTAAAAGAGCACAGTGCAGCTTTAACTTTGATTTAGTTTAGACACAGCTTTCATATGAAGTTGGTCACAGACCTTGCATATGTTTACCATTTTTAACGTAGGATTACATTCTTCAATAATGGTCCTCCAGAAAGAAAAAAAAAATTTCCTGGGTCGTGAGTTATAATTTTGGCAGCGTACAAATGCCAGTAGCAGTAAACCGTTAAACAGAAAGTACCAAAATGTGTCCAAGGAAGAATAAAAAAAGAGGTAAGCAAACGGTAAGTAATCCTACGTTGATAACCCGCAGAATTTTCGTTAGAAAAGACTACCTGAAATATTTTTTTTACTACGGTACACAGCTTTTGAGATATCTTTGCAGATTCAACACACCATAAAAAGAAATTGTAAAGCTCCCTCAATATTTCTTAATTCTCAGCACCCTGTAGAGCTAATCAGGACAATTTAAAAATCGAATACTGATTTAAACATCTCCAACGACACACCCAACAGCTAAGAACCTAGGTTTTGACCTTATTATGAGTATAGTCAGCAAGCATACTGAAGAAAAAAAAATCAAAAAGTGCAATTTATTGAAATTTTTACATACATTTATACAATTTAGTATTAATATTGATTGAATTTTATTTTATTTCAAATACAATATTACACAGAATGTACATGATCACTGTTGATCTGTGAAACAGGCAAACACATTCATCCACTGGGCTTTATTTCTTTGCTATTTAAGACTGTTAATGCCTTAAATTCCCTGGTAAATATTTAATGATAATTACATTGTTACATATCCCCGAGCCTTGCAATAGTGCAGTAATTTTAAAGTGTTAAGGAACTATAATTTATATGAACTTGCTCAGTCTCATAAAAGCAGTAGAATTTTTTTAATCATGTCTGCTGCAAGTGCAATTAAGCCCCAAACACTATTAATATTAATACTCAATCTAATACACAGGATATGAGCTTTACTTACATTCATCACAGTCTAGATTATGTAACAGCAAACTAACCTTTTCATCTAATTATATTTATTAAAAAAATTACTAAGAAAAATCTTGTTTTAAAATATCTAGTTTGAGTTTAATTAATCAAAAAAATACTTTTTTCTACTAAGTTCCATTTTAAATGTTATGCAATTAACCCAAATAGAAATGTAACGTTAAAGAACTGACGTAATTTATATAACTTTGTACATTGTTGATATTGTAAAGTTAAATAAATGTAACTGATCACTGTCAGCTGAAAAATATATTTATTGATAAAATTTCTAACCATTCAAAGTTAGTTATATAAACTTGCATCAAGATACACTTTATAAAAAGTAGAGATCATACAGTTATTTAACCCTTAGACCGTTACGAACGCACTAAGCGTGTTCATCACAGTCTTTCCCCCAGCATTACAGACATGCTGGACGCATCTAACTGGATTTTCGAATGTTTTGCACATTACAAATGTGTTTAACACATTCTAAATTGATTTTTTCATTCATCAATAGATGGCAGAACTTAATGGCATTCAAATACAATTTCTCCTGATAAGTAGATTTTTGGGTGATATTTTGAGAATACATACAGTATAAAATGGCGGGAGTTTTGGGTTTTCAATAGCTAAAGGCTATTCAAACTGACATTTCAAGTGATTCCGAGATTGATTTTTATGATTTATTCGATGACAAAAGTGATGAAAAGACTATAGCAGACTAAGTGATGAATAAACTATATAGACTGTAAAGTAGGATTATGCATATTACCCAGCTTTAAAATATATCATACTATAAAAAATTTATGAACAAAAAAATCCGCACATTATATAAATATACATATGTATTCTTAAAAATTTTATGTTTCACTTATTTTGTACTATTTATTTTGATTTAAATAAATGAACTATATTGAACTTGCGTTTTCAAACGTTCCTTCAAATCGCAGATCCTCCGATTTTTTGGAAACAAGTTTCCAAAAAATAACTCAGAGCTGGGGAAAGAACCGGAAGACAAAAATTTAACGGTCTAAGGGTTAATATCAGGAAATCTTAGAAGAAAAAAATAGAATAAAAGCACTAGCATACTTTTGAAAGCAACAACATATTGAGTAAGTAGATGCTGCATCATTTTTCTTTGATAAAATTTCTTCCATCCTTACTAACAAGTCATTTAACTGTAAGAGAATGATCTCCATTAGAAAGTTTTCACACAAGCAAAATGTTATCACATATTATACATACACAAATGCAACTGGTGGCTTTCAAATTTTTAGGCCTTTTTTTTTTCAAAGCAAAAGAATTAAATTGGCCCTGAGTGCCACAGTTAGGGAAAAACAATATAATGAAATTTAAATTAAATAGTGACACAATATTTTAAAGTCAATATTGCACCTTATTAAGAAAGATAAGAAGTATTTACACACACATTTATAACTGAAATTAAACATAGTAGAATTCAATTTAAAAAGTTAAGAGAATATTCTTCAAACACCAATAAATTAAAAATTCTTGTATGTTCTAAGCAGAAAAAAAGAGAGAGAGAGGGGGGGAAGAGAGGGAGAAATACTGTGATAAAAAGCACGAAAAGTTTCCTTCAAGGGAAACTGAAGTATTAAGAACAGCATTGTTAACACCAATGGAGATCGAAGAAAAATAATTTTAAAATAATACATGAATTATAGCACATCAGGAAAAAAATTTGTAATTTAAAGGCAATATTAGCACAAACTAAAAATATTTAGAAGAAACTTTCTTTTCTCTACAATAGCAAAATAAAGTTTTTCAAAATGGAGAGAACGAATATTTAAAAATTTTTAACAAAAAAAGAACTTTAATAAATTGAAGACCAGTAATTTCAATTCATAAACTCAAATCAAATAATTTAGTCAAAAAGGTTTACAATTCATATCTGAGACTAGAAAACACATTAGGATAAACTATATGAAATATCGTAGTTAGATCATGGTTCTAGTTCTTCTTCAGGTTCTAGTTCTTCTTCTTAAATTTGTCTGTATAGATTTTATATACATATATTTTTTTCTCTTTGAATAAAAATAAATACCTATAAATATGGTTATCAATAACATATTTTAGTTTCCCTAAATATCAGTTACTTGGTTAGAATATTAATACAGCTCATTTAGCATAAAAATATTAATGAAGTCAAAACAATATATAAAAAAATTAGATGTATCAGTTATATTCAATACACCTAATTCTTTTTTAAATGGAGGATGTGTTCAAGACTGTGTCAAGTAAAAAAAAGACAAGAGTATATGGTAAAATGATGGATATGTTCGACAACATATTTTTGTTTATAAAATACAAATAAAAAATATAAATTAACAAACAATTGAAAAACTAAATAAAATTATTTATTTCCATATTCTTGCAAATTGTATGCATTAAACATAAAATCATATTCATAACAATCTTAAAAAAAGAAAACAATTGCAATCTCTTGAAACTAGAATTAATCAAAGCTTTATTTTAAATTTTTTCAAAAAATCACAAATTCTGGAACAAAATTTTAAAAATATTCAATTAGATGCTTTATTATTCAGATTGGCTTTCTAGAACTAATTGCATTCTTTTATATTGTACTGGTGCCGAATTGCTTTTGTCCAATGAAATTTGTAGAGTAGCTTCATAAGGTTTCGCATTTCCAGGGAAAACTTTTGATGATTGAGGCTGGGTTCTTTTAGTCATAAATTCTGCAATAGATCATTGTGAACCTGTCTCGGATAGCTCTTTGTATTTATGCAGAATGAAAAAAAGCAAAAATATTGACTTTATTTTTATTGTATAAAAAACACCGATTGTGTAAAACAGGATTAGAATATTTTTTTCAACTGTGTTATTTCAAGATTGTGTAAAAAAGTCTGTGTTAAAAAACGGATTAGGTGTTTATCACCAAGCCACCCATTAACTAACAAACAAACAAACAAACACAAACACAAACAAACAAACAAACAAACAAACAAAACAAACAAACAAACAACAAAAAAAAAAAAAAAGGAAGAAGAAGAAGCATACATTTTATATAAACCTATGATGAATCCTTCACCATGCAATGGTGCTTCACTAAAAGTATTTCTAAATTAGCAAATTTTAACTGTATTTATGTAGTCCACTAGGGATGTGACATCGATGTTTTGATAAAAACATCGATGTTCTAAATATCGATTTATTGAAGCTGTTTTGTTTAAACATCGATGTTTTGTGCTCAATGTTTCATGTTGTCTTGATTTTTTTTAACATGAAAAAGTACCATAATAAAAAAAATTAACCACGTAACAACTTTCACACTCAGTAAATGTAAGTCAGAATTCTAAAAAGGGCGAATACAAAAGGGGGAACGATTCCCTAGCAACAAAACAAATGGCAATCAACAACCAATGAATAATAATTATATGGCCCAATAATTGTTATTTACAGTAAAGAAATAAACCTTTTCAGTTCTCCCTCATACGCTGGTTTTGCATCATTACTTCAAATTAGTGTAAATGTATGTAATTTTCTTTTGTATTACTTAATTTAAAAATGAAACATTTGTTAATAAATTGCTCTTATTAATTTTTTTAATATTAAACTCTGTTGGACCAAACTCAAAAATTCTTTTTAATGATTTTGCCTTATACTCCATTGATATGAAACCAATCCTTTTGTCATGTGTTACAGTCATGAACTTCAGAATTTTTTTATACTAAAGCATTTAAGCCTCTTGGAAGTAAATTTGTCTCCAATTTGTAAATAAATATGACTTGATATTTACAATAATTTTTCAGATTCAACCAATTTAAATTAGAAAACATCACGGATATTTCTTTATGGCTTTGGTCCTATAAATTGTTTTTATAGCAATAATTTCTTTCTCAATTTTCTGGTAAAACTAATAAAATGTATAATGGAAATTCTGTGATATGCACTGACTCTAGCAACCAAGTTTTTGTCATTTATGTCAGCCCAATCAGAGAGTAAAATTACTACCCCCCCCCCCCCCCCCGACTTACCAAAGTAACATTAATGTTAGCTGTTACTAAACCAGTTTTTCAGTTTTTTTAAAATGGAATTTCAAAAACATCGATGGTTTTTGGACGATGTTTTAATATTGAATATCATTGTTTTGTTATCGATGTCACAACCCTATAGTCCACCAAAACTGATTTTTTCAAATGAGATGACTAAGACGCAAATGTCGTAAAATGCAAAGCAAGTGTCGTATTATCTGTTTTTCTTTCTTTGATCAACTTTATCCCTACTTTCCTAGCACTGTTTCAAAACCAAATTGCTGATTACTATTTATTGGCTGTTGCCACTACAAAGTTAAAAATGAAGTTCTTTAAATTCTTTAAACAATATTTCTCAAATAAAATCCTTGAATCCATCATTGCAAGGGCTAAAAGAACTAAAACTTAAAACACACCAGATTTTTGTTTATCTTGAATCAGCAACAAAAGCAGGGGATAATAATGTTTTTAGTACAGTTAAATATTTTTCAGGGCATTTCCAAGTTTTCTCAAAAAGTGAGGATTTATAAGAACCAAAAAATTTATTTGCATGAGAGTATTTTTAAGAAGCATAGGAATCTTGGGGGTAATTAGTCCTTTTGATATCAGATATTTCGAAAACATACATTTCTGTAATATTACAAGAGCAAAAATTGTACAAAATGTTTAATAGCTCGCCCATTTGAACATCTGAAAATCAAATTAATGTCAACTAAAAAATATATATTTCTACAACACATTGAAATGGCCATTCAGATAATATGGGAGGATTATCCACAATTAATAATCCTTATGAAATTCTTATCAGAAATTATGGAGAATTACTGGTATAAAATAATTTTGGAACCTAAATAGGAACTTAAAAGAATTGAGGAATACTTAAAACTTACTAGAGAAAGCATAAATAGTATGTTTAGTTTTCAAAATGTTTGATTTCAAATATGAGAAATTCTCAAAATATTTTCTTGCAAGATTTATTCTTAGCATAATTTGGGATATTATAAAATTGCATTTTAATGTATGGGTAGGCATTATAATGTATGGGGTTATGTACTAAACTGAATATGAAAAATACATGTGGGTAAGTATATGTAAAAATGTTTTAAGATTTATTGCTTCAAGAAATTTTACATGTCATCTTTACTAAAAATTCACATATGATAGAATTGGGTTTTTTTTTTCCTCTATATTTTTCTATAGTACAAATTTATATGTTAAGCAAAATTCCTTTCTGAAATAAGTGACACACTGTAAATTTTTGAAGTGTATAGCTTTAAATGTTTTCTAGGGTTTTACATAACATAGTAATCTACATAAGGTTTTACTTTAAAAATGGCTACAACAGTATAAATTTATTGACTATAAATCAATACAGTTTACTAAAATTCTAGAATATTAATACTTTAATATAACTATACACGGTAAAAAGAAGAGTATTTGTTTCAAGTACTCACAACAGTATTTTCAAGGGTAAAGGGTGAAATATGTATAAATACAGAGAAACAATTAACCAGTATATTTTCATGCTGAGTTGAGTCCACAATACTAATGATATCTGAAATGAAAAAGAAAATAGGAAGAATAATTTCACAAATATAATTTTAAAAAAGACAATAAGATTATATATAGAATTCAGGAGAGAGCAAATATACTTCCGAAAAAGAATTCTTTCAAATTTTTAAATTTTAGATATAAGAGAATATGTATTTTTTCTGGAGGAATATGTTTCTTTACAGAAAAGGAATTATAATCATAATTTTATCACTGTGTTTGCTGTGTAAAGGGTGTTAAGTCCAAAATGGGCTAAAATGAGCTATCAAACCAGGCAGGCATGTTTGAAAAATCAAGGGCTACTGCAGGGTACAGAAAGCTAAGTCCAATTCCCCTCCTAAATATTTTTATTCATCAGTGAAAATTTGGGAATGTGAAACAAAACACAAACATGTTTGTTTTCAATCCTGTTTATCCCAAAACTACGATTTTGGACTTGACACCCTTCACACAGCAAACACAGCCCCAAAACCAAATATAAAATAATTATCATCACAAAATATCAGTACTATGACAAGGATATAAGACAGTTCCACTAAATCACATAATTACATTAAAATAAAGTAAAAGAGTAACACATGATATCTTGGTAGATTAAATAGGCTTTTATGAGAATAATTAACCATTCCCAACCCTATTAATCTGCACTTATAATAAATTGAAAAACTACCACAATCTTATTTACATGATTGCTGAGTAAAGATTAAACACAGACTCACACAAAGTAAATCCAACAATATTTCCTATCACATTTGATTACAATAACAGAGAATAGTGGTAACATGACTCTAGGTATAAATTATTTTTGAAACTAAAAAAATTAAGGCATACTTTTGATGATTTCGACTTTCTCTGACTGAGGGAAAAATCTATTTAAAACAAGGAAAAAAAGATGATTATTAATAGTAATAAGCATGTATACACTCTAATAAGTAAAATGTTTGTTAAAAATAATCAAATAATTATAATCAAAGAAATTTAAATATCTTACTTTTGCAAACATTTACTGTGAAAAAGAAACTGCATAAATTTGGCAAGTTGAGGTAATTCAATTGTTTCTTTTCTCAAATCATCCAAAATGATGCAGCAAAGGTTTTTTATATGTTCATTGTTTAAACTATCAGATGCAGTCTCAATATTTTCGGTAAACAACCTGTAAAAATAATAAGTATGCATATAAAATGTTCCTATTTATGTTTTTTATTAACCTTTATACATTTAGTTATGCTGTCTATTTCTAGAATTTAGAGGCAAATTTTTCTTAGTAAACATATAAATTCATGTCTCACACACACACACACACACACACACACACACACATATATATATATATATATGTGTGTGTGTGTGTATAAAATACTGAATAATGTCACCATTTTGGGACAGGAAATATTTTCCTAAATTAGTTTTTTTATTAAGATATTATGTATCTAAAATTTTAGTTGCAAAACAATGGAAATCCTAAAAGTTAAATAAAGGGGAACAAGATGCTGATTTTACATTGTATGCTTTTCTCTATATAACATTTTAGGATTTTGAGCAATCATACTTTGGTTCTGCATCTAAAATATTTTTCTACTTTATATTATATATTTATATAGTATAAATTACTGAATAGGCTTTCTAATGAGCAAACTAAATTTTTTTTTAAAGTTTTACAAATTTTTTCATTTGACTAGGTTATAAATTCAGACAGTAATTGATAATAATTTTGGTAAACACTAACTATTCCTCATCTCATGTGCAACAGGCTGTTTAATTTTCCTTATTAATTCTTGCCAAATATTATATAGTATTTGATTTTTAAAAAGTTTGATTGAAACATGCTATTTTCAAGATATTTATTTATATTTTACTTTAGTGACAGAAATGCTAATAATTTGTTAAATAAAAAAATTGTTCAAAATAATTTCAACACATTTTTTTTATTTTTTTAGCTGTAGGGTGAAATGGGATAAGTAAGAACGCAAATCATATCATTCCACTTTGAATCTAAATAAGTTTTAACTAGTTGTATTTGTATGAAAATTTACATACATATTTTTGGTTATGTTCTACATTTATAGTTTTATTTTTTTTAAATCTATTCACAACTTAATTTGTCATAAATATTTAAAATTTTTGTGTTTTGTGTTCTCATTTGCCCCACACTTCGGGCTAGTGAGAACATGGGTCCCAATAAATCATAGTTGCTTATAGCAAAATACGTGGGGCAAGGGAAAGAATAGATATTTCATGCTGAACAAAAGGCTATTCTTTTTATACATTCTTACATTGTGGAGGTATTTGTTGTTAAGTCAGCAGTGTCAGCAATGTTCGAATATTAACAAAAGAAGTATATTTATATATATTTGTTTTAGAGTAACTAATGTATGTTAAAAGTTCAAAACAAAAATTTCTTTTTCTCTAGCCTATTAGTTCAATTTATTATTTATTTATGTCTTCTATCCTACTTGAATTTTTTTTCTTTAGTTAACTGAATTATAACAAACAAAAAACTTCTATTAAAAGTTCAAAACAAAACAAAATCTTTTTTACTAGCTTACAACTTAAATTTGCTGTTTATTTACATATTCCATATTGCTCGAAGTTTTTTTTCCCTTTGCCTAGGCCCTACTGAATATTGCAGAACCAAAAAGACATGGAAAAAATTAGTTCATTGTGCCTTCCAGGCCTCGGCTCTTCCTGGAACACTAATAGGTCACCATCTGGTACATTTGAACAATCATCGAGAACAGGCCACATAAAACTAGTTTATTTTCTTTCATTTTTGTTTCTTTTTCTGGTAAATTTCATTGTTCTCACTTGCCCCAACACAACATTTTTATGGGGCAAGTGAAAACCCTGCAGTACTGAAGTAATATTGCAAAAAAATGGTCTTTATATATTTTATCTGTATTGTTCATTTCGTAATGAATAAGTGGGTATTTTCAAAATAACTATGTGTTGTGGTTGGTTAGTTATGATTTTTTTTTTTTTTTTTTTTTTAGTTAGTGCTCAAACTTGAGTACCTTAGTTAAAATACAAGGGTTTGGTAGGTATAAAAAATTTCCATTTAACAATTTTTTTCTTTAAATAAAAAATAAACGTAGTAGTACAGCAAGAATTTTCCCTACAAAATACACTTGAAGTTTTCTTCAAAAAGTTATAATTTTGGGGGGTTTAAGCCTGCATTCTAACTTACCCTTCTTCACCCTTTCAACTTTTTTTGTTGCTTCAATTTGTATGTATATCTCAGATCAGGTTTCTTTATATTCCCTCTATCAAAATATGGTATACGAAATTATTTTTGTCTGAATTTATAGTACACATTTACAAGTAATTACAATTTCAGTTAAGATGATTATAGCATCTCACTTCCTACTTTAGTGAAAGATGGTTGAGTGAAGAAGAAATTAGTCAGAATTAGTCTAAACTGTATTGGAGCTGTGTTTTTCACACATCACGAACAAATAATGCTTTTAGGCACCAGAGGAAGCACTGTTTAGATTAAATTACAAGTATGTAATATACTGGAATAATATGCAGCAAATTTGAAATTTTAGCACTAAAACAGAAAAAACATGCAAAATTAATAGAAGGTCTGATTTAGACTTGTCTAGTATTGAAATTTCAGTAGAAAGGTTATGATTCAATCCTCGGCGATTCAAATGGCCTCCTTAATTTTAGCCAAATTTTCAGAAAAATCCTTTTGTTTTCTCCCACATTTATTTTTCTTTACTGAAGAAACATTTGCAAAGATTTTACCTTTGTTATAATGTTTTTGAGCTGTGTGCCAAATTCTAGCCACAGTCAAATGATTTACTCCAAAATCAGCTGCAGCCTTATTAATAGCACTATGTTCCCTCTTTTGGCATTTCTTCAGTTATAAGTAGGGTTTTGGACCCAGGTTTCTCCAAACCTGAAAACCCGGGTTTTTCAAGGATTTTATGAACCCGAAACCTGGGGAATTAGTTATTTAACTAATACAGTAGAATACCAATTATATTCCTTAATTTGGAACCAAGACCGAATTTAAGAAGTCGGACTCGATATGGCTTTCAAACAAATGAATAAAAAATACGAGACGAAGTGAGATGGAGATATATTGGCGGCAGCGTATGCCATAGCTTATTTCACTAAAGTTTATGAGTTGGGGATTCCGAGCAGCACATACGTTAGTGCAATACTTCAGTTACACGACCATGCTTGCTTTCTGTGGTTTGTGTTTGGGTGTGTTTAGTCTATAAACTTTTCAGGTCTTTAAAAACAATTCGACGAACTTCGGTGGAAGCAGAACGAGTATTTTCTGTAATGGGTCTCTTTACTAATAAACTCAGAAGCTGACTCAATGATGATATGTTGAGCGCAATGATGGTTATAAGGCAGTTTTATAAAAAATGAGATATTTGTACCATTTTTATTTATGTTATACATATATGTATATGTTTATTAACATTAAATTTATTTACTGTTATTTTTTACATTTGAAATTCTGAAAAAAAATTAAATGCTTCTAATAAACTATTTATTATTTTAGTTCTTTGCTATTGACCCCCTAAAACCAACCAAGTAAACCCGGGAAAACCCGGGTTTTAAATAAAAAAAACCTGTCAAACCCAAAACCCGGGTTTTAAAAAAATTGCTCAAAATTGAAAACCCTAGTTATAAGCCCTTTGCAATACACAATTACACTCATTATCAGTCAATTGCTTTGATTTGGTACTCCTTCTTTGCAATCCAACATTAATTTCACCGAAATCCCCCTTTTCCTAAACACAGCTGGTGCTACTTTATTTTACACAAAATACAAAATTTTTCTTATTAAAATTTTTCACTTATAATCAAAAAGAAATGTCTCCCTAGCATGATCTATTGTTTTACAATCACTGTCAGTTAAAAAGTAAGTTACTTGATTATTAAAATGTTTACATCATATGTTAAACTTCAACTTGTTTTAAAATGTATACCATATTGTCAGACAGAGGGAATATAAAAGTGGCAAAGTTATCACACACCTCAAAATACTTGCAAGGTAAAACTATAAAGAATCATACAAAAATATCCATGTCAAAAACTGGTATAATTGGCAACTTGTGCAAATTATAAAATTAAATTTTATAATTTGCACAAGTTGCCAATTATACCAAATGAAATTTGTTATAATTGGCAAATGAAAGATACATATCTGATTCTTTAGTAAAACTGAATGATTTTTTAAGATAGGTCCATTCAAGAACCTATACGGGTTTTTCCATCAAAATTTGATTTCAAATTTCTAACATTTATAATGTTTATTCTCTTACCAATCTTTCAATGAATTTAATTCCTATGTATTACCTTATTAATATAACAGGAAACTTCTTCCAATAACATTTTATTGGTTTCAAAGTAAAAAAGTACATCTAGATTTATATAAATCATTTTCCAAAAATAAAAATTTTAAGGTTTTTTTTATTCTAAGTATGTCTATAGATGGCTTGCCTTAATAAAATACTATCTAATTAAAGTTATAATTAGTCAATAATGTATTAATATGCGAGGTGATATTATACTCACTTAACAAGATTTGAATAATGTTCTTCTCTTGTTAAAATATCAGCATTGCTGAGTTTAGAAATAACTTCAACTACAGCCATGACATCTAAAACTGTAAAGAGAAGATACAAAAATAAGATTCAATGTTTATCATAAACATGAAAATTCACATAGGCTGAGCTTGCTCTTGACTCTAAAATCTAGAAATCAGTTTGACTTCCCACATCTAAAACTTAGAGAAATTTAAAAAAAAAAAAAAAAAGAAGAAGAAGAAGAAGAAGAAAAAGGTCAATTTTAATTCTGTGAATCAGTGTAAAAATTTTAGAAGGTTTAGTTTACTTTAAATTTTATTCATATAATGATGATATAATATAGAACCTAGATATTATAGCTGTTTGTGTTAAAAATTATCCACCTTTTAACCTTCCGATATTTAATTTGATGAAAGTAGGTATGATTTACAAGAATAAAATATTTTGAAATTTATTTAAGTAAAAGCAATAAACACAAAAAACTCTAAAATAATTTATTGGTTTAAAAATGATATAAATGAAAAAAAGATAAAATCATAATATTTCACTATAATTAACAGTAAAAAAGGGCTTAATTTTAATGGCCTGCTTTGGCTTACTGCAAAGGCATTCATTCTACTGCTCTGCTGCTGAGGAAGAAAGCTGAATTTGCTTTAGTAACTTAAATCAAGATTCTTTTTATTGTAAATTATAGGGAAATATTAAGGTTTTTCTATTCCTGGTAGGTTTCACTAATTATGGTACAAATTTTCCTATAAAGAAAAAATATTTTATATCAATCAGAAGATATATTGTTTTATAGATGGTAACTTTCAATCATATACAAACTTCAGAAAGGTCATACGAATTGAATAAATTTGATCAGTAAACCCTGGGTGTTCCCTTAGGAATATCTTGTAGTATTATTTATTGAGTATTTTAATTTAAATTGATTCTATACATGAATAGGCATAGAAGCAAATATGCTAAACATGTGAAAATTTAATTAGGTGTTGACTGAATTTCATATTCTCACTGGAGCAGTTTCGGTCAATTTTATTTATTTTTTTTTTTCTGGTTTTCTCATCTCCATTAAATAATAGTTAACTTATAGTTTTAGAAATAAATTAAAAACTTTTTTCAAAAGAGGCTTTAAAAAATAGGTAAAAACAAATACCAATTGTAAACAAAATTATTACTATGAATGCACCCTCTATTTATTCATATAAACAATATTCAAACATCTTAAGCATAAAAAAATTTAGAATAAAGGCACTAGAAGTAACCTGTAACAACAGAAAGACACAGAAGCCAAACATCTGGTTAAAGTTTCCATGGAATGAACTTTTAAGTCATTCATAGTGTACTGAAAGATTAATTTATCTTACATTCCATAATCAACAATTATAAAAATTTCTAGGAATAAAAGATATAAAAAGAATTTAATTTTGAGCAATGTCACAGCTTTTTTCTATAATCTAAAGACAACGGTCATAAGACAAGAGTGAAGAGCATAGTCTTTCATCCACATATAATGAATGCCAGAGGTTGTAAAAAAATGATCAAAGTAGGGCTTTAAAAAAGCATTAATTTTTATTAATGGAATGAATTTCTCTAAGGAAATGAATACTAGGATTTATAAGGACCACAAATATTTGTGAGTCAAGCTCAACTTCTACCTTTAAAAAGTACAAGTCAAATTTTAGAAGAAGGATCAATTAATATGGCTAGTGGGAATCAAGTGTTAGCTCTGCTCTGGTGTAAAGTTCAAAAGAATGTCACAGAAAATATCTATATATTATGTTGAAAATTAAAATGTCAAGCTGAAAACAATAAGAATATTACTTAGATTAACTTTATATAACTCTGAAATTTTAATTTTTACATGTTCCTCTCTTCTGACAAAGCAAAGTTCTAAACATGTATCATTATAAAATGGGTAATTATCAAAATATTTATATTATAATTAAAATACATCAGGAAGCTTTATAACATATAAGATGGTGAAAATGATAACTGGAATATCAAACCTACCCAAAAACATGTTTGGATAAGAGTATTGTAAACTGATACATAATTTTTTTCATATATTTAAGAAATTAATCTCTAAATCCCATTTTATGGATAGATATTTATCATAAGATCTCAACCTTTAAAATACAAAAGGAAAAAAATGGATTTCATTTTAAAAATTCTCTGCTGTCTGTACAGATATACCAGTTAGGATACAAAAATTCCTTTCTATTCTTTGCAACAATTAGGAAGATTGATCTAAGTAATATATATGTATAGCGATAAACAATCGTTTAATTTATAATGATCATAATACACATAAACTTAAAAAATAAGCAGTAATTTAGGCTAAATTATTTTCCTTTCAAGAAGTCAGAAATGAAACTTACTCATAAATGCTCTTTATTAGTCATTAAAACACCATAAAAAAATAACTTGAAAAGTCCGTCCACCCGCAACTTAAAATTTCATCGAGTGATATCACTCAGAACAAAAATAAACAAACGCGAGATCTGATATTTCAAAGAAAAAATATAGTTAAATAATTACCACGTAACTAAACGGCATGGAATATATATATATTCAGTTTGTTTATCCCGACATTAACAAAAAGTGTATGATACTTAATATTTATTTATGATAAATCATCAACTCATCAAGAAATCTCTTTAAAAGCAATTGAAAGAAGTTCTAACCAGATCTGTAAACAAAACACGAACAATACACAAACTTAATGTTAAATTTTTAAATCATTAACAGGACAAGCAATAAACTATCAATATAGTGTAACACTAACCGGTGAGAATCTATTAAAGAGGTAGTTAAATGTACCCTGAAACAAACACCGTCATTTACATCTGACATAACGCGCGATCATCTCACCTTGCAGCTAAAAACTCAAATATGAATCTTAGAATACAGACAAAAAATGGCCTCTTATATACTAATTATTTTATACACTAAATACTAGATAACAAGAGGGAATATACAAAGTTGAAGTTACCTGAAGTTAGTTACAAACAAGGAATGTCAAGTCAAAACGATCTCCTCATAAAACTAAAAAGCACACTACAATATTTATACTGCATTTACATGAGAGAAATCTTTTCATACAACAAATCACAATACGAATGAACCAGAGAAAAATATATACACCATTATTCAAACAAATTGCGAGTGTCACATCACATCAAATAAAGTTTAATACCCAATAGCATGAACTGAAGTCAAACACGCGGGAAAAACATGCGCTGACGCAAAATAACAACTTAACTTTTAGCAGCAAGATTTCATTCATAATAAATTCTTACACTGCGCATGCTGCAAAAATCGTGGGGGAAACGGAAACAATCTAGGGAAATAGGGAAAAGTTGTTTGATCTCCCTGTCTCAGTCGTGGTTGAGTGGCTGTTCGCCGTATGCACGGGGCCTGTTAGCGTACATGTAAAACATGCACGTCAACAATTCTTATAATCCCTCTAATATATATCTTTAAATAGCAGAGTAAAAATGTGCAGTAAAATCTATGTTTGTTAAAAAAGGGTATACGTTAAAACTCTTGAAAATGCTCAAAAATAATGTATAGACGACAAGCCATTTAACAATAACATAATAAAAGTTTATTCATTTGAAAAATTAGTTAAAGCAACAATGTTAATATATTCCTTCTCACTAATAACAACTGGTAATATAAGCTGGGTTTTTCTATTAAAATACTTCGTAAACTCGGTTTATTTCTATACTGTGATGGACTATCATAGAGGTCTAATACGGAAATGATACAAAAGTTACCTTAAGTTAGGCAGGCTTGATACAACTTCCAGTTATCTCCTCAGCTTAAGCACAAGCTCCTTGATACTTTATTGGATGTGTTCACGGCGATGGCTTGCGTACACGTATTCATGAGCTTCGGGAGTTTGTTATTAAGAACCCCGTTGATCATATTCTGGTACAGGAGGTGAAATGTCCCACCCACAGAACTCTTAAAATTCAAAACTACAGTCTGTACTTCACTCCCCGCCTTGACCCTAATCAGGGCCCGACTTAGCCTAATTGGGGCCCGGGGCAAAAACTTCTTTGGGGGCCCCCCTCTGCTTCACTACTTCAGTAATGAAGAACCGAACTTCATGGAGGTATTTAGATTTTTCACCTCATTATAGATATATAACAAGAAAATTGACTAGAACCTAAAATTGCTATAAAGTCCCCCCCCCCCTTCCAATGGTCAGACGAAATATCGTTCTGTCCATTTTATTGATTTTCTGACAATTCTATGTCCATCATTAAAAGGGATATAGCACATCTAATCAAAGTTCATTAAAGATGGAAACGTAAAATTAACTTTCTATTCGATTTTGGGGACCCCCTCTAATGTAGGGGCCCGGGGCAACTGCCCCGTATGCCCCTGCCTTAGTCAGGCTCTGACCCTAATACTAAAGCTCCCCTACGTTTCGGTAGCACGGCGATCTATGTCAAACGGAATATTAAACATAACCATCTCCCCAATATTAATTTACATACCATTGAAAACACAATTGTTAAAATTTGGATAAACTCTAGTACTACTCTCACCCTTGTTTCCACTTACTTAAGAATTATCGATGGTAGACCCGTAACTAATGAACTTTCTCAACTTTTTAATCTTGATCATAAAGTTATACTTTTTGGTGACTTTAACGCTCACCACCCCCGTTGGAACTGCCAGAATGACCGTTCAGTAACCAGATATGGTACTGAAATTAATTCCTACTCAATTGATAACTCTGTTGATATTGCTTTCCCACTTTATCCCACCAGGCTTGGTGTTTCAGGCTCCCAATCCATCATTGACTTTGCCCTTTTAAACAACATTCACTATCCGTATGAGATTAATACTATTAATGATTCATCCTCTGACCACTTACCTGTTAAACTTGACATTAACTGCAACCCCATGCTCCCTTCTATCATTTCTCCTTATCATACTAATTGTCAGTCCTTCACTAAATTTGTTAACAACTCCTCCCCACCCTTTAATGATGTTAACAGTCCTGATGACATAGACGCTGCTGTTACCTCTATCACTAATACCATCCAAAGCGCGCTGGAATCTGCTAAGGTCCACTCTCCCCAATATTTCTATCATAAACTACCCCATTATATTCTTGACCTAATAAAATATAGGAACCATTTCAGGAAAATTTGGCAGCAAACTCGGGACCCCAAAATGCTTAATAATTACAAAAATCTTGACAATCAGGTTAAAATTAAAATCAAAAATTTCAAAAATAATAAATGGAAAGAATTTATTGAGTCACTAGCTCCCACTGATAACTCAGTTTGGCAATATCTTAAGAGAATTAGGAAACCCCATAAGCCCCTTCCAACCTTTAACTCCAGTTCTGGTATCTTAACTAGTGACTCTGACAAAATTGAGGCCTTAGCAGCTAATTATGAAACCCAATTCAATCCCCACTCTAGTGTTTTTGGCCCAACTACAATTGATAAAGTCTATGATATCCTCCAGAACTTTCAGCCCAGTAATCACAATAGTGAGATCGAAAAAACCACTGTTAGCGAAGTCTTAAATGCAATTAACTCTCTCCCTATTAGAAAAGCCCCTGGTCAAGATGGTATCACCAATAATGCCGTTAAAAATCTCCCCCTTCATCATGCCAACTATTTAACTGATTTAATTAATAACATCTTTAAATTTAAATACTACCCGCATCCCTGGAAATCGGCCATTATTTTCCCAATTCATCAGCCTGGTGAGGATCCTTCCCTTCCGAAAAACTACAGGCCCATTAGTCTCTTATCTTCTCTTTCTAAAGTGGTTGAACACATTTTTTGTAGCCGTATTCATAATTTTATCGATAGCAATAATATTCTCTCTAATGCCCAATTTGGTTTCAGACCTAAACATTCTACCACACATCAGCTGCTTCGTGTTACTGAGTACATCTATGATGGACTACAGAACAGAATGCAGACTGGTGCTGTCTTCT
The DNA here is from genome assembly GCA_907164885.2 of Dolomedes plantarius. Classification (NCBI taxonomy): domain Eukaryota; kingdom Metazoa; phylum Arthropoda; class Arachnida; order Araneae; family Dolomedidae; genus Dolomedes; species Dolomedes plantarius. The sequence goes on along the minus strand of OU015495.1, from coordinate 183,586,387 downwards.
TTGATATTCTTAAAGCTTTTGATACTGTTTGGCACAGTGGCCTTATCTATAAACTCATTAAATTTAAAATGCCAGCTGCCCTAATTAAACTTATACAATCCTATCTTTCGGACAGAACTTTTGCTGTAAGCTATTCTGGTACCACTTCAGACCTACGCCCTGTTAATGCAGGAGTTCCTCAAGGTTCTAAACTCGGACCGGTCTTATTTAACTTATTTATAAATGATATCCCCACCGCCCCGAACACTTCGCTTGCACTCTATGCTGATGACACAGTCATTCTCGCTAAAAACTATAATGTCAGATATATGCATACTTACCTCCAACGTCACATTAACATTCTTGAGCACTGGTTTGATAAATGGCGTATTAAATTAAATCCCAGTAAAACAAAAGCTATCTTTTTTTCATACAATAGTATTCCCCCACCCCCCAGTTAACGTTTATGGTCAGCTCATCCACTTTGAAAGGGAAGTGAAATATTTGGGTATCTTCATGGATAGTAAGCTTACTTGGAAGAAAAATATTAATAATAATATCTGCAAATTTTTTAAAGCTAGAAAAGATATCGCCCACCTCCTGTTCCAGAAGGAGATGAGTATAGAAAATAAACTTCTGCTTTACAAAACAGTACTTCGACCTATACTTCTTTATGCAGTACTTGTACGGGGGTCAGCGGCTAACAGTCATGTCCAGAAATTGCAATGCACACAAAATAAAATCTTACGTCTAATCACTAAAGCCAATAGATATAAAACTAACTACTCCCTCCACAAAGATCTAAGTATTGAACCCATTCGCATGACTATAATTAATCTCGCCACTAAATTTTATAATAGTCTTTACTCCACCCCTAATGAAGAAATTGCCAATCTTCCGGATTATGACAATAGAGAATTTAATCGTAGACCTAGAGCGACTCTAGTGCTTGACACTGGAATTACTCCCAACTCTTCTTTCCCCTAATTTAAAATTTCTTTTTTCTTTCTTTTTTTCATTCCGTTTTCCTTTAATTCTTTCTAGACCGCTTTTTGCCCCTCCTCATTTTTCCTAATTATATGCAGTCACATCCTCTTACACTTTTTTAAAAAAGGTAGAGTGTCGTCTCGTTGGTGTAATATGCCTCTACGAATCCTCATGGTCAAATTGTGAGCCGTCTTCCCTGATAATATCTTTTTCTAAGCTTCTGGATCCTGCTTCGTCAACCAATCAGGTTGCGGGACACATTTTGCTCTCGACCTGTAGTTAAGCTTGATCTTTTTTTAACCTTTGTAATACAAATTCATCGTCTTGCTTCCTTTTTCGGACTGTTTTCAAGCACTGGTTGCTTGATTGCTCTTTCCCATCCTGGGTTTGATCCCAGCATTTAATATCTTTGCTGCTCGCGGTCCTCTGTGGCTCGTCTTCGACTTTTGAGAGTTTAATCTTTATATTTTGCTTTTTATTTTATGTTATATTGGAACTTTATTTTTTTGACAAGTCTTGCTGATTTAATTTTGTGTTAACTTTAACTTACTAAATTCTAACATTTTTGTTTTTATTTTTGTAACTTCTTTAATTTATTTTGCTACTTTTTTTTCTTCTTTAACTTGATTGATTCCTTCTTGGACCATGCGTGAAAAGCTTCAGTGCTTCCCATATCCATACCGAGGGTAAAGGGCTTGCTTAGCCCTATTTGGAACCTCACGAAAATTTTTTTGTTCATGTCCATGTCCATGTCATGTGTTCACGGCTTATAGGGCAGTGTCTCGCAGCATGTCACATCTCAACTCTTGCAGATTTTACTTCTTGTTTGGCGAGGAGTGGCAAAAAATTGCATAATTTAACATGGCGTTCAATGAGCATTCTTACAGCTTGTTCAATAAAATGCTCTCAGATTACGCAAAGTCTTTAGATACGGTATCTAAACAGGGGTATCTAAACAAGGGTATATCACTAAATTAAACATTCAGGTACAGCCCGGAAAGGTTTATTCAGTATGTGACCCGTATTTATTGATGGAGGAAGACTGGAGTTACGATACAAGACGCTGGACTGAAGTAACTTATCCTGATATCTATACATATCTCAACATAATAATAATCATTTTGAACGAAAGAATGGTTATATTCTCTTAAACCTTGCGAAATATTAAAAAAAGTGTTAAAATACCTGTTACATACAACTAATATGAGGAATTTTATAAATAAACTTAAATTATTTAACTCAAAATGAAGGTATCGTACAAAAACACATGCAAACGCATAGGAACGGCTTCTGTTTTCTGCCACCCGATAATCACGTGATCTATAGTAGACGAAAACTGACGTAGCCAGTGACGTTGCGACGTTTCGCCTTATATACTCGTGTCAAAAGCCGATATTCAAATATCGGGTTGAACTGCGTAATTTCTCCGAAATACGCCATTTACCGGAAACTAAAGACTTTTATGTTTAATTACATGACGCACGTCAGTTTGCCAAACATGGCGTAATCTAAACGAAACATGCTTTAGGGCATGTTCACATAGGAGTCCGTTGCGTTGCGTTAAGAAAAAGATGACGTTGAGACGAAAATAAACCAATCATAGGCCTCCAAACGATTAGCAATGAAATTTTTAACGCCTATGAGTGGTTTATTTTCGTCTCAATGTCATCTTTTCCTTAACGCAACGCAACGGACTCCTATGTGAACAGGCCCTAATTGTAAATTGAATCGCCTTAACTTGAATCGGCCTAAAAATGGAAACGCAAAACATGACGTAACACTTCGGAAAGGCAAGTAATTAACGGACCCTCAAAGTAATTCTTAGTTCATATCGCTAACAAATGCCCCCCCCACACACACACACACACTTGTCTTTTCGACACAAAACAAGCAAAGGGAGAAGATAAATCCATCACAGTTTACATATCAGGTTTTCAAGTTCGAAGATCTCTATCAAATTAAAGAAATTCAAAACCAAAACATACTGTGCTTGCTTCTGATTTTACAATTGCTATCTGAAAAACCAATATATACAATACTACAAATTACAAACTACAAGAAAGAGTTAAAACATGTAATGACTAGGACATCACTCCATTTAATCATGATCATATATCAATACATGCGTGGGCGCCCACTCATACAAACTCATTCACACACATAAAGCAAATTGGTTTCTCCTCAAGAAATACATCAATCAATGTATATCATAACATTTTCAAGTTCTTAATTTTTTTCCTTAAAGTATTTAAAATATTTAAGATCAAAGTATCACGAAGTAATATTGCACTGTATATCTATCAAATAAAACAATTCAGATAAACAAACCCTAAGCATTAAACAAATTTACATTAAACAAATTTCCTTGATTAGGTGGATGGAACAATTAACGGGGCAGTCCCATAAACAAAGCAGGGATTCACCAAAGTAAAAATAACATACCCATTACCTTAGATGGCAAAAAAAAGTCCACCCAAAACAAGTAAAAACTCGTTGTACTTTTCAAAGTTCAAAAGAAACAAAGTGAGCATACAACTCCAGAAACTCATGAAAAAATTTCATCACATAAACGTCTCAGTTCGAACCTGGTCAGAGGTTTGGTAAAAGGATCAGCCAAATTTTCTTTACTTTTTATATATTTTATGTCAAAAATATTTTGATAAACTAGGTCACGAACAAAAAATAACCGGACATCAATATGTTTGCTCCTATGGTTTTCAACTGGGGATTTGACAAAGTCTATGCAAGCAGTGTTATCAAAATATAGAATCGACTTAAATTTCTCACCAAAAACTAACTTTCTGGCATAACACTCGTTTAGGATTCTATCATACCACATAAGTTCCTTCGTGGTCACTGTCATAGCCAGGGCCCGACTTAGCCTAATTGGGGCCCGGGGCAAAAACTTCTTTGGGGGCCCCCTCTGCTTCACTACTTCAGTAATGAAGAACCGAACTTTATGGAGGTATTTAAATTTTTCACCTCATTATAGATATATAACAAGATAATTGACTAGAACCTAAAATATCTATAAAGTCCCCCTCCCCCCTCCAATGGTCAGACGAAATATCGTTCTGTCCATTTTGTTGATTTTCTGACAATTCTATGTCCATCATTAAAAGGGATATAGCACATCTAAAAAAAGTTCATTAAAGAAGGAAACGTAAAATAAACTTTCTATTTGATTTGGGGGGCCCCCTCTAATGTGGGGGCCCAGGGCAACTGCCCCGTATGCCCCTGCCTTAGTCAGGCTCTGGTCATAGCATAAAATTCACTCTCCATAGTTGACAACGACACGCACTTCTCCTTGAAAGTCCTCCACATGACTGGAGCTTTCCCCAAAAAAACTATCTGTTCCCCGATAGATGTCCTGTCGTCTTTATTGTCAGCAAAGTCTGCATCAGTGTAAACCATTATACTAGGTTTATTGCATGTAAGTCTAAGTTTATAATTGTGTGTGTGTATGACATAGCCCAAAAGTTTTATCAGACCGTCCCAGTGAAACCTACCAGGATTACTCCGGTACTGGCTAAAAATGTTAACGGCGTAACTTATGTCGGGCCTGGTTCTACCAGCAAGAAAAGATAGACAGCCTAATAAATTCCTATAAGGAAAATATGACATTTCCTCTATTTCAACATCTGATTGTGGACACTGTTTCTTTGAGAAGACTGTACCTTTGCTGATTGGAAATGAGGAAACAGGTTTAAAGAAGCTAGTAAACCTTTTACGAATATCGTAAATATAAATCGACTGGCTTAACAAAACTTCACCTCCTTTTTCTTCAAACTCAACCCCTAACAACTTTCTAGTCTTTCCCAAAATTTTTAAGTGAACTGCAATGCCCACAGGCCTTATCCATTTTGCCGATAATAACGCTGGGATGAAAACTGTAATCGTAGTTATCATTATATTGAAATGCAGCAAGATTCAAATCAACATGTACTGTTCGTCGAGATTCAGTAGCTCGTAAACGTTCTCTTTCAATTCTTGCTGCATGTTGATCTTGAGATTCTGATGCGCGTGATCCGGTAGCATATTAACGTTGTCTTTCAATTCTTGCTGCATGTTGATCTTGAGATTCTGATGTGCGTGATCCGGTAGCATATAAACGTTGTCTTTCAATTCTTGCTGCATGTTGATCTTGAGATTCTGAAGCATGTGAATTTGCAATTTGTAAACGATCTGCTTCATTGCTCGCTTGTCGTTCCTCGTTTGTTTGAGAAGCTCGAATTCGCTAATTTCTACGTGCTGCGCTGGTAGATCTATTGAGTGACGAACGTTTAAGAGGCATATTTTTTAAAGATGCAATTGACACGATATACGCTTGTATAACCGAAATATCGATTCACTAAATAAAGATGACTATTCATTAACGAAAAGAAAAAAAAATTAAGACTTGCATTAAATATTTTCGATTTCATTTCACTTCACCGCTGATACGATTAGTTTGCATAATATTAAAGTGATATGCGTTAAGTTTTAAGCCATAGATGTTGGTACGGAGGGAAAGCAGAGGACTGTATATAAATAACAATTTTATTGAAAACGGTGCCGCAACATGGGCTTGAAAAATGGCCGCTGAAAGCGACGCGACTTACTCACTTAGAACAAGTTTCACACTGGCGCGTTTTTTCATACAACCAAAAGGTGGCGCTACAATCGCCGGAAATTGCCGTTATCAGTACGGAACATTCCGCCGGCCTTGAAATAACATTTCAATACACAAAAAAAATTAAAAATAAACACATTATAACTATACTAATATAAGATACAACAATACAATAATAAAGAAAAGAAGTAAACATAAAAAAGGTTCAATTTTGCATTGGCAAAATACATATCTTTGATATAGGTCTTTTTAGTACAGCAGTGGGAGTTTGTATTATCACTACTCGAACCTTACCGTCTTTGCCTTTAATGGTTTCTTTAATTCTACCTATAGACCATTTTGAGGGGGGAATATTGTCCTCCTTGATTAAAATTAAATCACCCACCTCTACATTATCTTTTTCAAATTTCCATTTCGATCTTTGTTGTAAGTTAGTTAAGTAATCATTCTTCCACCTCTTCCAAATGCCTTGCACTAATTTGGTTGTTAGTTGCCACCTAGATAGTCTATTGTCATTTATAGCCACAAGCTCGGGTTCGGGGATAGAATTTAGTGGGCGTCCTATTAAAAAGTGTCCCGGTGTTAAAGCTTGAAAGTCATTAGGGTCTGGTGACAATGGGCAAATAGGTCTCGAATTTAAAATAGCCTCTATTTGTGTGATGAGCGTTAAAAATTCTTCATAGGTTAAATTAGTATTACCAACTGCTCGCTTTAAGTAATATTTGAATGATTTTACCCCTGCTTCCCATAACCCTCCAAAGTTTGGGGATCTAGGGGGGATAAATTTCCAAGTTACCTGCTCTGAGGACAAATAGTTTCCAAGCTGTTCATTAGGCTCTTGAATTAATTTGTACAGTTTCTTTAATTCAGCACATGCCCCAATGAAATTTGTGGCGTTATCTGTGTAAATTATCGCGCTTTTTCCTCGTCTTGCAAAAAATCTTTTAAGACATGCGATAAAGGACTCTGATGTCAAATCCGAAACTATTTCCATGTGAATAGCTTTAGTCGCAAGACAAATAAAAATTGAAACATAAATTTTTTTCAATATACATTTCCGTTGATAAGGATTTTTTATAGTAAAGGGTCCACAGAGATCCACGCCGGTAACGTTAAACGGTGCGTTAGGAGTTACTCTATCACAGGATAAATTACCCATAATCTGTACAGCAGGTTTAGGGTTTTGCTTAAAGCAAATTATGCAATCGTTAACTATCTTCCTTGCAGTCAATCTGCCATTAATGGGCCAAAATTCTTGACGTAAGGTATATAGGAGAGTTTGTGGGCCTGCATGATGGTTTTTCCTGTGAAAATGCTCAAAAATCATTCGAGTCAATTTATTACTCTTGGGAATAATAATGGGGTGTTTCTGATCAAACTTTAAGTCAGAATTGCCTAAGCGACCTCCAACTCTTAAAATGTTGTTTTCGTCTAAAAATGGATTTAAGTTTTGCAATCCACTACCTTTGGGCACATGTTCTCCCTTTAGAAGATTGATAATCTCCTTTTCAAAATATCTTACCTGGACGGCTTTAATTATAGATATCTCCGACCACCTCAATTCCTTGGTGGTGAGCGGTCCTTTTAATTTGTGGCCTGTCTTACAATTACTAAAAAATCTAAAAATATATGACAAAATGCGAATTAACTTCAAATAATTATTAGTTAAACTTAAAAATGTATCAAAAAAATTGTCCCTTGTAAGAATTAGAGTTTTATCGGAGTGCCCTTTGAATTCATTTAAATATTGTTCATTTTCAGTAGAATGATATTCAGGAATATCCCTTGGAACAATAATATCCGCTTGTAGGAATGTAGGCCCTTTCCACCACAAAACACTTGATGAAAGGTCTTTAGCATCTAGTCCCCGTGAAATAATGTCTGCCGGATTCTGCTTGGAGGAGACGTGATCCCAGTGGAAAATTTCAGTCAGTTGTTGAATGTTACTAACTCTATTCCCAACGAAAGTTTTTAGTTGATGAGGCGATGTTTTTATCCAAGAAAGAGCGATAGTTGAGTCTGACCATAAGAACACTGATTCAACATGTAGATGTAATGATGTTAAACATTTTCTCATAAGTTGAGATACAAGTAGACAAGCATTTAATTCTAACCTCGGGATTGTTACCTTTCGAATTGGTGCTACTCTTGATTTACTGCAGAGTAATTGACTTTTTACAGTGTTGTCATACGCTATAGACTGTATGAAGATAACTGCACCATACGCATTTTCTGAGGCGTCTGCGAATCCATGTAGAAATATTCGTACAGGTGTCTTGGATAGGCAATATCTAGGTATCTTTAATTTATTCAGATTCAAAAGTGATAAGGAAAAATCATGCCACTCCTTAGCTAAAGATTCTGGAAGTTGTTCATGCCATGCAATTTTCAGTAACCACAGTTGCTGCAAGAAGATTTTAGCCTTTGCAATGACCGGACCAATTAAACCAAGAGGATCAAATATTTTGGCTATTTGTGAAAGCACTTCTGATTTAGTGTAATTCAATTTAGGATTTACCTTGGTCGTGTAAGTAAACATATCAGTTTTAGGTTTCCACAACATACCCAATGTTTTTACCACATCTAATTCAGAGTCTGATTTAATAGCATATTCTTGATTAATTTGAGATGGATCTGTTAATAAACTAGGGTGGTTTGTGCACCATTTGTGTAAATCCATACCTCCAGACTTCAACAACTTTATTAACTGAGACTGAAGCTCCTTAAGCTTGGAGAATTCAGATTCTCCGCTTAAGATATCATCCATATATGTATCTGATTGAAGAACTGAAGATGCTAGTGGATATTGATCTCCATCATCAATTGCGAGTTGTTTAAGTGATCGCGTTGCTAAAAATGGAGCACTTATCGTGCCATATGTAACAGTGCACAGTCTGTAAGTCCTTGCAGGTTCGTTCATCCCTTCCTTCCAAAATATGCGCAATAGATCGCGTTGAGAATCGTCTATCAAAATTTGCCGGAACATTTTTCTTATATCGGCAGTAAGTGCATATTCGTGCCTTCGAAATCTAAGTAGAACAGCGAAAAGATCATCCTGTATTATACCTCCCGTCAACTGTAATGAATTTAGTGATTCTCCTGAAGACGTAACAGACGAAGCATTAAATACTACTCTTAAAGGCGTTGTCTCCTTATCAGGTCTGTAGACACCGTGGTAAGGGAGATAATATACAATTTCTGGTTCTTCATTTTCTAAAACTTCCTCCATATGGCCTAAGGTTAAATATTCGCGAAAAAATTCCTTATACATCTTTAAGAATTTGGGATTTTGATTTAATCTTTTCCATAAACAATCAAGTTTTCGTAAGGCATTTTGTTTGGAATCACCTAAACAATCAGGATTCTTCGAAAACGGCATTTGAACAATGTATCGGCCTGAATTGTCCCTTCTGTGGGTATTCAAAAAATGTTGTTCACATAGTTTATCATCAGCACTTTTAATCATTTCAACGTTATTTTCCGGTATCAGTTCTGCTTCGAAAAAATTCTTAAGTGATTTATCTAAATTAGTTTCATTAAGTAAACAACAGTAACGAGAATTATTATATTTTTCGTGTTGTAAAGATCCGATTACTATATAACCAAACTTAGTGTTCTGTAACATTAATTTTCCATCTTCCGTATAAATTCTTTCACTTTTCAAAATATCAAAAAAAAGTTGATTTCCGATCAAGAAATCGATCTGGCTGGGTAGATAAAACCCTTTATCTGCAAGTTCCACATAATTAGGAAATTTAACACTTGATATATCTAGTTTTGCTACTGGGAAAATTTCAGTTATTCTTGGAACCAATATGCAATCTATATTCACCGAAAATGTCTCTCCTTTGTTAGAAATATTAGCATTTACTTTAGCCTTAACTGAATGAATTGAGTTGTTTATTCCTGAAATTGAAGTTTTAATATTCTCTTTTCTTAACCCCAAATTTTCTGCACAACGCTTAGTAATGAGATTTATTTCGCTTCCATTGTCCAGAAAGCCTTTAAATTTGCACCTTTGACCGTATTTATTTTTAACATAAATAACCACAGTATTTAATAAAACACTTTCATTCTGCGGAAGTGCAGCATTTGCTTTTTCATTTTTTGAAAGCTTGGAACTAAGCAAAACACTCCTCATTTCAGCGCCAAGCTGTGTCGCGCCATTCTGTCTATCTGACTCATCACTTTTAATGTTCTGAGGCAATGTGTTTTGATTTCCATGTGTTTCTTTCATTTCATCGAATAAGTGCAATAATGTATGGTGTTTCTTTTTACAAATACTACAAACGTATTTCGATTTGCATTGAGATACAGTATGGAAATTTAAACAGTTATAGCATAACTTTTGATTTTTAACGAATTCATATCTGCTTGAGATCTTCATATTTTGAAATTGTGAGCATTTATGTAAAGGGTGTGGGTTTTTACATAAAACACAAAGCTTTAAATGCTCCTTGGAATTAATCATGAAAGTTTTTGAACGATTTGAGATTTTTGAAACGTTTTTAGGGCTGGACTTAACCGAAAAATTTCTGTTTAAGCCTTCTAACATCAAACTTCGCGTTTCTAAGAAATTTAAAAATTCGTCTAATGATGGAACTTCCTTAGAATTCAGAGATAACTCGTATTGTTTTCTAGTTTCTCTGTCCAATTTACTCGTAATAACATTTATCAACATAATATCTGAAAGATTGTTTCTTTTATATTCTAAAACGCTCAAGGCTCGTAAGTTTCGATTTATACAATCTACCAAATTGCGTAATTCTTTTGGCGACTCATGCGTGATTTTCTCGAAATTCATTAGAGCTTGGATATGTGCTTCGACTAACATTCTGGCGTTCTGATAGCGTTCATCTAATGCATTAAACAGAGACTTATAAGTGTCATCTAGAGTTTCTAATTGTTTTGCTTCACCCTTTAGTGCTGCGCGTAAATAATATAGTTTTTGCGTTTCTGATAAGGCAACATTTTTATCAATTAAATTAGAAAATTGGAGTTTAAACTGACTCCATTCCTCGTATTTTCCTGAAAACTGTCGAAGCGGGATTTCTGGGAGCTTAACATTTGGCAATGAAGTTGGCAGATCAGCATTATTTATTTTATTATGATCATTTTCAAGTTTATTACTTGCATACAGTTTACTATTGAGGCAATTTAGGCTTACCTCTAATTCTTCCAGTCTGGAATCTAAATCTTGAAGTTCTTCTTCGATTTCTGTTAAATCCGTATCCTCAGGTAAATCATAATATTCACTGCGTAATTCTTCGGTTTTATCTTGAAGCCTTTTAACGTTCGTCAGTTTCAATTGGAGCTCAATGATCGCTTTATCACTGCTTTTAAAGTTTTGCACGAAGTTTTCGATCTGCGTTACTTTTCCTTTCAAACTTGATTTTTGTCTTTTTAAAGCGGTAAATTTCTCCATAGTTACGCGAAAAGTTCCACCTCCGGATCGCTAGGACCAAAATGTACGGAGGGAAAGCAGAGGACTGTATATAAATAACAATTTTATTGAAAGCGGTGCCGCAACATGGGCTTGAAAAATGGCCGCTGAAAGCGACGCGACTTACTCACTTAGAACAAGTTTCACACTGGCGCGTTTTTTCATACAACCAAAAGGTGGCGCTACAATCGCCGGAAATTGCCGTTATCAGTACGGAACAGATGTATAAATAAATTATTTAAAAAATTCTATAATCATATATTAAAATTAATAGTTTAGAGAATAATGTTTAAATTGGCAATTTCAAAGCACAATTTTAGAATTTTTATAACATAAACAAATAACAATTTTCAAATTTCTTCAGTACATTTGAGTTTGAACAGTTTTTCAATTCATGAAATGGATAGATAACACATTCATTGAAAATGAATGACTTTTCATCTTTATATTTTCATTTTTAAAAAGAAATATTCCAGCGTTGCCACGTATAATACGAAAATAAAAATTTGAAAATAATATATCAAATTCATTCTTGCGAGAACCAATAAATGAATAAATCACGTTTTTAATTCATGTCTATTTATTTTTACGGAAATGTCATAATTTAATTGACAACAATGAAATGTTACAATGTCTTTGAACAAAAATAAACGGAGAGAAGTCCCATATCCTGTGCTGGGAAATTTGGCGATTTTTTTGGCGATTTTCAATATCAGTTGATACTTCTAACATAATTCCGGAATGGAACGTCGTAGCGGGATGAAAATAGCCTATAACCTTCGCGCAAGTTCAAGCAATAAGTTGACCAAGTTTCATTGCAATCGGATGAACGGTACGGCAGCGCATAAAATATGAACAAACAAACAAACATTCATTTTTATATATATAGATAGATAATGTCAAAACATTTCGAGAAACTTACGCACGATTTCTCCAAATGCGATGACATTAATCAAATAAATGAATATTTGATCATTACAAGTTTAACCACCAAGTATATTTAGCAGAGGCTTAATAAATTTATAACAAAGCACAACCGTTACTAACATTTAATTGTTTACTTTACTTAAACTTAGTTACCTCAAAACCATAGATTAAAATAAGCGTTAATTATTTATAAACTATTAATTATCATCACAACTTACCCAGAGACCATAGGCGTAGTGTGCTTCTAACATTTTTTTTTTTTGGGGGGGGGAGGGGGGGGGGTCACGAATTGAATTCAGTTAGGGCCCACCTCAGCACATTGACCACCGGACGGTCCTTAAAATATGAAATATTATGATTTTTGAAATTCAATAACAATAGAATTAATGTTTGAGTAGTATTCAAAAGTTATACAATGAGAAAAATAAATACAATATTAAATAAAATGAGAAAAAAAAAATATCGCATCGAATTTTTGCTGTGGATCCTATCATTGTTAAAAACTATGTTAAGGCTAAAGACATAATCGGAATCTTCAGTTTCACAGTTTGAAAAGGCGGAAAAAAAACGACTTTCTTAAAAGTTTCCTACAATTTTCTGATTTTAACTGACCTTCTATTAACGGTTTAATTTATTTCAAGTTAAGTTGAGGGGCACGTGCCCCCCCCCCCCCAGACGCTACGTCTATGCCAGAAACTGAAAACTATGCAAAACAAGACCCTCTGAGGTATCAAGGAGGTGCCATGGTACCTACGTATTACTCTTATTCATAGGTGTTTGGCTATCGAACCTATTTGGCATCATATTAAAGATCTGACTACGAGCTTTTACATTAGCATATACTCAATCAATAACCGAACTTGCTAACTTCTCTAATTTACGATCCTAGGAAGTGCTTTAGGCATCCGAAGACCACTTTGTCATTAACCCTGGCCTTGTTTCTGTACGCAATGGTTAATTTCTTCTCCTTCATTTCAAAATTCAAAATTACAATAGCCCTGCTACTTATGGTTTCTGACCTGTCATAGTTTTCCGATCGACCCTCTTTCTACCTTGCGATTCCTCCTCGGACCAGGTGATTGCCGGAGAAGGGGAATGATAACCTGTTCCTGGGATTTCAAACTTGCTTGCTCTCCTCTTTGACTTCGCTACTCGCGTCTTACGTATTTCGGACCTACCGCCCTTTTGAACTTTTCCATTTAGCAACTATTACCTGTTCCACTAACTTGTCTTTTAACTTAATCTTATTCCAAATTTCCAGTCTCCTAATTTTCAAATTATTTTATAGTTTTTTGTCTCACCCATAGTTAAAACTCCCCATTATTATTTAAGTTAGCTATGCCACATTAATTACTCATATTGATCAATTAGTTGATTTATCAACTAATAATTTTTTTCCTCCATTAACTATGTTGTTGTTGTTGTGACTGATGCCCCTTGACCGACAGCATATCCCTTAATAATTTTAAACACTATTTGTAACCTTGAGAACGGTAATATTTTGTCACATACTAACATTGAGACTGAGGATAAGGAGCTCTTGCTCTCTGATGCCTCTAGTTTTTTTATGCCAATATCAATGGATAAGGAGCTCTTGTTCCCTGGTTCCTCAACAGTTTTTTTATGTCAATGCCAAAGTCAAGAATTAGTCCGGCGGTAGTTAAAGTTGAGCAACGCAGGGACACTTATGGAAAGCACTGTCCTGAAAATCATAATCGGGGAATTTAGCACTTATCTCCTTCGGAATTTTGTCTATATTGTTATTAAAATTGACCGAGAACCAACGGCGGCTCCAAGGGGGGGGGGGCAGTAGGGGCAATTCCCCCCTCCAAAAAAAGCCCGGTGTATTTATTTTTCATAGCCTAAAATTATATAATCGTAGACCTAATACTAAATGAGTTTAAATTTAAAATGAGAGGATGTTTATTTCTTTTACTTACTTACTTACACACACACACATATTATATATAGTATATATATTGTGTATATATATATATATATATATATATATATATATATATATACACACCGAAGAGCCATTACATTATGACCACCCTCCTTCTTTAACAATGAGCTCGCCCAGAAACAAAACGACGGCGCGTGCGCGACTGATGTTGGAGTATATAAAGGGCCCATGCATTATCTTTCCAAAATTAGAGTGATTAGCGGCATAATGGGAAAAGCAGCTGATTTATCAGACTTCGATAAAGGTCAAATGGTTATGGCTCGGCGCCTGGAACGTCGATATCAAAAACGGCACGTTTGGTGGGATGTTCACGTGCAGTCGTTGTGAGCACGTATCGAAAGTGGCGTATGGATGGTGAAACGAAGTCACCGACCACTGGTGTGTTACCCGTGGTGCATTAATTCCAGAGGAGAGCGGAGACTGTTACGCATTATTCGTCGTGACCGAAGAGCTACAACAGCCGAAATTACCCGCAGCTACAACAGTGGTGACCCAGACAGTGTTTTTCAACACACAGTGCAGTGTGCTGTGCTGCGTATCGGCCTACGAAGCCGGCGGCCAAAGCACGTCCCTGCTCTGACGGCACGTGATCGCCAGCAGCGCCTGCAATGGATTCCAATTTCGATTCCAGGTCACAAATTCTTTGAGAATTTCATTCGGTGTACTCGGGTAGTCAGTAACTATGCCTCGCATATAGATGTGCAAAAAATATACGCAGATGCCAGCATTTGAGAGAGGACGTGATGTTGGGCTCATAGAAGCCGGTTGGCCTAATCGGCGAATCGCTCGACATTTGGATAGGAGCGATGTCACTATTAGACGATGTTGGCAGGAATGGGGAAATCCTGGCCGAACATAGCATCAAGAAGGAAGAGGTCGGCCTAGAGAAACGGAAGAGGGTGAAATCGTCAAACGGCACCAGATTCATCATTATTATCAATCGTACGTGCAACTGGTGTTTCAGTGACAGCAAGGACCATTCATAGGCGACTCAGAGAAAGGGGGCTGAGCTAACGGCGCCCCTTGCACCGACTACCATTGACCTCTGTACACCGACAAGCCCGGTGCCGTTTGCAGTGGTGTCGGGCACATTCGATCTGGATTGTCACTGACTGGAGTAGAAATGTCTTCAGTGATGAGTTCCGCTTCGAACTGAGCCCCTATGACCAGCGAATACGTGTCTGGAGACGCCCCACACAGCGGTGGGATACCAACCTGACTGTCTTTCGCCATACGGGCCGACAACCAGGAATGATGGTCTGGGGTGCCATTTCATTTCACAGCAGGACTCTTTTGGTTGTCATCCGCGGCACCCTTACAGCACAGCGGTACGATATTCTACGCCCCGTTGTGTTGCCCTTCATATCACGCCCTCCCGGGCTTACATTTCAGCAAGATAATTCCCGCCCGCACACAGCGAGTTTCTACTGCTTGCCCAACTCTACCTTGGCCAGCAAGGTCGACGGATATCTCCCTCATTGAGCCCGTTTGGAGCATTAAGGGTTTCAAAAAGTTAATGTGTCGTCTCGTTGGCGTAATATTCCTCGGCGAATCCTCATGGTCAAATTGTGAGCCGTCCTCCCTGATAATTTCTTCTTCTAAGCTCCTGGATTCTGTTTCGTCAACCAATCAGGTTGCGGGACACATTTTGCTCTCGACCAGTAGTTAAGCTTGATCATTTTTAACCTCTGTAATACAAATTCATCATCTTGCTTCCTTTTTCGGACTGTTTTCAAGCACGGGTTTCTTGATAGTTCTTTCCCATCCTGGGTTTGATCCCAGCATTTAATATCTTTGCTGCTCGCGGTCTTTTGTGGCTCGTCTTCGACTTTTGAGGGTTTAATCTTTATATTTTGCTTTTTATTCTATCTTACATTGGAACTTTTTTTTTGACAAGTCTTGCTGATTTAATTTTGTGTTAACTTTAACTTACTAAATTCTATTTAGTATTCTTTTTATTTTTGAAACCTCTTTAATTTATTTTGTGACTTTTTTTTAACTTGATACATTTCTTCTTGGACCATGCGTGAAAAGCTTCAGTGCTTCCCATATCCATACCGAGGGTAAAGGGCTTTCTTAGCCCTATTTGGAACCTCATGAAAACTTTTTGTCCATGTCCATGGGTTAAGGGCAGGGCCTTCCAACCAGCTTGGAATTTTGACGATTTAACGCGCCAGTTTGACAGAATTTGCCACGATATTAATCAGTAGGACATTCGCCACCTCCATCAATCAATGCCAAACCGAATTACTGCTTGCATAAGGACCAGGGGTTGTGCCAACGAGTTATTGACTTTTACACTTTGTGAGGCTCTTGAATAAATTATCCAATTTCTCTCAAATTATAATCACTTGTTTTTCTGTAGATGTACATCACATCCACCGATTTTCGTCCCATTCGGATAACTCCTTTTGGTGCGTCGTATTTTTTGTCTAAGGACAAAAGAAAAGATGAAAAGAAAAAGAAAAGATGACGCTGGAACAGAAATAAACCAATCATAGGCGTTAAAAATTTCGTTGCTTATCGTTTGGAGGTTTGTCATTGGTTAAATATATTTCAATACTTTAACGCTTCCACTACCGGACTCCTATGTGAACAGGCCCTATGAGTGTATTTTTTCAGCACTTAAAGGAGTAAATCACAAACTTTTTCCGTATCGCTAGCTTAATTGCATAGACCCGTTAGTATGTTCAATGTTCAATAGTGCCAGTTTCGAAACTTTTCTTAATAAGCTATGTGGAAAAAATTGATTGTTTATATTACGAGCGTCTAATTGGCGTAACAGCTCATTGAAATGCGCATGTTCAAAAACACTAGGAAAAAGCAGAGAATGATCGGTAGTCGCTGGTTTGTCATATGTGCAGTTTTATCGCCCTTTTCTTCTCATGTATCAAGATGGATGGTAACTATTTTATGTGGTTAATCGCTTCATTCCAACCAAACTTTTGCATCGAAATATTTGTTTATATTATCTCGCAGTCTTTATTAATGGTTATCAAGCTAGAGATGTAGCATCTTCCAAGCCAGCTGGTCAGTATCGTAAGAAAACCTCCGTGAACTTTTAAATACGACTTAATTTCTTAATTTGTTTAAAATGTAAAAAGAAGAATGGACGTGACATGATGCAAATTTTAACGTAACGATAAAGAAATGGTTCAATTGAATGATGGACAATATTTTTGCTAATATTCTGAATAAAAATTTGCCATTATAGATTTATACGGAAACATTTCAAACCATATAATCTTGTAAAATGGTGTACTGTGAAATCAATAATCATTTAAAATAGGTAGAACCCTTTGAAGATACTCTATGGCTATATCAATCCTGAGTTTACGAATTTAAATTATTCAATTATAATAAACGCTAACGTAACAATTCATCAAAGTAAATACAAACCTAAGTATATACAAATCTAATATAATAACCTAATTACATTGTCAAGGTTCTATAAAGCCACAGGATTCGATGGTTGGGTCATTTATACAGGACTGAAGACACAAATCCAATAAAAAAATCTCACATTTACCAAACCTATGGGAGCTAGAAAGCGAGGAAGGCCACCAAGTAGGTCGCTTGATGCCGTTGAGAATGATATAAAAACTATATATAGGGGAGACTGGAGGAGTATTGGCTTAGCTAGGGCCAGATGGCGTAAACTTATTGGGACGGTCTTGACCAGCAGTAGGCTCTAGTGCCCAAGAAGAAGAAATACAAACCTAAACCCAGAGTGACGCCAACAACACATAATGATGATATATTGGCCAAAAAAATAGCCACGCTAACGCGGTTGCCATAACAACCATGTTCGCCAATACTCTGCTAAGAATACATGGGTTGCCATGACGTAACGGTTCCGGGAAAAAAAATCTCTGAGCATGTGCATTCCAATGAGCCATTCCGCCAATTAGGCGCTCGTGTTTTTGTTTACATGTTAATTCGTTTCTCTGTTTTCTTGCCGCCTTTTCATTTGGATACTCGAAACATTTTGCAGTTTAATTTTTTATCTTTTCGCGTTATATTTTTTTAAAGGAAATTTTTTATAATTGAAACATATATAATGTGAATGCTGTACTGAAATCTAGTCCATTTTTGTGTGAGTATTAACGTTGTTGTATTCACATTTTATTTCCGTTTTCATGAAAATTTGAGGTATTATTGTGATGTAAATAACAGGTATGAGTGGTGTTTTTAATTTAAAAATTTATAACTGTTTAACTTCTTGAACATAGGAATTTATATGTTAAATGACAAATACTACTTCTAAATGGGGAATGTTAGTTGTAATCATATTTACACGACTAAGGTTAAATGTTGTATACAGAGTTTTCTGTGGACAGTGTAGTGTTTTGCAATGGCATCAGGTATTCTTGAGTTAAAAATGTATGCTATATTTGCTCTCAAAATTCTTATATTGCCTTAGATTTATAGTGCCAGATGTAATTGGATAATTTTAGCTCAAAGGATGGTTTTAAAGTTTTTTTATTCGATTAAATGCATAAGCAACTTGCCAATTTAGTTCATTTGCTGTATATTTATCAATGTGTAATGAATAATACATGAGTGTAAGTTTATGTTTAAGCAGTTTTAGTTGGCAAATATTGCTGTGACCATGCTCTGCAATAAGAATTGTCCTTACAGGATATTGGACCACACTCCTGCGTAAAAGTTAGCAGTTCACAGTTCTGGTTGCTCAAATAGAAAGGTGTCAATTAGAAATGTGTTACCTATAACAGCTTGTGATGTAAGTTGTGAGATTATGATACATAGTATACATAACAAACTTTAAGAATGGAAAATGAACATTGTTCATTAAAAAATTTCCAAAGCCCTGCTAAATTTTACATGAGTCTGAAATATGCAAAAGCCTTGTTTTTTCTTCCCTAAATTTGCTCTTTCTGTAAATCCTTGAATCATAAATCAACCAATTACAGTCTATCAATAAATGCTGCTGCAAAATGCCTAAATGGTACTATATTACTCAACACTCGCATCATTCGTAGTTGACAGTGTTCTAGTTTCTTTTGATCGAGCCATATGTGCACATTTGAGATGGGAAGATTACTCATAAGACTGTATGGAATTTTTTATTTCCTTTAAGTCTTTCTTCATCTTATGAAATTTTAAACTGATCTATAAATTAGTAAGCATTTTTATATGAAGCTTTAAATATGTATTTCACTTTTTAATCATGGAAGGGTAATAGATGATCTTTTCTCTGAATCTTGCAGAGTATAGTGAGCGGTTCTAATGCAGGACTAATTCTACTGCTTTATTCTATTTGAGTCTGTATCTTTCAAATGACAACATTCATTAATATTAAGTATATTTAAATATTTCTTGATAGACTCATTATTAAATTATAGTTTGGTAATTTCAGTACTATTTTTACTGGCAAAATACATGTTTCTAAAAATATACCATAGAGCTTAATATCTATCATTATCAAATTTTTGATATCTATCATTTTTTTTAATAGTCTATAAAAAATTATCAGCCTAGACAAAAATCTTTATGACTCTATTTATTTCTCATTAAATGCATAATTTGAAGACTGAGACAGAGTATTGTTTTAGAGGTTGTGTTCACTTTGTAAAAAGTCTGTACTTCACTTATTTTACCTATTGCTACTGCTAAATATAGTCCTGTTATATATATATATATATATATATATATATATAAAATCACATATATATATATATAAAATCACATATATATACATACACGCAGGCACACACACACACACACACATATATATAATAAAGAGAATGTTCTATAGAAATATTAAAAAGTAGAATGGGATAAAAATCAGAATACATGAGTATTAATTTTTCCTTACTCAGATGTTTCCTACCATATTGAAAATTTCATGCATCTAAATTCCATTATGTAATATTTTCCAGTTAAAATTGTGAATATTAAATAAGTCAGTTTTCTTAGTCATTAATGTTTCAGAGTTAAAAAATCTTTTTAATTTTTTTTTTTTGCTTGAGACAAAAAATGTTATATTGACTTTCTGAAATATTGATTTCAAAAGACATTTCTTTATTACTTCACAGAACCTTGGGTAGAACCTCGAGTTTTGGTTTTAACTGAAAATTGCAGTTTTGAACTCAAACAACCAAAACTGAAAACTGTAGAAAATTGGTTCAGTTATTTGGATTTTTTGGATAACTATTTTTTAGAGCAAGTCTCTAAAATTTAACCAAAAAAAGCACTAAAGCTCAAACTAAAGCTCGTGCTTGGTGTTTTGTTTATACAAATTTTTATTTTTCTGGGAATCCCTAATTTTGCTTGCTTAAAGTTATTTGTTATTTCTCTATGCCTATAGTGCCAAATTAAATAATAAAATTCACCTATAAATCAAAGAAATCCCCTCCTCCCACACCCTTTTTTCTTGGATGCTCTGAATATGGAGAAGGAATATGGAGTTTTATAATGGGATTGTGCAATTTTGACAAGGTT
This sequence comes from Dolomedes plantarius, assembly GCA_907164885.2. Taxonomy (NCBI): domain Eukaryota; kingdom Metazoa; phylum Arthropoda; class Arachnida; order Araneae; family Dolomedidae; genus Dolomedes; species Dolomedes plantarius. Next base: position 183,566,008 of record OU015495.1, on the reverse strand, counting down.
GTAGAATGAATACCGATTTTAAAAATGTATCTCACTCTTTTGGGGATCATTAATCAATTTTTAATTTTATAACAAATGTCATCACAGTTAAAATTTGAGCTTTTCTTAAAGTTTAAAATTAATAAAATTTCAAAATAAATAAAATTAAATTTTACCATCATTATACTGTAATATGTAAATAGTAATACAATATATCATATATATTAAATTACTGAAATTTCATGTCCCTCAATGGATGGTCAATATTTGAGGAAACAACTGTTTTTTAGCCTTGAATATCCATTTTTCTATACTTGTCCTTATATATATATATATATATATATATATATATATATATATATATATATATGCCCTGGAGGGCCTAATATGGCTTTCTAAAATTAACCATTGTTTAAAAAAATACATTTTTTAACTTCCCAAAACATCTTCGGAACAATTTTTCAAAAGCTTTAGTTTGTGCAAACCAAAATGAGCTGAATTCCTAAAGTGTAATGTTTATACAAACATTTCTGAAAAAAAAAATCTAACTTCACAAACTAAAAAAAAAAATAGGAAGTGAAAAGAAACCATCACTGGACATTCAAAATGTTATTGAGGTGCCTAAATAAATCAAAATTGTAAAAGAAAAAAGAATAAGGGGTTTTCCATTTTCGACACATTTAGGCTAAATTGCATACACACAAAAAAAGTAACCGAATAACCGTAAAAACTGCAGATTTTAAAAAGTTCAGGTTTTCAGAAACCCTAGTAGAGCCCCTAATGATGGTTATGGTAAAATATAATTCATTGCTACTGCATCATTTAATTAAACTGTTTCTACTCATCAAAATTGTTTGTGTTCCCTAGCATAAATTTACTCATTTAAAATATACTATAGACCTATCTTATTTGCTATATCAATATGCTTCGTAAAGAAAGGTGCTTCTCTTAACTGAATCTACTTACATATTACAAATTTTTCTATCTTTTGCTTTCTGTAGATTATTAGATATAACAATTCTGGAGAAAATGATTTAGTTTGGTGCACTTTTCTCAAATCATGCCAAAAGTAGTCTGACCATTGATGCAAACTTAACAAGATAAATCAAAGTGTTGTGTGGAATTCTAAGTTGAAAAATTCATTAGTGTAATCCTATAGGCCAGTGGTTCCCAACCTTTTTCAGCTGGCGACCCACCTTTCCTTATCGGAATACCTCCACAGTCCATCGGTCCATGGTGGAGTAAAAAACCTTATTTGTATCGTATCCCTTCCTTATGTATAGATAATTTACCATCAAATATTGCAAATATATATATATATATATATATATATATATATATATATATGCTTTTTTGAAGATACAGATTGATTATTGATAAACAATTTGTGTTCTGATTTGAAAATTGTTGACAAAATATAAGCACTTTGTAGCAACACAGTTATTTATTTAACAATAGATATATATTTGCAATATATGCAACAAGTGGTTTCATACTCACTAACAAGTGTTCCTAGGTGAAGATAAAAACTACAATTATATTAAAATGATCTTTGTGTACTTTTAGTTTTAGGATCGAGTCGCAACCCACCAGTTGGGAACCGCTGCTATAGGCTATAAAAATGTATTTCTTGTAGTATACTGGTTTGCAATATATGCAACAAGTGGTTTCATACTCACTAACAAGTGTTCCTAGGTGAAGATAAAAACTACAATTATATTAAAATGATCTTTGTGTACTTTTAGTTTTAGGATCGAGTCGCAACCCACCAGTTGGGAACCGCTGCTATAGGCTATAAAAATGTATTTCTTGTAGTATACTGGTTGACAATTCTTCTGTTTAGTACATATGCAGGAAGATTAAATTTCAGAAGTATACTATTTGCTCTAACCGTACTGAAAAATATTTTTATGATTGGAATATTCTAATCAAACCTCTGTTATCCTCACTATACCAAATTCAATAAAATTTGTACAAATAAACTGAAGATGACCACATTATTATTCAAATCTAGGCTGTACAAACTGTTGAAATGAATGCATGAATGAAAAAGCTAATTACGAACATTTAAGCTGTGTATGGAAATTGAATCAATAACTGTAACAAAACAATGTTTTCACATTACTGGTTTCATATTCAATTCAAATTTCTTGCAAATAATCAGACTCTATTCAGATTCCCTCATGAACAAAAAAATTTATCTGGAACCTTTGATTCAGCACCTCACAATTTCTTAGTTGAAATGTTCTTATTATGGAGATTTAAAAAAAAAAAATTTAATATTAATTTATATATCTAATAAAATATGACATTTTTAAGTGTGACAATTTTTTTTATTTCTTAAAGCTAATACCCGATTTCTCTTCTGCAGCTGACTAAACTGGCAAGCTGCATAATACTTTGATTGCTAAGCAAAACTACGGACAAACATTCCTGGCTTGTTAAACTTACCTATTTCTTTTTGTAAATGCCTAAAGACCTCAGAACTCTTAAAAAAGAAGTCATTAATTGTTTTATTTTTAAAACCAAATTTGTAGTATGTGTTTTAGCTGCATATTATTATAAAAGTAATGTAGTTAATTTACAATCAAATTTTTACTTATAAATTTGTTCACTTTTATAATGTTGAGTATGCTCAGATCGAATCCTGGCAAAGCACCACTAAAACGCCTCCGTTTGTGTCGTCCCTTCATAGGATGCAATGCTGGTCTGCCTATATGGCGCCCCCATAATAAAATGGCCAGCAAAACTGCGGTGAATTATACGTGAATGTCTTCACGACAAGTGCCTCCGCATTAAAAAAAAAAAAATAAATAATAATAATAATGTTGAGTATCATAAAAATTGCTGATGAATTTGATTCTCCCCCTCTATAGTTAATCAGCTTTCTTTTAAAGCATGTTACCTGAGTCATTTGAATATGCAATTATTGTTTTTAACTTTCTTTTTAAATCAACACTTATACTTTAACTGTGTTAGCCGAATCTAGCTAATTGTTATATCTTGCAGGTTGTTTAGTAATGACTGTCTTTGAAGGTTATAAATTTTTATGTTGTTACATTATCTGCAGGCCCATTTATATTCTCTACATTATGTTTAGAATTATATTCGAATTTTTTAGTCTAGATGTTGGTTAATCTGTTTTTATTTTACAAAAGGCTATGTAGAATATACATGTTATGATACTGACTATTAGAGTTCTGAAAACTGAAACATGGGGTATAACATGCAATCTATAATAATTGAATAAATGAGATCACAGAATTTTGGTGTCTTTTGCTTACGGGGTAGGACAGCATATATTCTAACGTAATGCATTTTGTCGAAAACTGCACAGGATGCAGGATATTAGTTGAGCAGGAGTCTTATTTTGCTGAGGGCTGACCGTTTTCCGGAGGAAAAAATAAACATTTGCTGGTAATTAGGGGAAAATTTCTGATTCTAGGTATGAGGAATATTATTTTCCACAGTTTGCTCCAATCTTGGTGATTGAAATTAGTGTGATACATTTATTTTTTGTATAAAATTTATGAAGTTAGTTTTTCGTGTCTCAATATTTTCATTTTGTCATTCTACTTTTTTTTTCACTTTCATTAATTTATTTTTTGAAAAGTGAAAAATATGTTCAAACGACCTAGTTCAAGATGTTTATATGTTTTATAAGTATGTATATATCTGTACCTTGGAACAAAAAGGGCCAAAGTTCATTTTAATCAAATGTCAGAACATCAATGTCAGTTTAAGGATTTTTACAAATCTTAGAATATTAGCCCTTTTGATTAGCCTTTGACATTGGCCCTTTTGACATTTAATATATAACCTACCCTGATTTCACTCGCGCAGTTCACTCAAATTTTGAAGTTTTGGACATTGGCCCTTTTTGTTCCAAGGTACAGATATATACATACATACAGGAGTACATGTATATTAAATTGGAAAGAAAAAATGCTTTATAGAAAGGAAAATCAAAAATTGGAGTTTAATATTGGTACTTGCATGTTAAGTTGTATATAGCAGCACTTTCCTGGGTAAGACGAGAAATATGAAAAGTAGAATCTAAAATAAAATGAATGGAGGTAATCCAATGTGAATGAAGATTATGTAATACAATAAACCAGAATTAAACCCCAAAACATGATGATATTATTAAACTATTTATTTCTGGTCTTCTTGTTTTGGATACCTTCATGTCTTAATTTTCACTTTCAGCTTAATATATTATATATGTATGTATGTATGTATGTATGTATATATATGTACATACATAAATATAAATCAATAAATAAATATTTGTATATATATTATATATATATATATATTATTAGTGTGTTTGTGTGTCTTCTGTCTGATTTAACGAGCATCATACACAATAATAAATATGTTTGCTTTCAAGGACCTTGGTACACCTATCTTAAAGATCATGCTAACAGAATCATTTTGGTTTTGTTGATAAGAAAATAAGACATTAGATCGTCAATTTGTGTTCCTTCATTACAGCGATTTTAGTTTCAACTATTACATTTGTGCATGAATTTTACATGCTTACATTTATTTACCAGAATACATTTTATAAAGGAGAGGTAAAAATTAGGATTATATAATGTATTTTCTAGGTCCAGATGGCTTGACACTGACTTGAAATGGAACTTAAGAATTGTATTATCTTTTGAGCAATTTTGTATTATCCTAGAGCATACAACTTCATATTTACAGTATATATATGAGAAAAATATGAAGATAATTTACTTTTAGTGTGAAAACCTGTGTGGAACTCAGAAAAAATTTAAAAAAATTTAAATTCTAATATTTGACAAATTTTTTTTTATCTTTAATTTTCCTTTTTTTGTCAATTTTCTATAATTATTTTGAAATTTAAATTTCGTTTTCTTCTTAAAATTTCTTATGAAATAATTCCCACCAGTAAAATGTACTCATCCATAAAAGTTGTTACAGAGCATAAGCAAACGAAATGTGCAAATATGTCCTTTCTGTCACATCTTTAATTTGTTTACTAAAACCAACTCCAGATGTAGGGAATTAGGGAAAGACAAAATTCTTCTTCACTTATCCCACGGCTGGAAGAAAACAATTAACCACTTTTTCCTCTGATCCCCCCACACTGACCATTTGTAAAATGTGCATAGGAAAGAGGTAAAAGTTTCCTGTTCTAAAGAGCGATTTACAAAAATGGGTCCTATAAGCTAAAGGTTAACATTTTAATATAGTTATTTTCTTATATTTATCACATTCTTTTTTTTTTCAGATGGGAAGAGAAAAGATCTATAACACTTAACCGGAGGAGGAAAATTCTTCAGTGAAAAATAAATACTTGCCAGTTATTATGAATCCCTCAGATGTTGCAAAAGCAAATCCTATTCTAGATTCTGATGATGATGGAATGGATGAAATTATTGCTGAATTTGCAGAGGAAGAAGGAAAGGAACAAGATACTCTACTGTTTGAAAGTGAAGATGAAATTGATGATTTAATTGAGGAATTTGCTGCAGCAGAGTCTGATTCTTCCTGTGAAAATAAGGCTACTATTCCAGTACTACTATCTGATAGTGATGATGATGTATTAGAAGCCATTTCAGAAGAATTTAGCTTTGACTTGGCTTTTGGTACTCCAAATAATACAAGAAATGATGGGGACTTTACTGTAGTATGTGATAAGAATAATGAAAATAAGACTATTTACTCTAGTTCAATTGAAATTGTAAATGAAAATTCATCTTCTAAAGATACTAAAGAGTCACCTGATAGTATAGAAAGTTCAGATGCATTTGATAGTCCATCTTTACCATTAACAATTACGCCAACATTCACTCCATCTAATTTGGTTTCAGAAAATGAGAAGTGTAGAGATAAGGAGAATACAGATGTTACAGTTGCTGAAAAGCCTGAATCATTTAATTGTATTAGTTCAGTTATTTCCTCTTCAGATGCAAATGGTAGTCTATCTTTACCTTTAACATTAGTATGTGATAAGAATAATGAAAATAAGACTATTTACTCTAGTTCAATTGAAATTGTAAATGAAAATTCATCTTCCAAAGATACTAAAGAGTCACCTGATAGTATAGAAAGTTCAGATGCATTTGATAGTCCATCTTTACCATTAACAATTACACCAACATTCACTCCATCTAATTTGGTTTCAGAAAATGAGAAGTGTAGAGATAAGGAGAATACAGATGTTACAGTTGCTGAAAAGCCTGAATCATTTAATTGTATTAGTTCAGTTATTTCCTCTTCAGATGCAAATGATAGTCTATCTTTACCATTAACATTAGTATGTGATAAGAATAATGAAAATAAGACTATTTACTCTAGTTCAATTGAAATTGTAAATGAAAATTCATCTTCCAAAGATACTAAAGAGTCATCTGATAGTATAGGAAGTTCAGATGCATATGATAGTCTCTCTTTACCATTAACAATTACGCCAACATTCACTCCATCTAATTTGGTTTCAGAAAATGAGAAGTGTAGAGATAAGGAGAATACAGATGCTACAGTTGCTGAAAAGCCTGGATCATTTAATTGTATTAGTTCAGTTATTCCTTCTTCAAATGCAAATGATAGTCTGTCTTTATCATTAACAGTTATGACAACACTCACTCCATCTAATTTGGTTTCAGAAAATGAGAACTGTAGAGATAAGGAGAATACATCTGTTTCAGTTGCTGAAAAACCTGAATCATTTAATTGTATAAATTCAGTTATTCCCTCTTCAAATGCAAATGATAGTCTGTCTTTACCATTAACAGTTATGACAACACTCACTCCATCTAATTTGGTTTCAGAAAATGATAACTATAAAGATAAGGAGAATACATCTGTTACAGTTGCTGAAAAACCTGAATCATTTAATTGTATTAGTTCAGGTAATCCCTCTTCAGATGCAAATGATAGTCTGTCTTTACCATTAACAAATATACCAACACTCACTCCATCTAATTTGGTTTCAGACAGTGAGAACTGTAGAGATAAGGAGAATACATCTTGTACAATTTCTGAAAAACCTGAATCATTTAATTGTATTAGTTTGGCTAATCCCTCTTCAGATCCAAATGATAGTCTGTCTTTATCATTAACAGTTATGCCAACACTCACTCCATCTAATTTGGTTTCAGAAAATGAGAATTTTAGAGATAAGGAGACTACATCTGGTGCAGTTGTTGATAAACCTGAATCATTTAATTGTATTAATTCAGTTAATTCCTCTTCAATTTCAATTGATGAACCATGTCAAAATGTGCAGCAGGAGAATATTTCAAAGAAAAGTACTAATCAACCCCTATCAGAAGAATTAAGGAATGATGTAACAGCAAATTCTGATTTGCGTATTAGCTATTCAAATGTACAGAAAAATGATTTTGCTCAAAATAATAGCTTTGTAGATGTAACTTGTAATAACACTATAGATGACAGTGTATGTACTGTGATATGTGATGAGGATAACAGATATAAGACTATTTGCTCAAGTTCAGTAGAAATTTCAGAGGAAAATTCATCTTTGCAAGATGAGATAATATCATCTGATAGTATAGAGAGTTCAAATGATTGTCCATCATCATCTATAAAAGATGCATCAAAACTTTCTTCAGATGTAGTTCCAGAGAATGAAAACTTTACAGAAAAGAATACTTATGATTCAGGTATTCCTGAATCTGAATATCTTTGTTCTACTAGTTCAGTTAATAGTACCTCTAGTAGATCCTCAGAAACACCAGTTACCTCTGCTGAGCTTAATATAAATAAACCTTTGGAAAATTTAACAAATAAAAACACTGATCAAAGAGAAAAACATTCAGATGATGTAAAAGTTATTTTGTTGGAAAATTCGAACAGTATTAATAATAAATGTAATAAAACTGATGCTAAAATCAGTATATCTAAAGTAGGGGAGTCTGATCTTAAAATGGATGAAAATTTACAATGTAGTGATACTAATGTAATAGCTAGAAAACATAATAGTACAGCAAATGAATTGTCATCAGTTACTGCTGAAAATGTAATGAATTGTCAGACTGTAGTTGTAAATGAATGTGTAGAAAATTTTGAAAGTAATACAAATATAATTATCTCTGAAACAAAGTCATTGCAGTGTTCTGACATAAATGACAACGCTTCTGACAGAGTAAAAACACTAGTTTCAGTTGGACCACTTAATTGTACATCAGATGATGGGAAGTTAGAAAACAAAATCATTAATGTTAATGTAACAGACTTGAGAATTTCCTCAAATGTTGTAGACCCTTTTTCTGTTACAGGGGAAATTTTTACCACCAATATGTCAGAAAAAATTAATTCAGCAGAAAATAGTCCAAAACTTGGTGAAAACTCATCCGTTCAAATTCAAAATGTTTTGCTTACTTCTCACGTTGCACCAGTAGAGGAAAAAAGCATGAATTCTGACTGTGAAAAGGAGATTATTTTTGTAAATGATACAGGTAAATTTTTATTCATCTTTTCCATGTACTGCAATTTGTATTTTTTAATTGGTATTATCTTTTTTTCTCTTTCAACTTTCTTTCAAATCAGTTACTTTTCTAGTTTAAAAACAAACAAAAAACTATTGCTTAAAATCCACTACAATCCCTTGATATATTATACTGCATTTATTAGAGCAATCAAATTTTACTATTTTCATTTACTTATACATTTAAGTAGAATTTATACAGGCATTGCAAAGTCATAAGACATACCTCAAAGTTATATTAAGACAAAATTTAGTATTACAAAGTCTTATAAAACATACCTCATAAATAAGGTCTTTAATGCTTTAATAATATGTTGATAAAAGAGCTAAATAGTTTTTCATCCTCTGAAAATTCAAAGTTTATTTTTGACATTGGATTCAGATTAAATCTGATTGTAAAATTGTTATTTTATCTACTGTTTCAATCATGACAGTTAAATAGTTTCAATTTTGAAATCTACACTAGAACTAGAATAACATTATATTTTTTAAAACTAAAATATTCCTTTTTTATGAATAATTAAAGTTTTTGAATTCTAATAAATACCTCATTCCATCTTTGTATCTTACATGTATGTTTTATTCATTTATAAAAAAGGTAAAGCAGCAAACTGTCTTGTTATAAATAATAGACTGAATAAAGTAAAAGTTTCCAGTTTTAACTTTCAAATTTATCAGTATAATATTGTATTTTTATTTTACAGTCAAAATAGAATTAAAGTTAGATATGATGGATGATAAAAACAGTTATAAATCATCTGTTCAGTTTAGTAAATTTATCTATAAAAGAATGGGTGTTTTTGGATAGGGGATGGGATTGTATGGTAAATTTTATCATTTACCAAAAAAATGGACTGATAATTTATTTTGTCAAAGATATCAGATAACCAAGTTTTTGAGAATGATATATTCAGTGTAATTGGCATGCTCAAATTTCTATATAAAAGTATGTATAAAACTGAAACTCCCTTAAAAAAAATCTTATTTAATGAAATTGTTTTACTTCTCTTTATCAGTCAAACAGGTTAGAATATGATTAAAACAATGTAATATTCATTTGAATATCACTTTGGTTATTAATTCCGTATGTCAAATATCTCATTAATTCAAAGGCATTAATCTTGTTAAAAAGCCACACATACCCAACACTTCCTAACTGCACAATTAATAATTTACTTATATAAATGTCATAATTTTTGCAAACTAAGTTTTTATGATATGAACCTGAATTACTTTTGCAAAAGTCTGGGCTTTGTACTGTGACTCACATTACCTCCCATTCTGAGCAACTGAGTGTTAACTATCTAACAAGATCTCTTTGGAGAACATACTGCACTCTGACATATTAATTGATCACCTTTTATTTATGTCTTCCTTAAGTTACTTTCTGTATAGCTGGTCTTTAATCTTGTACTCACTGTTGTTAGTGAAAGTAGTATTTAATGCAGAAACAATAAATATTGATGTTTCAAATAAAATGTAGCTTCATTACAGAGCTGTAAATGTTATCTCAGTTTTTTTTGTTTTTTTCTCAAGCGAGATCTGTGGAGGCCTTGAATGGGAATACTGAAACTAGTCCAATAAAAGATCTAGGGGATCAAATGCAATTCAGTTGTTCAGCTGATGTAGATGAAAACATTACATCAACTGTAAACTCAGTAGAGTCTGGCAGTTTAATTGATATGTGTAATGGTGATTCAGAAAATCGACTGTCGTTAAAATTACTTGAACTTCCAGGTAGCTTTTATTACCATAATATGGATTTTGATTAGATTTTAATTTAATTTTCTCAACACAGGTCTAATTTGTACTTTTTTAACCATCTGTGCTGATATGGATGGCATCTCTAGGGTTCATAACAATAGCATTCAAGTAGATTATTTGATCTACAGGTTTATCATGCCCTTTTCCGCTAGGATTTTTATGTTGCTTTCACAATCTAATTAAATTGTCTTGGTAACTTGCAAATTAGACTTCAGAAGTAAAGTCATGTTTGATGACTTTTCCCAAATCAAAGCTATTGACCCTTGGAATATATCAAAGCTATTGACCCTTGGAATATCTCTATCCTTGAAACTCTAGTTGAAAAGAGGTGTATTAATAATGTTCATTACAGCTTGAAGAAGAGTACAGACAATGTGGAAGTAATAATACTGTGCAGAATAATCTAAATTGGGATGGCTAGACTTACTGCTCCACTACTGCTGATAATTAAAAAGGGATGAGCATCTTTGTCTGTTGATGATTACACAGTGCTGGACAAAACATCTAAAAAAATTATGGGAGCAGGGGGACAAATGTATTCTTGCTTTCATACTGATTGTTCGGTTTTTAAACTAATATTCATTTCAATTGTATTATCATATAACATTTATCGAAGAAATGAAGTTCAGGGTAAGATAAAAAGGTTTTTAAGAAAAATTTTAAAAGATCTAATTTTGCATCTATCATATTTTAAGAGGGTTTTAAAATTAGTCACATTAAGCAGGAGACAAGATAACTTACTGTTACAGAATAAATTTGTGGAATTATACATGTTTTTGGATTTAATAGTATATTGTATTTTTCGGGCCTCTGGCTCCCATTGCCTCAATGTAAATTTGTGACACCTTCCAAATATTGAACAAATGTTATGAATCTTTTTACTAGTATTTTTCTTTGATTTTATGCATACCTTTGATTAAAATGTAGTTTGTTTATTTATATTTATAATCAGGGAGAAATTAGTTTTGTGTCTATTGTATCTATTGCTTGGATTAAAAAAGGGGAGTTAAAATAAAATAGTTTAAATGTTAAAATATCATAATTTTCAAGTTTGATGTTATGAAATATATGTATATAATATGATACGAAAATTTCCAAACCAATACATCATTTATCAAAACAAAATAAAATTGAAAATATTAAAAATTTCAAATCACAGATATCACCACCTCCAAAGTTAAACTCACCTTTTATGGATTAATTTTATTAACATGAAGAGGATACATTTATGATCTGTAAAAAGTTCACACTCATTCTTTATGTGGTCATAAAAATAGCTTGAGACATTGCTAGAGCTATAAAAAAGAACCTGAAAATGCTGCACTTTGCTAATTAATGTAACCTAGTTTGATATTCAAAACAAGGTGAATAAGAGGCATCAAATTTAAAACAATAATTGGAAGAAGAGAAGGACCAATGTCAAATTATAAGCATTTAGGTAAAGGGCATATTCATAAATTATATTTTATCTGGTATTTAAAAAATGTATTTCTTAGATATATTTTAGAACGGACAAAAGTGCTTGTAACCAAGAAAAACATAATTGAGTGATGAAAATTTAATATAAAACATTTTTTTTAAGATCTTGGAGAAAATTTCTCAAAAAACTGAAAGAAACATATAAAATAGACATATACACTATCAAATGCCCATAGATTGTCATCTAAAGAAACTTATTCATACAGTGGCTGACTGCAATAAACACCTAGAAAATTCAAAGGTTGTTACTATCGTAGCTAATGGCCATTAAATTGCCTACATGTAGTGATATTGAATTTAAAATAAACGGGAGAAAGGGTCTCCAAAAACCATTTATTTTCTTTCCAAGGATATTTTAGTTTGGAATTATGTCTTTCTGTTTATCATTACTATACACTTTATTACAATACATTAAAAAAAGAATTATTTCCTTTATTATGAAATTTAGGCCATTCATTACCTTTAAAGAATATTTCATATTATATATATATTGATATTGATAAAAAAAATGGCTTCTACATCTGTGCAGCAATAGCATTCAATTTTAATGAAGCTTTTGCTTTCTGAATAAGACTAAAATGTGTGCTATTCAAATTTTTAATTGCATATTTTCAAAACAGTAAATTTTAATGACAAAATAGTATGATAAAAATTGCTTTATTTTAAGTATATTTGAAGCTTTAATATTGTTCATTAAGGAATAATCAAGTATAATTAAAAGTTAACAGAATTTTTAATTATAAATAGTTATCAAAAGCAGAAGACATTTACTATTTGTTCTTTATGTAAAACATTTTTATGCTTTCAGTCTAATTGTTTACTTTGAGCTTACATTACATTATTTTAGTGCTGCATCATGAAAGCAGTGCACCTAGTGGAGGTATTCAAGGGAGTGATGTCGCCGAGGATTGTAAGTCAAGCAAAACTGAAGATGGTGGAACAAATACAATAATTCCTGAAGAAGTTCTAAAAAATGATGGTTTGCTCGTTTCAATAAACAACAAACGAAAATTAGAAATATCTGAAAGTGAATTTAGCAGTAAGAAATTGAAAAAAGATACTAGTGATGTTATTAATGGTGATGAAAGTTCATCCGATATTTCAGATGACTTTATGAACAATACTAATATAGTACAGCTAGTATCTAATGTAACAGTAGCAGATATTAAGGCAGTGGATAGAATAAATCAGCTGATTCCATGGAATCCTGCAGAAAAAATAGAAACAACAAGAAAGGTAATTTTTGTGCATTCATATTCTATGTATTATCACCTGTTTTATCTATTTATATATAAGATAAAGTAACTATAATAGGGCGTATGGAAATACTTCAGTACTCCACTCCAACCAACCATGACATATGTTATCCTATTGATTTTGCTAGACAAAATATAGAATAATTGAGACAAAAAAGATATTAGAATATCTGACAAGATTGAAGGAATGTTTAATTTTCAATTTAATATTTAGAATGTAGTAAGGGATGTTGTTACGTAAAATTTTCTTTAAAATAGCAAAACCCACATGTGTAGAGTTTTTAATGATCAGTTTCTATGTGGAAAAATTGTGTCATCAGTGATACATTTCTTCACATTTTATTTACCAAGTGTACAAAAATGTATTCATAATTTCTATATTTTTTATAGTTGAAGGGTCCAGGGGTAAAACCACTTTACTCCAAAAACTTTGTTTTGAGAAAAACGAATTTGAAAGTTGGAGTATGTGGTTTTTCTACAGCATGCCAAAACTTTATCACTATTTTTAATGGCTTTAAAGTGGTTCTGCCCAGATATGAATGCACATTGTGTTAGTACTCCTTGAAAGCTACAAGATGGCACTGATAACTCATTTTCACAAAAAAGGGCTGTAAAGTGGTTTTAACCCTGGACCCTTCAGTTATTATGAACTAGTTTCCTGTTCATGTGTCTTACCATAACATTGAATATTTTCTAAAATCTGCCTATGCAATTGGTTGGAATATTTTTTAAAATTCTCTTGGAAAATGGACTAGAATACTTTTTCTTGATTCTTATGAAAGTTATATTTTATTTTATACTGCAGGCATGGATTACTTTAATTGGATGTTTAGGTTATTTTTTCGTTTATGATTGTCTGATTGAAAAATACCTGCCTTTCTCTTCCATCCAAAAAATTAAATTATAGTTATTGATGTCAGTTTTAACTAATTAAAAATTTTTAAGCATTTTAAAAAGAACAGTGGGTACAGAAAATAAAGTTTTATTCTTTCTATATGTAGCTTTGCTTAATTCAATTTATACTAATTACCTTCAGTTCTGTGGAAACTTACTTAAATTTTTAGTAAAAAAAAAATTTAATTAGTATGTTCAGAAATTTATCTTACACCAAGGGAGATTTAATATTTTCTAGTAGAAAATTCTATTTCAAATTCTGTTTTCGGTGGAATTGCTTTATTCTTTCTAAAAACTAAGTTATTGTCTTGCACTTTATGAAAAACTTATAGATAAATAATTATTTTTTTCAAAGTAAAAATTATGTTTTATCTTATAAATTGTTAAATTTAGTAGCATTTTTTTCTTCGTTCCATAAACAGTTAATTTTCCTTAGTCAAGGGATGTGTCAAAATTAATTACTGTTTATTCTTAACCCCCAATTTTTTTTGTCTATTTGAAAATAAAGATAATATTAAGTAGATATACAGAAGTATAATTATCATATTGTTGATAGATTTATTCTTTACTGGAAATTTATAATTCATTGGAATTTTTATGTGGTAACATTTTGATGCAATACATATATTGTACCTGTTTAAAATTTCTCTTTTGAGTTTTTAAAATTAATTTTAAAGTATTTATGTGTAGTGTTTTTCTATAAATACTAATGTTTCATGAATACACCCATAATAAGAATTACAGTACTTGTGGAATATTAGTAATTTATTTATGTATTTACTGTTAAAATAGACTCTTGATAGAATTGCATTGAATGTTTGTGAAGAAATCATTAAAGAGTGTTATAAAAGGAAGTACTATCAAGGGAAGAATGAAGTAAAAGAATTGGAAAAAAAGATTACAAAACTCACCAATGACTTGGAGAAATTTCGTGCCATGGTAATTTAAATCTCGGTACACTTTTTCATAAATTTAATGCTTGCTTGTATTTAATTATTTATTTATTTATTTTTAATTTCAATGATTTTTGCATCATAGGCCAAGGAGTTTAGTTCTTCACAGAAAGTATCATTTGCTGATAGAGGCTTTGAAAAGGTAGAATTTTTTTCTTATTTATCTGATGTGTGAAATTATGATAGTGAACTAATCTTTTGAGTACAACTGTAATTATTGCATCCATTTAATTCCTTGCACTAAGAACTCATCAAGCATTGTAAATTTTGCATTAAAAATAATTTATTAATGTAAAGAGAAGTATTTTTTTTCTCTACCTCTTGGCTTTTATTTCTGATTAAAAAATCCATAAATTGAATGCATTATTTCTAATTAATTGTAAGCTAATCATCTGCGCAGTTATGTGTAAAAGTATCGGTTATTTTTAGTACCACTATGTCAGGCTAATTTATGAGATAAATTTTTATGAAAATTGATAATAGTAATACACTGTTGGCCACTGTAAATGCAACACCCTGAAGGAAACATGCAAATAACATGAAATTTACAATATGCATTAGCGGAGGTGAGATATGCAAATGATTAGAATTTCAGCGCAGACGCACATCACACGCGCCTGTGGCGCCACTTCAAAGTGCTATTTAAGGCTTGGAGATTTCGACGATTTCAAGTTCAGCAATTGTGTTTTCCTTGTGGTTTTTTCAAAAAAAAGATCAATTATGCCTCGTCGAAAACAGCGATCATCTTTTGATCGAGTATCCGAGTTCGACAGAGGAAGGATAGTGGCCTACCGAGATTGTGGATTATCTTTCAGGGAAATCGGTAGTCGTTTTGGACGAAACCAAACAACTGTAATGCGGATATGTGATCGTTGGATGCAGGAGGGTACGACGGACCGTCGTGTTCGATCGCATCCACCTCAGCGCACCACTTCACGTGATGACAGGCAAATTGTGCGCATGGCACTGACGGATCGCTCAGTCACATCACGAACCATAGCACAGCACATGCAATCTGTAACGCATCATCCAGTGTCTGCGCATACCATTCGACGCCGTTTACAGCAGAGTGGTCTGTCCGCAAGACGTCCATTGCTTTGTCTACCCTTGATGCAGAACCACAGATGTCTCCGCCGCCAATGGTGCGATGACAGAAGGATGTGGACGGCAGAATGTAATGAAATTGTCTTTACTGACGAGTCACGCTTCTGTCTGCAACACCACGATGGTCGCATTCGAGTCTGGAGACACCGTGAAGAGAGAATGCTGAACAGCTGCGTTATGCACCGCCACACTGGTCCTGCACCGGGTATTATGGTATGGGGCGGTATTGGATATCACTCTCGCACACCTCTAGTACGCATTGCCGGTACTTTATGTTAGTCCTGGACGGTCTAGTACGTTCTGATAAAGTTAAATTAGCAGAGTAAAGGCGCAGCAGAGCATGTAGAGTTGAAGATAATTGTGAAGCAATGATGACAAGTTCGTTTAAAAATAAATTAATTTATTAAAAAGCATATCTGGTAAAAGATTAACAAAAAATACATTATTCAGCACAAAGCCTTACATGCTTAAAAATAAATTAGATGCAAAATTCATTTACTACTTGTAAATCATATAAAGGTTTCATATTCCTATTAATTTAGTATGCTATGTTGCCTAACTACAAGCGATACTACTATCACCCTAAATAAAACTAAACAGATGAGAAAGAGACGAGCTACATAGCTATCGGCTCGGCTGCACGCACGGCAAAAGCCAGACTATCCGCGCTCTACTGAGCTCAACCGCTCAACCGCACTACCGCCAGAGCTTCGCTCCGATCCGTCCCTCTTATACATCTCTCGGCGAAGGTCTGCATTCTTCTTCTTCTAACAGGTGCTTGTTGATTGGTTCTGACAACAAACGTCACGGCTGCGTATTTGCATATGCCGAAGACGCCGCCTTCCGGCAAAAATGCGTGAAACTTGAACTACGGAAGAAAAATAACGTCATAGTCTCGCGTCCGCGAAGCTGATGCAAAAAAAATTTTCGGTTGAGTGACGAAGGCGTCTATTATACTAACACTTTAAACAGCCAGCGCTACATCTCCGAGGTGTTGGAGCCAGTTGTCCTTCCTTACCTTCAGGGCTTGCCCACAGCCATATTTCAACAGGACAATGCGCGACCACACGTGGCACGCATTGTCCAACGGTTCTTCGTCAATCGGCAGATTGAATTGCTTCCCTGGCCACCTCGCTCTCCGGATCTTTCGTCGATAGAAAACATGTGGTCCATGGTTGCTCTAGGATTGACCCAGATTCCATCCCCAGCTGCCACAGCAGATCAACTTTGGCAACGTGTATAAGCTGCTTGGTCTGTTGTACCCCAAGAACTCATCCAAAGTCTCTTTGAATCAATGCCGAGGCGTGTGGCAGCGGTGATCTCCAACAATGGCGGCTACTCTGGCTACTGATTTTGGCAGGAACCACACTTCACAGAAGTCTATAAATTTAATCATTTGATACTTGGTCAACATGTTATCTACAAAATAAATTTTGTTCTGATATCTCTTGTCTTTCTTGGTGTTGCAATTTGGGTGGCCAGCAGTGTAGATATGAATGAAATAAGTTTTTTATTATTTTAGACTGTGACATAGCCTGACATGAATTACTTTAAATCTCTCTTTAATGATTATATATGGTGTATGTTTCACTAGTCTTCAAAATACTTAACAGGTATATTTGTCTTTAAATGTAGATGTGTCGATGTGAACTAAAAATCTAAGATATTTCTTATCTCTTACTCTATTCTTATTATGTGTGGTATGTAAAAGGTTAATTCCCCCTGTTTTTTAAACAAATTAATTGATCAGTTTTCTGAAAGCAAATAAAATTTAGAGAAACTTGATGTACATATTGAAACATGTGTTGTTATTCTAAATTGTTATAAACAGAAGATCTGTAAATTAACAAATTCTCTAAATTTAATTTGCTGACAGTTCAGAATTATAGTTAGCAGTAGCTGAAGAAAGGGGGAAAAGGATTTGCTCTCTGTAACTATGAAAAAAGAAGCCTTTGTTCTGGCAAGATTTAGCTAGGAGAAAATGTTGTTTTGTAATAGCTTATTTGGATGGGGATAAAACTATTCTTCATTTTAATAATTCAATAAAAATATAAAATCATGATGGCAGAGAAGTATGTAAGGATCTGTTGAGTTGTGTGAAGTTATTTGGTTGATAATGACTTTCTGAGCATTATAAAGAGGAAATTCTTCATAAATTTGATTGAATCATAGCTTTGATTCAATCAATTAACTAACAAAGTATGAAGTGAAAATGCAACAAGGGGAAATTTTATATGATCTTTGAAATGAATGTTTTCTCTAGCTATTGATATCTATCAGTGAACATGTTTAATCTGGTTTTTATGATATTTTTATTGAACCAGACAAGACTGCAAAACTAAGCCAAAATGTGAAATTCTTAAAACTTCTAACCTGTACATCTAATTTAGTTAGTAAACTGCAGAACAACGTTGAAAGGAAAGTAGCAGCTTTTTTATTCAGCAAATCTACCATTTAGTGTAGTTAATTTGCATCTATGTTTTAGGTAATGTTTTTTAATACATGATTTATGACCTCTAAAACTGCCATAAGCCAAGTTTTAAAATAGCTAAAAATGTTTACAGTGTAAAATACTAAACAATGATACAAAAAGTGTAACATTTAAGGAACAGTAGTATAATTTAACTATTTGTTTAAATGATTAAAAGTTAAATGTATTTTTGAATTTGTAAGAAAACATTAACTTTTATCAAAATCCCAACAGGTGTTTGTTGGTGGGCCTGTCCAGAAAAACCCACTGGGTTTTTATGGCCTGAGCCTAATTATTTTCTTTTAGAAATTCTTACATTTTCTAAATTTTCTGTCTATCTATATTTTTTTATCTTAAGGTTTGTTATTATATTTAAAAATTAATTAATTTTCTAATTTTTAGATTACAAGTAGGACGGTTGGAGTAAATGTGAAAATTTTAAAGGTAATTAATAGTTTTTGTCCTGAATGCGTAATTGAGGTTTTATATTAAAGGTTTTCACACACCCACAATTAATTATGTCTGTAATGACCTAGTATTTATTTTCGAAAATTAAACACTGTAAAAGGGTTCAAGGAATTCCCAAAATGTGCATGTACTTCTTTCCTTTATTGCTGAATTATCTGTCAATGACAATTTAATCACTACCAAGAGGAAAATATAGTTTAAAATCTTTTAACTAAAGTTCTTATTGGTATTTAAGCGATTATCTTATAAATGAGTTGAATATGAGGGTTTTTCAAATTAATTTAATTTGTTTGTTTGTTAGTATGTTAAATATCTGTATTAAGGCATTTCATTTTGTTCAACTTACTGACTTGACTTCTGTTATAGTTCAGACAAACACGAAAGGGCTCTTTAAGAGTAGCACATACAGTGTGTTAAAAACTAATTTATCAGATAATGTAGTACAAAATATTTAAAATAATATAGATATTTTTTATCTTTGGTAAAATTCTTAATCAGACTAAAACTTTCCAAGATAAAATATGTCAAGGAGAAGTGATGCCATTAATAAGAGTATTGGCATTTCAAATGATAAAGAAGGCTTTCCTAAAAGCTAACCTTAAAAGTTCTAAGAGGATTCATACATTTAAAAATGTAGAACTGCAAGAATTTTAACTATGGTAGATAGCAAAGATGTAAATATTTTCGGTTTAGGAGCACATTTACTTTTTGATACAAGACCCCCAATCTAGTTTGACAAAAATAATTATAGCTATCCTCAAGGAATTAATTAAACACCTTAATTCTATCCCTCGGGAATTGGATCCTTTCAAGTTCAAGCTTTTAGTTATTCCACTTCACTTAGGGTAAAATACTTATTTTATTTTTTCACATAGTGAATAATAGAAGTTTTAACAGTATTAATTATTATAAATACTGCTGTGTGGTGAGTCATTTACTTTTGAAACTATTTAGTTTTGTTTTATTTTATTGTTGTTTACTGCTGTTTAAGTATCATTTTCAGCAATGCCTGCTGAAAGTGAGTCATTCACTTTTGAAACAGTTTTGGTTTAGTTTTGATTTAGTTTAGTTTTGTTTTGTTGTTTACTGCTGTTTAAGTACAGTTTTCAGCAATGCCTGATGAAAATGATGAATCACCTCTTGAACGTAGACGTCTATTAATTAGAAACAGAAAAGCAAGATGGCTTGCTTAATTTTTGCAAAAAAATAGAGATTTTTGAAAAATTAAAGATGCATTGCTGTGTTATTTAATTGGCTAACTTTTTGTATTTTTATTTATTTAATATTGATGCAGAATTTTACACTTAAAGGAAAATTATATTTTTCTGGAACCTATATAGCATTATGTACCTGTATTCATCGTAGTATACGTTTAAAATCTTTCTTCATTACATTCAAAAATAGAATCTTCATGCTTTTTTTTTTGTATGAACTCCTATGAGAAGGAAATGCTGATCAACATTCCGTCATTTTTCACGGGGGTTATATACTAGTTTCTTCAGAGTACTTACTTTAATGCATAAAAAATGAATCTATGAAAACATTTTATGGAGAATGCTCTGTATATTTGAGTATTAAGTTTAGGGAAGGTGATCATGAAGAAAAGGAGATAGATCATTGCTTTTATAGTAAATCTACTATTAATTTTCAGTACCTGTTTATAAATAAGATATTGCAATAAGATTTCATGCTTTGGTACATACTTTGGTACAATCATGCATATCTTGAAACTCTGGAGGCAAGGAAAATATATTTAAAAAATAATTGTGTGTGTGTCTGGAGGGGAGGGCTATATTTAAGGTGCTAATAGCATGACTTTTTCCTTTTTTTCTTTTAAATTATAATGCAAAATGTGTAATTAATTTCTACTGTTGTTATTTTTAATGCCTTCTGGCCAGAAGTATTCCAGACTAGTTTTATATAGGCTGAGAGGTGTGGCTCTGGTTTATAATGCCACCATAAGGGTCAGAATCAAATTTAGTCAGGTGCCATCTCAATTCTGACCAAGTACTCCCAGGGATGGCATCTGAGGGGATTGTACCCTCTCTGACCTTATAGAGGGACTTTCCAGTCAATGGATTTAATGTGCCCATATCCAGCCTAGGTACAGAGGTATTTAATGGCACTTTTAGGATTTGATCCAAGCACCCTCAGTACTGAAAGCCGACATGCTGCCACTGGGCTATCTTGGGGCCTATTAATTTCTGTATTACTAAATACTAATCTTAAAGTAAACACTCCATTCTCATTAGTTATCTTAAATATTTTTATGGTATAGACTTGAACATGTTTCATTTTTCCATTCTTGAAAGAGTTGATGTTGTATAATTCCCTCATACAACTTTTTAAGATTAATTATTAGTATCATACATGACTATAAAGTACAAAGTTATATTGTAATTTCTGTAATAATTTGTATTTATAATATCTCAATAAAAGAACGTGTAATTTTTTAGGAAAGTGATGTTCGTAAAGCCTTAGCAGATAGAGAAACAAAGAATAAAGCCTTAGAAAAAGTAAATATGTCAAATACTTTATTTTTTTATCATATTGTAAAGGAAACACTTTATTAGTATTCCTTTTATTTCTTCTCTATATTTACTACTACTTAAATCTTATGAAGTTCGAGTTTTGTTAAAACAAAGCAGAAATTTATATTATCTTTGAAAAATTAACTTTAAACTAGCAAATATTTTTGTTTTTAAATCCTCCTTAAAAAATCTATTCAAATATTCATATTCTTGATTGCTGTGCATTCCTATTATAATTTTATGCCATCTCTTCATAGTTCATTCAGATTTTTCTTTTTCCAAATGAAGCTTTTCTTAAAAAGTTTTCATAAAGCCTTTAAATCTGTAATATTTTTGGTAAAAATAGTGCTCCCAACATTAATGTTGTATTCAACCAAAATCATGTTTCTAAAATAAAAATTATGTATTCCATAACTCTTTATGAAAATCTAAGTTGCTTTTCACTCAATAATAAAGTTTTTTTTAAATGATCATTATTTGAACTTATTTAAAACTCAAATTTAGTATGGAAATTTTGCAAAGCTTTTTTCTAAACGAAAATTTAAAGGATGTCATTCTTGAAAGTTAAGTTCTGTTAAGTATTGATTACTACAAGATGAAAAATAACACATTTTATATGGAACTATTATGAATAAAGTGGACTTGCATAAGGCATAACCATTACTAATGATAGGTTTCATTTAAATTTATTTTTAAATAGCCTTTAAAGTAGAGCTTGTTTTAAATGAAGTTAATTATAAGAAGTCCCGGAGTTTCTGTTATTAGTTATTATAGCATTCAATGTCTAACCAATTTTAAAACAACCTTCAATCATTTACTCTAGTAGATTTATTAATATCTCAGTAAAAGAATGTGTGAATTTTTTAGGAAAGTGATGTTCGTAAAGCCTTAGAAGATAGAGAAACAAAGAATAAAGCCTTAGAAAAAGTAAATATGTCAAATACTTTATTTTTTTATCATATTGTAATGGAAACACTTTATTAGTATTCTTTTTATTTCTTCTCCATATTTACTACTACTTAAATCTTATGAAGTTCAAGTATTGTTAAAACAAAACAGAAATTTATATTATCTTTGAAAAATTAACTTTAAACTAACAAATATTTTTGTTTTTAAATCCTCCTTAAAAAATCTATTTAAATATTCATATTCTTGATTGCTGTGCATTCCTATTATAATTTTATGCCATCTCTTCATAGTTCATTCAGATTTTTCTTTTTCCAAATGAAGCTTTTCTTAAAAAGTTTTCATAAAGCCATTAAATCTGTAATATTTTTGGTAAAAATACTGCTCCCAACATTAATGTTGTATTCAACCAAAATCATGTTTCTAAAATAAAAATTATATATTCCATAACTCTTTCATTTAAATTTATTTTTAAATAGCCTTTAAAGTAGAGCTTGTTTTAAATGAAGTTAATTATAAACAGTCCTGGAGTTTCTGTTACTAGTTATTATAGCATTCAATGTCTAACCAATTTTAAAACAATCTTCAATCATTTACTCTAGTAGATTCTTTTTATGCAACAACCAGATTAATTTACAGATATTAGGAGAAAACATTCTTTTACTTTCAATTTGATTAAAATCTGTCTATGTGCATGGTTTGCCTTCCTTCAACTTGCTCAAAGAACTTGTGTCTGGAGTTCTTATGTAAAGTGCTGAAGTATAAGTGATATGAGGGTTTCAAAAGTGTAATAAATATGGTTGGAAATGAACAAAATATTAGTAGGCCAAAAAAATAAAAAATAGTACGTTTGAAACCATTTAAGCATTTTGACAAAATATATGTGCAATATTTAGATGACTTGGCTCATTTTCAGTTTGTCTTTTTCATGTAAATCATGTGAAACAATATATACCATAAGATACTTTGGGGTTACTTTGTGACAGAATTTAAGTTTTTTCCTGTGTCAGCTGATCAGTTTTAAAAGCAATCCAAAACGAACAATTGCAAAACAGTGGTACATCCTTTCCTTACGTAGTAATGTATTGCGCTAAGACAGATCTTTAATTACCATTGAAAAATTAAGGTTAAAATGTGTCGCAAATTGCCCTACTGAGTGGGGTTACTTTGTGACATCTATGTTTTCGCCTTGAAAATCCAAGAGGAAAATTTACTTGACACAAAGTTAGACAATAAAACGCTTATCAAAAGCTTGATACACACTTATATATACCTATTACAAATATTGAATAGCTTTATCTATATCTTTGACATCAAAGAGACCTCAGGTGCCCAGGGCAGTCAAAAGTTCTTTGAGAAGATGAGGAAATTCATCTTTCAGCACATTCTGCTCCTTCAGGTAGTTTTTTCCAGATAGCCAATACTTCATCCTCTCCAGTGGTATTTTAGAGAACAAAAAAATACAGCATCAAGTGGCTGGAGGAGGTGGGTCAACTTTGTGGGTTATTTTGTGATAGTGTCAATGTGTCACAAAGTAGCCCTGTCACCTTTTGATATTTGGGTTATGTTCTCATATCTCTTGGAAATATCACTACACAAAAGTTATATTGCTCCACAGTCTAATCAACATATTGACAATAAAAAGTAATTATCTGTGGTAGTTGGTTGTGTAAGGTGTTATCCTTCAGCACACAAAGTTTCTAAAGTTTGAGGCAATAGCTTGAGCTTTGAACAATATTCTGGCCAGCAAAGACAAATGGTGTGCAGATGCTTTTGACACTGGCCACTAGGTGTCTCTGTATGTTGGACAAGCTGTTGGTGTTGTTCTTTGCCTTTGCGGTATCACGGGCACGGCACAAGATACGAAATATGAAAAAATTACTATGTGTCACAGTTACCCCTGCAGTCACAAAGTAACCCCATCTTATGGTAGGCTTAAAATTTGAAGTGATTCCATAATGAATCTTAATTGATTCATGCCCCCCCCCCCCCTTTTTTTTTTTTTTTTTTTTTAAATTAATATATATATATATATAAAATCCACAGAAAATTTTTCCCAATTTCATGACTTCAATTTCAGTGAAATGCTGTAGTACAGGGTGGTTGTTAACATAATGTGGAATTTTTTTTCATGTTTTTTACAATTTTTTTTAACTAAAAAGTTTGTTGTCATCCATATTTTCATAACAGTCTATTTTATAGGCTGAGATTTGCATGGAATATAATGAGCCTGTTATATTCCCAACTTCAATAATACATATACTTCAATAATCAACATTTCAAAAGGTCACCCTGCGCCTCAGTGTTGAAAACATTACTAGCAGAGCCGGGCCAATCAACTGTGGTGCCTGAGGCAAGTTTAAAAAAGGTGCCTTTTTAGATATTTGGAGAGACTCTAAGTAATGATTGTATCTCTATTAAAATTAACCTGCTTAATAGAATAATGGACATTTTGGGAAAAATATGTATTCTTTAAAAACATAAAAATTTTAAAAAATATACAGAACGTGAAAAAAGTTGAAAAAGTAAATAAATTTGAACATAATTTTTTATGTAATAAAATTAATTTCTATATTCTTCTCTGAGCCTTTATAGCAGCAAATGGTTTGATTGCATATCTATAATAATTTTTTTTTCATACCTTCTTTTCTGTAGAAATTATTGTTAGATCATTCAATCGCTCTTCAGTTGTTCTTGTTAATAGATAATTATAAAAAAAATTCAGTTTAGACAAACTGCACTCAGCTGTTGTTACAGTGTCAGGTAGAATAAGTAGAATTCTTAGAGCTACAAAATGTTTGGAAATAGACATTCAAAATTTAGTTCTCATAATCTGAAATTCAGGAGTTTATAAAAACATTCTCTTATATTTGTATATTTTTATGAATTTCTTCATATATTATTGAATTTCTTCGTATATTAACACAGGAGATAAGAAAATTTTTCCTATTTGTCAAATAAAAAGTAACATTGAACCCCTTCAATTTTCTACTCTTTACATATAATTGAAAACTTCTCTCTTATAATTTCCATTATCTAAAAGCTTTTAATGAGTCTTACTACCTATTAAATTTGCTACCTATCTGTAGCAAATTTAACCAGGTTTTAAGTGTGTAACTCTATACCTAATGATGAATGTTATACAAAAAGTTACAATAAGATGATACTGAAATAGAGATGAAATGTACTCACAATATAGTGCTATTACATTTCATAGTGGAAAAATTTACCAAAACTTATTTTATACTCCTTACTTTTTCAAGTTGATATTTATTATGTATTCATGTTTGATTTATTTGTTTAGCTTTATTTGTAATCTTTAATTACAATTTCAGTGTTAAATTATATTGATTGATTTGAAAAGTAATTGAGGAATAGATTTATGTTTCGTGTGTATATTTAAAGGGAAAACACTAGAAATAATTTATCCCTTCCATACAAAAGTCCTTTAAAATAAAATTGATTACTCTTCTTTCCTTGAGTCCCTGATCCATTATGAAACTACAGAACTTCCTAATTTACATAAAAATACTACAGTGAGTTTGATCACAGCTTTATTCTATTTTGAAGCATTAAATAGAAGTTTGATATTATTATTATAAATTACAAAATATTGATTTTAACAAACTCAGTCTATTTAAAAAGTTTTTAGGTAAAATGTGCCTATGAAACAAAAAAAAAAAAATTACTCATGTTTTGTATTTTTCATAACAAAAGAAGAAACTCCAATTCTTTCTCCCTGGTATCTGTTTTTCCTTATAAAAATTATTTGAAATTGATTTATAACTTTAAATACCAGATTTTTGTTTTCTTTCTAATGAAACTTTTGAAGAAATTTCAGGTTTCAAATATCAACGAATCTACATCTTCAAATATCAATGAATCTACATCTTCATTGTCTAATATGGACACCGTTCCTGAAAATGTAAGCATGAAATTTTGCTACCATTGTTTATCCATTTAACTTGATATTTATTGATGAGATGAACTGTATTTGCACTGTTAGTGGATGTCTAGAACTATTTGATAAGATAGATTAGACCTAGTTGTAATTAAACTCTTCTAACCTATTAGATTCACTTCCAGGGGACAGTAAATTGTTAATTTGGTTAACCATGTGAAGCTCTTTTATCTGAATTTTTTGCATTGTTTTAAGATACTTTGCCAGCAAACTTTAAATTCGATATTTATATGTAATGTTTTATTTTGCTGCTAACATTCTATAATGATTAGCGTTGTAAGCTTCTATGAAGTGGTCTCATCTTTATATCCTAGATAAGGCTTGGATGTTTCTGTGCTGGCTCCTCGAAAGGAAGGTATTACAGATCACCTATATGAAGCACCAATAATTAAGTAGCAAAGAAATACATGTTGTGGATAGGGGAATGTCATTAGAACATTCACCTATCACACTGAAAATTTAAAATATATATATATATATTTATAATTTATATTAAAGCTTTTGATTAAATTCAAGAGCAGATGTCTTATTTTAAAAAGTATGTTTGGTTTTAAGCTTTTCTAAAAATGTAAAATTAAAAATTGAAATTTTTTTTTATAGTATTTATTTAATTTTACATAACATGAGTTGAATCTGGGAATAATATTGCTTCATTACATTGGTCAAAAGAGAAGCCTCCACTCTCATTTAGTCAGGTTTCCTCATATGATACATTTGTATCAGACAGATCTATAAAATGTCATGAAGCTATAAAATATTATTACTTAGAATATAAACCTGTTTCTCATAACAAGGTTAAGCTTTTTAATTTTATTTTAGAATATTATTTGAAAATGATAGCAACAGTATTAACCATTTTAAAAAAAAAAGAGTGCTTTTAGCTTTATTAAAAATAATTTAAGTGTTATTAGACTGAAATGTTCTTAGAAGGAAAAGAAAAATTGCTGGGTTTTTTTCCTACTGATATTTTTTATTATTTCCAATGGCAAGGCAAAATAGATTACAAAGGAATGATGAAATAAAAACAGAAGATCTTAGTCAATTACCCTAGGGGCGTTCTTGCTTCCTAATATCTCAACACTTCTGTAGATCCATGAAGAGCCCCACATTGAAGCAGGTGATCCCTTTCCATAACTTCTCCAGAATTGCATAGTGGTTATGAAGGCTTGGTTAAAACCTCAAGTTTCACGGAAACAGAGCAAGGAGACCAGATGCTAAAATTGCAGATCACTTAGCTGCCAGGGACGTTGCCCAGGGTGCACCACAAGAAGGTGGATCTACGTTGCACCCCTTTCCTACTGATATAAACACACACAAAAAAAAAATACATTCTTCCAATTATCTTTTCTTCAAAAATGAACTATATGCTATTTATTAATGACCTGAAACATTAAATTTTTTTGTTAGAATAAGTTTTTGAACTAATTTTGGAATTCAAAGATCTGTTCAGAAACCGTATCTCCTGCATTGTCTAATAATGATATTCTTCTTGAAAATGTAAAAATTGTAACATTTTCTTCTATCCTTTTGAATACTTCCCATCTATAGTTGAGATGTTAGATTATTGTTTGTCTGTCTGTTTGCATGATAATTATCAATAAAACTAGCTTAATCGTTTAAAGTTAAGTGTTTAGTTTCAATTTTCTCCTCAATTAATGGCAGATCAGACCTATTTATTTCAGAAATTTCCGAACTTAATAGAATTGATTTGTGTTTGATTAAAAATCTGAAATGCAATCAACCTCATAAAGCTATTTTTAGTGATTTTTTTTTTTTTATTATTTATCACAGTCATTTGCTACCAAACTTTTGATCAAGTATTTGCATTATATATAAGCTTTTTGTATTATGTATTGTTATAATAAAACACTATATCAGATTTCTTATTTCTAAGGTATGTATTATTAAAAGATTCTCTAGAAATGTGAAATTTAGATTTTTTAAATTTTGTTTTAGTATTTATTAAAATATAATATTCATTAATGACCTGAAACATTAAATTTTTTGTTGGAATAAAGTTTTAAATTCATTTTAGGATTCAAATATCTGTGCTGAAACCATATCTCCTGCAGTGTCTAATGATGACATTCTTCCTGAAAATGTAAGCATTATAAAATTTTTCTTTCATCATTTTTAATACAGGGTGTTTCAAAAAGAATTACCCTATTTGAAATTAGTATATTATGAAAAATATGGAACATAGAAAGTTAAAATTTATTTTATATTACATGGCTAATCATAAAGTTTTTTTTTTTTTACAAACCAAATTAAAGGTGCTCAATATGCCCTCAGATACGACTTGCCTTCAGATGCACGACATATATCTATATGGTAGGCAAATTCATTCCAAACTTTTGTGAGTATGTCTGCATACACTGCTTCCACGGCTGTTATGTGTACACAGACAACCCGTGTCTTGGAATTGTTTATACCATCACCTAATGTTCTGAGAGGTAGGAATTTCAATCGACCAGGGTTTTGTCGATGAAAATCACACTGAACAGTTGTTATGGACTCACACTTCGCAAAGCGTAAAACACAAAATGATTTCTGTTGTGCAGTCGCCATCTTTACAAACACTGAAGTGGCGGACAAAGGAAGGGTGTTAGTGTTACTTGTCGGCAACTGTGTGAAACTTGAGATTTCCCTCTTTCTTCCTATACATTATTTGATCAAAACGGATTAAAAGATGAATAGTTATGATTTTTTTAAATCGGATGATTCTTTTTGAAACACCCTGTACTTCCCGTCTATAGTTGAGATGTGTTTGATTACCTTTATTGTATCTTACTGTCTGTTTACATGACAATTATCAATAAAAATACCTTTATCATTTGAAGTTAAATGTGTAATTTCAATTTGCCCTTCAAATAATGGCAGAACAGACCTGTTTATTTCAGGAATTTTCTAACTTAATTGATCTGAGTTGAGTTTAACTAAAATTCAGAAGTGCAATCAACCTCATAAAGCTTTTTAAGTGATTTTTTTTTTCATTTTTTATTGCAGTCATTTGTTACCAAACTTTTATCAGGCATTTGCATTATATATAAGCATTTTGTATGACATTATTATGATTCAACTTTATATCAGATTTCTTATTTTAAAAAATATACATCCTATATATAATAGCCGTTGTCTCTGTATGACACTTCCGGGCTGTACTCATCTTTCAATTGAAGCCCTCAGTAAACAAACCGCCAAATAGGCTTAATTTCAATTTCAGATGTGGATCAGAATTTTTTCTTACCTAAAAACAAATATCTTCTCCATCAAATCACATTTGTTCAGCCTATTTTTCTATAAAACATTCAGAACTAAAAAAAATTGGATGTTTTTAGCTGTATATTTAACAGTTTTTAAAAATCTGTTTACTTTTGCGATGAATTCTGAAAGTAAATAAACTTGAATGTGAATGAATCGTGAAGTGAACTGTAAAAAAAGTTTTTAACTTTCATATACTTTTTCCATTATGACGTCATTTTTAGTATTATGACGTCAAAATGACGGGTTGGATGGCAGTCTACTACTCCAATCGCATGAAAAACTAAATAAATAAAAAATAATGAAAGGGTTTGCTTTTACAAGGTGTCGATTAAATGCAATATTTTAGATAATTCGGGATATTTTTTAACTTTCATATACTTTTTCCATTATGACGTCAAAATGATGGGCTACCTACTAGTTATTAAAAGATTAGCTAGGAATGTTAAATTCAGATTTTAAAATTTTATATTTTAGTATTTATTTAATATTCTGTAAACCTTATTCAAGAGAAGTATCTTATCATAAATTCTGGTAATTGTTGAACTAACTAGATACCAGTACTGGTTTCTGGTTAATTACCAAAGTGTAGGACTGCCATTCAATTCTGTGTTGAAGTTGCCATTAATCGACTTATTGTCATAGCATCAACACTCATCACATTAACTAAAATGACAATGAACTTGTCAGTTTCACTGTTGTATGAAGGGCTAAAGACTTAGTATTACATAAAAATGACTTTGGACAAAATAAAACACTCCCCCCCCCCCCCAAAAAAAAAATAAATAAATAAATAAATAAATAAATTAACCTTTGAGTGACTCTTCACACCCTAAGTAGGTCAAGTCTTAGAAAGAAATAGAAGGGGTCTTTAATTCATGTCAGATACCTAAAACTGTTTGTTTTGATAAATGACTGAAATATTTGCAGTATAATACCTAGATTAAGGTTGCAATATATGAAGTTGGCAAAAAAGAACCCAATTTTTTCTGGCACCATTGAATATTTTATCATTACTGTTAGTTTTCCTCTATTATAATTTATTTATAATCTATCCCCTATAACTTTTCCTACCATCAGTGTCATTTTGAACTGATATTCATACTTAATTACCACAAGGAGTACAAAATTAAAGAATTATAAAGTGAAATAAACTTTAAAGTACTGTTTAAACTATTATTATGCTCTTGATCAAGAGATGTATAAAAACAAGTTTGTATCTGAATGAAAACTGTTAATTTTCGACATTTGGTAACCTTATTTTAAAACTTGAAAACCCTCCAAAAAGCTAAAAGATTACTTTGCAGTCCACCAACTTTATTATCTGGGATAGAGTTTTAGTTTGCTTTCAGAGTATTTCTTGTATTATTATAACTCTTGTTATTAAGTTATTAAATCTGTAGGCTTCAGCTCATTCTGAAGATAACAAGTCATTTACTACATCTCAAGCTGAATCTTCTGCTCTTGACGTAAGTATTCTTGAAATTTGTTATTTAACCTGTTTTGTTTGTTGCTAAAGTATTGAAACTTTCCAGATCTCTGTCTGGCTGTCAAATTTAGTGTTTGTATTGTTATGTTTGTGTTATACTGAATACTTGTAATTTTGTTTTATAATTTGGGACATTTTTCCATCATATCGACCTGTCACCAACATTATGCAAAAAGTCAAAAATTAAATGAAATAAATACAAGAAAATATTCAATTTTCACACTACATTTCCACTTTTGTGAACTGCATTTTAAAGTTTAAGTTTAAAAAAAAAAAAAAAAAAATTCAGGTAGTCTCTTCTAACGAAACTACCACAGGGTATTAACGTAGGATTACTTATCGTTGTTTACCTCTTTTGTATGTGTTAAGTATATATGTATCTATATATATGTACGTATGTATATATATACATATATGTATGTCAAAATTTTGATGCATCTTGGTAATTGTTTAACTGTTTATCCTGTTTAACTGTTTATCCTGTTTACTTCTGTTTAACTGTTTACCCAAGCGATGTACTGGGTTTGGCATGCTGCCAAAATTATAACTCACGAGGACGGACGGATGGTTGGTTTTAGTATCTGAAATTTTCCTTTCCAGAGGACCATTATGGATGAATGTAATCTTACGTTAAAAAGAATTGAAGAAAAAAAAATGTTTACTTTTTACTTCACATATTGTTTTTTGCAAACTGTGTTTCTATTTTTTGGTGACATTACATTCTTATTCCCTTCATGTAAGTATTTTGTTTACATCAGGAGAGAGCAATTGTTTTGGCCTGGGGGCCACTTTGTGTAAGCATAGGTTAGCGGAAGGCCACACCTTTTAAAATTTCTGTATTTATTAGTTAACTTTGCATTTCAGAAAAGGTATAAATTATATCACAAAAATCAATAAATTTAAATAAAATAAAATATTGGGTTTTGGCTGTCTTTGGCATTTTTTCTGGGTGTCTTGGTGTGCCACAAAAAATATCTGTAGCGGGCCACTATTTGCCCACCTCTGGTTTATAAGAAGAAGTATATGTAAGAAGGGTACAAAACAACTCTATGTGAATGTAAGGAAAGGACAGAGCTACATCAGAAAATAAGTCTTTAAATACTTGTACATAATCTCTAAATAATCTTTAAATAATCTTGCCTTGTATTTTTACTTTCATGCTCATTTCTCTCCACCTTTTACATACTCTTAAATATAGAGTTGTTTTGTTAGTAACATGGTGATGCAGTGATTGCATTTGCAGTTTGTAAGTAAATGTTCCAGAGATCAAACCTCGGTCTCTATGAGCGTATGAGAATGGTTTTTCCTCGCTAAGAGTCACAGTTCGTCGAGAGGTTGGTAGCAGATCGGTATAATAGGAAAGCATCTAATTTGGAATATAAGGAGCACAGTATAATTATAAATATAATAAGCATTAAATGCAGAAGTGTGATTAATTGTTTTAAGCCCCTAAAAATTATTCACAAGAAGTTGTCACATACTAAGCTTACTCAACTTTCCCACTATCTGTACTAAAGGCCTGAATTTTAAAACCCAAACCTTAAAAAATATACTAATTTTGTTCTATGCTTTAAAAAGGCATATTTGTTATACTCAGAAGTGCATATCTCTACTTTTTTTTTTTTTTTGGCTTGGTTTTTTGTTTGTTGTGGTTGGGGGGGGGGGGGCATTAAAGTATTATTCTACAAACCATGAGTCATTGTAGTTGTCATTTATTTTCATTGCTGATGGGATTGCAAATTTATATTTATTTTTTTCCTATTTTAGTTTTTCTTTTCCTGTTGAACACAAAAAAAAATTAAGTTACAGATCTGTATTTGTTTATCCTGTCCATTAATTATATGCTTTACAGTATGTATAAAAATTAGAGGACAGCAAAAAAATTAATTTTTTTCTTAAATTTCTAATCAGATGAAAAAAAAAGTATACTGTAATGTATACCATTAAGTTGAAGAGCTAATTAAAAAAAAGTCTAGAATAATTATACAAAAAAAAACACTATTTCCACCTGTGTAAAAACTTTAAGGACAGGAAAATAAAAACAATATAGTAAAGAAGAAACAAATACTTAATATGTTGTGCACCCACCATTGCTTTTAATGACTGCAAATATTCTATCCTTCATGGACATTATTAATTTTTGACATAGTTCAGAACTAGTTTTGTACCATTCATCTTCAGTTGTAGATCTGAGTTTTGAAGCTGAGGAAAAATGTTAATGCTTAAAGCACAGGCGAAAATAGCGTTTGTTTGTATAATTATTATTTTTTCTTAATAAAAAGCTCTCAAACACATTTTATCGACTTTTATATTAGTATTTCAACTTTAAGATCAATATTAAATTTCCATTTCAATTATCCCATTTTAAATTTATTAATATTTTTACATTTGTTTGCTGCCCTTAAAGTTTTTACACACACTGTATTATCTATATATATTATTTCTAGAAGGTGATTTTTTTCTGACGATCCCTTTTTCTCCCTTCATACTTTATCAATATCGATAAATGAAGTATCATTTTAAAGACTAAGATCTCCACTTCTGACGAATTGTTAATTTAGAATGACACATTGTATTGTTTGTTTGAAAATAAGTTACAAATGGACTTTTTGCCGTAGAGTACTTTCCCTGGATGCACCGATACAACACAATCAAACAGTGTGTACTAAGAGGTTTTGTAATGTAAATATCCCATTTTCCACAAGTTTGTGTCATACTTAACTTATAATGTCTACAAAGGTGTTTTGATGTGTACCTATGTTCTCATGTTCCCCTGTTTTGTGTTATTCTTCACTTCCAATATTGTGTACAAAGGTGTTTTGTAATCAGTTTTGTATTATCCTTACGCAGCATTGTTATTTGACAAACAAACAATGGCTACAAATGAACTGGTTCTTTTCCCATCCTACTACAAACCACTAACCTGGCTATAAAATTTATTGTATTTTCTTTGCATACAAAATTTTTACATGGACCACCTAGTATAGTTATTATTTACTAAACACCTCAAATGGTTACTTTTTATTTTTAAAAAATCTATCGAGATTAATATGGTAGTAAAGAATTTTAGAAGTACAGTGGAATCTTGATCGATCGTTCTCTGAATCATCATTTTCTCGTATGTGTCGTTTATTTCACCCAGTCTCAATGATCATATTGCTTTGTTATGTTCCCACATCTATCGTTTTCCTGCATTTATCGTTCAGTTCAGTCAGTCCTTTGAAAAACGATAGATTGAGATTCCACAGTATTTTTAAAACACACTTTAATGTGAGAGTTAATCTGCATGTTAACAAGTTACCAGTGAAGAAAGTTCATCCCCTGTAATACCCTAGTGTGTAAAAGCCTATTAATAGAAGGATGCAGTATAGATTTTCAGTGGCATTTTTGTAGTTTTAGTTGTAAAGTAGTTTTGATTTTGATTTATCTGTATGTTTATTTAAGTATGTTAAGGAAGAAAGTGTAATTCTTTGAAGAAATAAATTAAATAACCTGAGCTCTGTTATAGTTGTTTTTTCATCTTTTTATATTTCTAGAATTCAAATATCAGAACTGAAGGCACATCACCTGTACTTAAAAATGTTACTTGTCCAGTTAGTGCTAGCAATGTGAGTTTTTTGGTTTTTGGCATTCAATACTTTTCATATATAAACCCCAAAAAGGTGTTTAGTTTGTGTATAAGTTTAAAGATAAAACTTGTAAACATGAAAATTGATGATACAACCATATTAACAGGTTGACAGATATTGTTACTAAGCTATCATCAGCCAATGATGAAATTTTTTTCTTTTAGTAAATTTGCTAATTTATCTATAAGATTATTTAATTTTTAAAACATGCCCCCTCTCTTACTTAATTTTTACAACATGCTTACAGATATTAAAAAATTGTTTTAACAAGTGTTCTTTTTTGAAATGGTTTTTTATTTGATCATGTGCTTAGTTGGTATTTTTTCTGCATTGTTGTTTGTTGCTTATTACTTGTAAACTCATTAGAACAATTCATGAGAATTGTTTTAGCTCTTTAAATTCCAGTAATATCTTGTATATTTCTATTATTTAATATTAATAAACATTTGTGTATTTTGAAAAAGGAAGCCATGCAAAATGGCTCCTTTGTTCGCCCTTGCAAATTAAATCTGTTGAAAATCATAAAATAAAAACTAAAACTTAATTTTCTTGATATTAAGCAAAAATTTAAATACCTCTAGAGCTCAAAACACAAGAAGAAAAGCATTTCTCCTGCTGTGGTCAAAACTGGAACTTCTGGGGATGTAAGCCTATTAGAATTTTCTTGATGTATTTTTAGCACTTTCTTTTAGCTGCAGTTTAATTTTAATTTGTCTGAAAGACTGTTCATGTGATTAATTAATGAAAATCAAAATAATTTGATTTAAATTAGCTGAAAATAAAACTAGAATATTTTCCATTTATATTCATTTCATTATTAAAAGTAATGCAGCATTGAAAAAAGAAGATATATTTTGGGTTTTATTGAATAGTTTAACAACCTTTGGATATAATTTTAATGACATCTTGTCTGGGCATTCTTTCTACCACAATTTAGTAGATTTTGATAAAAATGAGTCCTTCCATACTCTCTGCTAAAAGTATCATAGTTGTTGTGTATAAAGACTGCATTACATTGTGATGATGTGCCGCATTGTGTGTATGAGGTATAATTTCATAAGCCAAAATGTAGAAATTATGGTATTGTTCAAAATATTTTCTGAATAAATAGTCCCTATTGTCTTGATCATGTGAAATTATTCTCCATACTATACTAAAACCTAATAATACTGTTGAAACAGCATATCTTCATAAATCATTCACTAGATAATCTTGGTTTTTAAATTCATCTATTGCAGCAAGTATTTGAATATAGAATACATTACACCAAAACTTATGTCCACAAATATGGGAAAAACTACCTCCTCCCTGACCGTTGTTTTATATTCACAATAGTGGAGTTTAGATTTTGTTTAGCTAGTTTTATTAGCAATAACAGGTACTATGCTGCTTCATACAATTAGTTATTTTACTGATAAGGGTACAAAAGTATTTCCTGCTTTTTCTCCTTTCTGTGACCATTTTATCATTTTGAGTTTGGATTCTCTTTCCTAAGTTTGGTTTTAGTATTCCATATCAGAGCATTTATCAAAATACTTAAAAATGGTTATATTTATAATGAAACAAGCTTTTATTTTATAGTTTTTTTAATTTCATATATCCAGGTTGTACCATTTTAATGTAGTTAAAGGATTAATTTTTAAGCCCTTCCTCCATATGCTATGCAGATTTAATTTGTCTCATATTTCTTTATCTTGTGGTATTATACATTTTGTACTTTGTTTGTTTTGTTAAAGACTGCTATTTATTTAATATACTTTAATAACTTTTTTTTCTGATTTCTATTCAAGAACTTGCCTAAGATTTCATCTTTACCTCATATTACTCCTGTCAGTAGTCCAGTCACAGCATCTTCTCTGCCACCAACAATTCCACTCCCACAAATTATTAAGGTAAGTATTTGATTTGTTTCAAAATATATGTTGCAATTATGCAGTTAAAAGTTTTTTTTATTATTAATTTGTATAGTTTTATGACTAATTTTGTGCAACAAATTAGATATGGTTTATAGAAGGAAAAAGTCTAAAGAAATATATTATGGTTGGGAAGAAAAATTTATATTTGGGAATTACATAGAGAGGTCTACCCATCTATAAAGTTTGATCAGAATTCTAATGGGTTATCCATATGTGCCAAACTGCCTCATGAATTTTCTAATTTTCGCCATTTTTGTGACTTTTTTGTAAAGCAAATTTCTTTTAAATATTTGATAATTTTTACTGAAATACCTAAAGTTTTGCCTAACATAATTCTGATTCATCTAGATTGTTCTTAAGTTATTCTAGTAAATCAGGTGGAAAAATTCTTTATGAAGGCTGTAAATTACCCTTTGAGAAGGACAAGAAGTAGACATTGTAGTAGAGTCTTTTGTTTTGAAATCATGTTAAAAGTAATCCTTTGTTACATTAGTTTTAAAGAAAGCTATTCAAGTACAAAAAATCAAGGCCAGTACTTGGCTGCTACAATGTGAAATGCCTTGTAAGCATTTCACATGATGACAAATGGGTCATCCTATTACATACTATAATGGAAGAAGGAAAAAGAAGCTCACACACCTATTTTTATGTATATCTCTTTGTGTTTGTATGGGAATTCGGCATAGCATTTCACTTGTCCCTTTAAAATGTCTTTGTCTAAAAAAAATCTCTGAGGAGATTTAGAGATGGGTTGTTAACAATCTTGCATGTAATAAACATTGTAATCCCTTCCAATTTGATAGTGTTTTATATGTTGATATTTTTGGTCAATATCACTAGTTTATAAAGATTCACAAATTTTCCTTCTCCTACCCTTGCTTGTGAAAAAAATTTGTTTGTCAACTGTTATTTTTTTTTAAAGTATCTTTTTTCTAGTTTTACTAAATTTTAGTATCATTTAACATCCATTATTTTGAAAAGCTTGTTAATTTGTGAAGTATGTTAAACTGACTTTTTTTTCTTTCAATGAAGTAAAGTTAATAGGAATTTCTGAATTTTTGTTAATTTGAAAATTTTTGCGTACTTTTTATAAATATTTTACGATTATTAAATGTTTCATTTAAGATTCTGTGTGAGGTCTAATGATCATATAACAGA
Organism: Dolomedes plantarius; assembly: GCA_907164885.2. Taxonomy (NCBI): domain Eukaryota; kingdom Metazoa; phylum Arthropoda; class Arachnida; order Araneae; family Dolomedidae; genus Dolomedes; species Dolomedes plantarius. The sequence goes on along the minus strand of OU015495.1, from coordinate 183,528,305 downwards.
CAATGTGTCTTAATGTGATAATTCTTATAGTTATGAGATTGTTAATTTTCAATTCAAATGTAATAATAAAGTTAAATTTATAACTGATGTATTTTTAATGATGCCATTTATTCTTGTAATATAAACTTTTCATTATGCTCTACGACATTCTTTTTTAACATTGATTGACATTTTCAAACACATTTATACTTGGTGGATTCTACAAAAATATACCCATTTGTATGGTATGTGATAGAGAATAAAATTCTTAGTCAAAGAGGGCAGTTTTTATTTTTCAGAGTACAGTCAAACCCCGTTATAACGAACTTCAGAGGACCAAAGATTTTGTTCACTATATCCGAACTGTTAAGAAAAATGTTAGAGTTCACAAAATGTATAACTCATTAGTTGCTATGTGTATTCAATAATGATGTATTGAAAAAATGATAAAATCTATTAAAAATGATCGTTAATGATTCACGTTTTACAGAAATAATCGGTAATCTTCTACTGACGTGATGTCGATTTCAAAAACATTTTATGAATTTCTTTGTCCATTATATCAAATGACTCCAACACTCTTTCTTCCACTGTTTGTGTAGACAAAAACTTATTAATTACACGCATCGCTGCTGTAGCATGTGAGATTGTGGGGATTTCGTCATTTATGTGCTCCTCTTCAGCAGTATCAAATGCAAAATCTTCGATTTCAGAATGATTCATTTTAATTTCTTCTACAATATCTTCATCAGTCGGATTTTCACGTTAATGACTTCATCATCACATGTTTCGAACAGTTGCATGTCACATTCTGAGAATGATGAAATTTTGTGCTTTTCTATCCACAATGCGATAAGTAAATCTTCAACATCTTATTCAACATTCTTTGTTTCTTCAACATTCGTTGTATCTTCAACATTCTTAAAAAGTTTAAAAATATAAAAAAAATTCAGTAGTTGACTGAAAAATAGGTTCGTTATAGCCGATTCTTAAGATTTCGGAGATCCGCTATGAAAGGATAAATTAGCATTTAATACAATGGGAAAACGGTGGGATCAAAATTTTTGTTCGTTATATACTGGGTTCACTATAACGGGGTTCGACTATATATGTACAATTACAAGTTTGGAAGTTAACTCTTATTACTGTAGAGAATACTATTGAATTAATATTTTAATCTTAAAACATTGTTGAAATTCTCAATATCACCTTGCCCTTAGAGTTAATAGTTGCTGACATTTCTTAGTATAGATGTGTATTCTACAGGGTGGCTAATAAATACTGTGACAAATATCGAATCATTTAATTACACACAGATGAAATAGAAAATGAAAAATACAACAATATTATGAACATTATACATGAAAGTTTACCATGAAATAATTTTACTCGAATCGACCGCCATCTTTATCGATTACTAAAGATAATCTCTTACGCCACTGTCCTATTGCGGCACGAATCATTTTATGAGGTAATTTGTACCATTCACTCCGTATGGAAGCTTTGAGGGAGTCCAAACTTCTGTGCTGCTTAGCATTTACTTTAGACTCTAAAATCCCCCAAATGCAATAGTCTAAAGGATTTAGATCTGGTGAAGAAGGTGGCCAATCTTCTTGCTTGATAAACTTCGGGCAATTGGCATGGAGCCATTCCTGTGTTGTTTTGGATCGGTGGGACGGTGCAGAATCTTGCTGAAATATCCAATTCTTTTTGGGATACAATCTGTTAGCATGTGGTAATAAACGTGTAGCCAATACTTCCTGTTTGTAATATTCAGCATTGATTTTTACCCCTTTATCGATGAATTTCAGAGGCAGTTTTCCATTGTGTGATACTGCAGCCCAAACCATAACAGAATTCTTGTTCTGAAAGCGTTTAACAGTTCAAAGATTTTCAGGTATATCCTCGAAGGTTGCTGAATATACAACATCATTTTCAGCATTATAACTTTGTTCTGTACAAAACAGCTTCTCATCAGAGAAAATTATTTTTTCAACACTTTTGCTACCGTGCCGGTTCAGCAATTTCTTACATCTTTGTAACCTTTTTACTATTTGTGCAGTAGTCAAACCTTGAACTTTTCTTTTGCGATTAGGGCGAAAACCCAGGTCTTCATTTATGATAAGTTGCATAGTTCTGCGACTGATGTTCTCTTCTGCAGCCATTTTATTTGCAGAACGTTGTGGATTTCTTCGTATCTTTTCACGAATTCTTTTGATACGTTCTTTTGTACGAATAGTGCGTGGACGACCGGACCTTGGTCGATCTTTACATCTATTGGTATCCAATAATCGATTTATAGTCCTATATATAAACGTCCTATTAAAACCAAGGCATTTTAATTGCTTAAATATTTTACCTGCAGAAAATCCGCGATCAAAAAGCTGTTTAACCACTAACCTTTTGGCTTCCATCTTTAAAAATATTCTACATGTATTACTTTAAACAAAAATTGTCTGCGTTTACAAAAAGTTGCCAATCACACAAATAGATAGATAAATTGTTTTTCCAAGCGATTAAAATTAACTCTTATTTTTTGGAGTGTTACAGTATTTATTAGCCACCCTGTAAGAAATGCTAAAAGACAAAGTGTCTGTTTTTGTTCTTCATTTCATATCATAAATTTTTTTGCTATCTTGTGACTAGAGTTTTGAAATACCTTCATGTATTCTATTTTTCTCTAGGATGGTGATCGCTTGATTCCATACCTTAATCCATCTAAATCCTCCTCATCACAATGTCCACCTATTTTGTTGGGGTCATTAACTACTTCTGTTACATCTACACTGAATAGTCAGATTACTGCTATGCAAAAAGAGAAACCTGTTCAAAATGGAACTGTCCATAATGGTATGAAATTGACCTCTGACTGTTTCTAAAATAATTTTTGTTAGATTATTTGTCAAATCATTTAAAAAAAAATTTTTTTTTTAGATCTTTGTATGTAGCCAGCCTGTGTGTGTTGTCATGCTAGCATTCATGCCCTAATGCGTGTACAGGTTTCGCCGAATCTAAAACATTTCTCAAATATTGGCAATTATTGATTTAACAATTTTATACAATTTATACAAGTATCTGTAAATAATAGTATTGTAGGAAATAAGGACTAAAAATTTTTTTTGAATTTGCATTGTAGTGTCATATAGCTTGTTAAAGTGTATTGTATATAGCACTCTAAAATATTAATTGTAGTGAAACTCAGTCTGAAAAATGTACCTTTCACAAAAAGACTTTTGTATATGCCTTATTGCAAAATTAATTTCCCTGTTAAAAAAACATAAAAAAAAAGCATTCAAACAATTTATGGGCAGTTAGGTAGCTGAAAAATATTTTCAGATGTCAGATGTAAATATAATCAGTTTTTGTCAACCTTACATATATTTATATAAGCTTAGCTGTAGGAAAGAGTGGAAATTTAACAAAATCCCTGCATAGAAACTGTGGGCAATTTCCCAAAAGTTTTATTTCTTGAAACATGTTAAATGAATCATTTAATAACATTGTTAAATTGCAATCTACTGGAATATAATGTTCAAGTCACTGCAACTTTCTTTTTTGTTTACTTCTGTTTCTTGATTGTATGTTGCCAAATATGTATATTATAATTTTCAAGGTACTGAATCTGTTTTTCATTCCTCATACAGCAGTTTAAGGTAATATATAGAGTCAAGAATGTCGAAATTGTTGTATGTTAAAAAATTGTGTTGTTTTTTAAATAACTTTTGTACTTTTTTGAAAACTTTAAATTTTGAAATTAAAAAATCATTAATTGGTATCTTTCGAAGGACAATAGCTGTTTTGTTTTGTTATAGCACTTCTGGTGAAAACTGTATCACATTTATAAATCAAACCTGGAATTTTTGATTTTGAAATTAGTAATGGCAAAACAAGAATTTTTGAATGTATGTTTGTCTCTCGGTCAGAACCCTAGGCCTTAAAATATAATGGGAAAGAAAATTTACCATTGTGTTACAATGGGGGAAAAGCCAATATAGTTTTGAAGATTGAGGTTGCTAAATTAGAAGGGAGCAAGCACACTGGAAGTTTCAATTTTCCAAATGCATAGGAATAAAATTAGGCTTGAGAGAAACCAGGCTTAACAAACTTTTCCTAGTCATAGATTGAAAGAGAGAAAAAAATAAATACACACATCCCTTGGTTTACATTACAGATACGTTCTGCATCAAAGAGAAACCGTGTAAATTGAATCTAAGGAAATCATATAAAACTGGGAGATAGGTAACAAACCCCCAAAAGCATATACAAGAGTGCAGAGGATATTATGAAAAATGGCAAAATATTGTCCAGAAAAAAATGTGTAGTTGAAGACTAAGAAATGATTTTAAAAAGATTAGATTTATATGTACATATAGTTTATTTTGCAGTAAAAAAAAACATAGAATTATTGTACTGAAATAAAAAAAATATGTATACCAAAAAATTATCTGATACCTACTGATAAATTTATGCATGTATTATTGTAAAGTAGTGTTTATGGAAAATATTTTTTAAAAATCTCTTTTAAACTACGTAAATCAAGGGATGGGGTGTAAATTAAATCTAGAAACCTTCGAATCTCTCTTTTTTTAAAAAAATCAGTTGCTGATTAGGAGGTTTGATTTGTAGATTCTCATTTCATTGAGCAGCAGAATAAGGATAAATTTTAAGGGAAGGATAAACTGAAGTTGTATATTTAAAATTGTTTTTTTAATATTACAACTCTTGAAAATATCCATGTAATGATTCTTTATATAATCCAATTAAGCCATTGTGTCCTCCCTCCCAGAATTTGCTCAAATTTTGTGGGAGTATACTAACTCTGCAATATGAATATTTAATTTAACCCTTTCAGGGGCACTAAATCAAAATATTTTGGGGGGGAGTACAAAAATTTATATTTGGATAAATATTACCATTAGGAACATATTCTGTAAAAAATTTTTTAAAAAATGTAGTTTTAGTTTAGGCAGGGGAAAATGGTCCATTTTTGAACCACTGTGCACCTAGAGCACTGTATATAAGAACGTATGCTGTGACTGGCTAAGCCATTATAAACCTATTGTAACTGTCATTACTGTAATTACTGGTGTTAAACCAAAAGTTATCAAGAAAATCTTGGGGTAAAATTTAGAACATATTTAATTACTCTAGAAATCACAGTTACAAGGGACAGAATACTTTACACATTACAAAACAATTGAAAAACAGTAAGTTGACTTAACATAGTCCAAAATTGGGCATCAAACCGACAGGTCTTTACGCAACGAAATCCGGGCTTTCTCTGGCTTAAAAAAAATGACAGCACACGGAAGTTGCATGCAAAGTCTATCCGTATGGTGGCGACATCTACATTTTAGGCTTGGAAGTATTATAACGTGTGTTACAGACTCCCCCTCTGGTTCTGATGCCGTCCCGTCAAGGAACCAGGAGGTAATTTTTGAGGACATCCTCTTTTCCTTAGAGGAGCCACATGTCCAGTGCCTTTTTCTACTGCAGGATCATAATAGTCCTTTAGGGCAGAAATATGATAAGTTCCAAGGATTTGGTTTGGGTTGGCCGGGTCGGCAATCTCATATGTTGTTGGTGATCTCAAGGTGATAATGAGGTAAGGACCTTCTCTCTTTCGCATAAATTTCTTGCTTCTGTTGTTCCGACTTATGGGATGAATGGTCACCCAAACTTTGTCGCCAGGTTTGAAGTATTTTTGTCTTCTTCGTCAATCGAAGTTTCCCTTCTGACGATCCTGTTTCTGTTCAACTCTATCTTTGACATCTAAGAGTAAGTTGGCAAACCTCTTGAGATATGGGGTGATTTCTGGTACAAAGTTATCATTGTCGATCACTTGTCGAATATCAGGCCTGATATCGTCTGCCGTTCTCAACTGTCTTCCAAATTGTAAGCAGGCAGCGGTGTGACCGGTGGTGTCGCACACTGAGGCATTCATTGCGAAATGAATTAGAGATAACTTGTCTTCCCAAGCAGCATGTTCTTCCCCCACCAAAATTGCCAGTCGAGGCTTCAAGTCATGATTTTTACGTTCCGATGGGTTGGTTTGCGGGTGGTAGACAGGGATGAGGTCTTGCGTAATCTCTAGCAAGTCACAAGTCAATTGCATGACAGCACTTATGAACTGTGGCCCGTTGTCACTTATTAGTCTTCGTGGAAGGCCATATCGTAGGAATATTTCTTCGATGAGTATTTTGGCACAGTTTGCCGCAGTGGCTTCAGCAAGAGCAAATAGTTCTACCCATTTAGTGCTTGTATCTTCAACAATAAAGATCCATTTCTTGCCAGTGGAGGTTTCCGGAAGAGGGCCAAAAAGATCAATGGCCAGAGTTTCAAACCTTTGTGCATAAGCGGGTGTTCTCAAGAGTCCTGCTGGTTTTTGGGTTGTTGCCTTAAAAAGATTGAATTCAGAACAAGTCTTGATGTACTCTGAGATGAACTTTTTCATACCTCAAAAGTAGTATCTGGATGCAATCTTCTTGTATGTGTTCTCTATGCCATAATGACCAGCTGTCGGGGCATCTTGGTACTCTTGAAGGATTCTTTCTCGCTCTTGTATAGGAACTATGAGTTGAGCTTCTTCTTCATTCTCAGGTGAATACCTATATAGGATACCTTGGTTCATTAAGTATCCACGACTGGTGTAGTTAGCAAAGTTCTCATCCTTGTCCATGCTTTCAAAGCAGTCAATGATTTTCCTCGATCCTTCGTCCTCCAGCTGTGCCTTCCGAATATTACTGGACTTCCTGGAGGGCATGTCTACAGTGATTGCACACACATCAGAGGTTGTATCTTCAGCATACAACGGTCTTGACAGCATGTCAGCTATTGGGGGGGGGGCGATCACCTGTGCCGATACGGTGTTCAATAAATGGTATTGGTTCGTCCCTTGGTTGGAAACGTCTCATTTTTGTCCAGGAGTATGTTAAGTTTTCTTGTCTGTTCTGGAGATAGGTGTTTACCCTCATCTTCTCGAAGTTCAAATGCGCTGATGGTTATATCTTCTACGATCTTCTTGAAGAACTTGTACTGTTTTTGAGGATTTTCGGAAAAATGCCATTTTCTGCCTTGGACATCAAGGACAATTCCAGCTGCATTGAGAAAATCCATTCCTAACAGAGTCTTATCTCCTTTTGCTCCAGGCAATACTAGAAATTCTGTTTGGATCACCTTGCCTTCAATGTACAGGTTGACGACAGTACTCAGAGCAGTAATAGTCTGTTGAATTCCATCAGCCATCATAAATGAAATTCTCTTGTTCACAAAGGTGATATTGTTTTTTTGTAGGAATTTAAACAGCTTTTCACCTGCGATGGTATGGGAAGTACTGGTATCAGCACAGACAGCAATCTTTTCTCCAAAAATTTTGAGGACAATCAAACTTGAGGGATATAAGTTTGAATCCAAGTTGAATAACGTCATGCAGTTCACTTATGTTTCCACTTCATTAGCTCTCATGCAGGTAGGACACCTTGACTTCATGATTCTAGAAGTCCCGCATCCGTAACACTGGATGAGTTTTCTTCCTTCAGTTCTGAAACTTGGGAATCTAGGTTCTCTTCTAGAAGGTCCTGGTGGCGGTCATCAGGGGATCTTCCAACGGGTTGACTTTTCTTTTCTGGAAAGGGTTTCCTTAATTCTTCTTTCTTCTTGAAATTCTGATTTGGATTGTTTTTCATCCCAGGTCCGTAGGCTATCGAAGGCATCCAGTTTCTCGGCCAATTCCAAAGGATCGTTCAAATCCGTCCAAATATCCAGGAAGTGTTTCTTGATATTTGCTGGAGTTTTTCTTTTTATCTGATCAGCGATCATTAGGCTTTTAAGCTGATCAAAAGTGGTTATCTTCAATTCTTTGATCTAACCTTTGAGATCAGAATTCAATTCGAAACAGGTCTCGCCATGTCGAATCTGGGTTTTTCTTCTGTTGGGAAAAATACTGCCTAAACCTGTTTCCTGTAACTCGAAATCTTTTGAGAAGCATTTCTTTTACCTTTTCATAATTTTGAGCATCATCTTCATCCTCTCTTGCGATGAGTTGAGCTATATCAGGTGGCAATGAGCCAATCAGGTGGCAATGAGCCAATCAGGTATGCTGTCCAAGCACTTTCAGGGATGTTCATGAATTTCTCTTGATGTTCAAAAATAGTCAGGTATAGACCAATTTCATCTTCCTTCGAGTTGAACTTCAGAATAATTCTATTTAATTCAAACTTCGGGTTTTCTAGCTGTTGGCTTACAACAGGTGTTCGTGACAGTTTCTCCATTTCAAGTTGCATCCTCAATTTTTCCAATTCGAACTCCCTTTCTCGTTGCTGGGCCACTTCGACAGCTTTCTGTTCTTCTGCTTTTATACGTTCTTCCATAATGAAGCTGAGCATCTCCTTGACTAATTCCTCATCATACTTTTCCCTTTTGGTTATGAGATCCTTTAGATCGTTAATTTTGAGATTGTCCGACGGAGCCAGACCCAATTCTGTGGTCAAAATCCTCAAATCCTCTTTCTGGATCTTCCCAAAAATGCCATTTTTCATGTGTTTAGTCTATTTCACTTAATTTATAAAGTTCAAAAAGCAATTTATAAATGGGAGTGGGAAACAAAATTCCCACAATTTACATTAATTTGATGAACTCAATAGCACTTCAACTGATATTCAAATATGTTTAAATATAAAATGCACAAATGAAAAATTCTTCTTTAAATAACACTGTTAAAGTTAAAAGCACTGATAAATGATATTAGAATATGTTTAATTAGAAATACCATTCATAAATTATTTCATTCACTTTGAAGTTATAAATATTGTAAACCTGTTTACACTTAGTAGAAATAATTAAAATTATTTTCAATCAGAAACTATGTGTACATTTAACAACACCAATTAAATTAAGTTTCTAATAATGTTACGATTTGATCAATCACTGTCCAAATTTCCAAATGACACATTCAAAAGTAGATAACTTAAAAAGAACGAATATACTGACAATAAAACAAGTAATCTATCCTCAGCTTAAATTCTACTTTCCCTTTTTCATAAAGCACAGAACATACATATAAATCGAAAATAAAAAGTAAAACATTCAAGTTTCACTTTCAACCGCCATTTTAGAATGGTTTAAAACCGTAAGCATTTTCAGTAGGAGAAAAAGAAATGAATATCAACTCAAAATTCAACTGTACTGCAATACTGTAACATTCAAGACTAACAATAATTAATTATGTTAAATAGTTACTTTACAATTCCAGATAAAATACTAGTACCATTTACTTCATATGATGATTTGAAACCAGAAGTAAACAAATGAGAAAAATCATTACAATTTTATGCAAAATAGAAGATTATGATTTACGTAGAATGAACAGCACTTATCTGTAATCACATTCACAGGGAGCGAAATTTTCTTGTCATTCGCAGGGTGCGAAAATTTTTTTTTATTCGCAGGATGCGAAATTTCCTTTTGTTGTCGGGCAACAACCACTTCAGGAACCTAAGCCTGTGAGAAAAAAAAAATGCGAGAGCCGGGATATCTTACTTCGGGCCAAACGTTGAGGGCCAATTTGTAACTGTCATTACTGTAATTACTGGTGTTAAACCAAAAGTTATCAAGAAAATCTCGAGGTAAAGTTTAGAACATATTTAATTACTCTAGAAATCACAGTTACAAGGGACTGAATACATTACACATTACAAAACAATTGAAAAACATTTAGAGAAAAACAGTAAGTTGACTTAAGATAGTCCAAAAATGGGCATCAGACCGACAGGTCTTTACGCTACGAAATCCAGGCTTTCTCTGGCTTCAAAGAAATGACAGCACACGGAAGTTGCATGCAAAGTCTATCCGTATGGTGGCGACATCTACATTTTAGGCTTGGAAGTATTATAACGAGTGTTACACTATGAAATTAATAATAATATAGAGCAAAGATATAAATATATGTCCATTGCAATCAGTTTACAATATATCTTATTAGTAAAAGAGAATGTTTGCATGTGTGTGTGCGGCCTCCAGGCGAATCTATGAAACTTACAGCCATGAAATTTGGCACACGGGTAGTGAAGAGTCTGAACATGTGCACCTCGAAGCCCGAATTTTAAATTTTATTACCGCTAATTTTTGATTAATAAAAAACCAACAATTTTTGAAGGGTGAGTCCAGAAATGGAAGAGCCTCACAGTCGTCTTTCTGCCATATTTGAAAATGTTTTTTTTTTTTTTTCATGAAAGTACATAAATGTTACATATTTGGAAAGAGCTTTAAAAACTGATAATTTTTTCTGCATACACTTAATCTGTTACTTCAATAGTTTTAGAGTTATTTGTATTCTAATCTTATTTGGATATTTGGATTCTAATCATGGGAGGGTTAAGGCCGTGGCGCCATCTTTCGGTTCTGATTACAATTGAGTGCTTTATTAAGAAATTAAATTAAACTAACTGCTATTGAAATAATCACAGAATTGTTTAATAAAAATTAAAATGTTAAATGCATATAAGAATTATATGGAAGAAATATAATTCTACAAGGGATTGTTTTCCCTGGGTTATACAATAAAAGACAAGCAAGACTAGGTCATGCAATAAAAGACAAGAAATAAAAGATCCATTTTATTTTCATGAAAGTACATAAATGTTACATATTTGGAAAGAGCTTTAAAAACTGATAATTTTTTCTGCATACACTTAATCTGTTACTTCAATAGTTTTAGAGTTATTTGGATTCTAATCACGGGAGGGTTAAGGCCGTGGTGCCATCTTTCGGTTCTGATTACAATTGAGTGCTTTATTAAGAAATTAAATGAAACTAACTGCTATTGAAATAATCACAGAATTGTTTAATAAAAATTAAAATGTTAAATACATATAAGAATTATATGGAAGAAATATAATTCTACAAGGCATTGTTTTTCCTCGGTTATACAATAAAAGACAAGCAAGATTAGGTCATGCAATAAAAGACAAGAAATAAAAGATCCAAAGCATGATTCTTTCACAACGTGATTATGCAGTTAAAAACACCGAAAAAAACATTTCTATTATAAAAGAAATAAATTTTATTAAAATCTTATTACTTTTAATAATATTAAGATGGTTTAAAAACATTATACACACTTCAAATTAATTGATTCAATTTTTTATGCAATATTTGATTCTATTTGCGCTCAGGTCCACTAGATGCCACTGTTGTTTAACAACGGTTAAACAATTAAAGGTGAATTCCTAAATATAAACTGAGTGCAGTGTTTAAGAAAATAAAACTAACGAAGTTAAAAATAAAATAATCTTTTATTTTTAATTCAATAAAACAAAATATCATAACGAAATAGAATGATAACAAAAAATTTAGCAAACAAACAAAATGCCCTGATTTATTCTGGCTTGACTAATTACTAAGTCCTTGCTAATCCTAACTAAAAATACGGCAATAAAAATAAAAGGTAAACATAACATGTTTCAAATGTCGAGTGAAAAAAAGTATGCCGATAACATCGTTAGTACAACATCGGGAGAGCTTACCAGTCGACCGCCATCCAGCCTCGGAAAAAAAAATACAACACGCCGCTCTTTAAATACAAATGCGTATGACGGGCAACTCCCCCCCCGAGCACGTGACTGGAAGTGACGTCGATCTTATACGTGCCGTCCGAGGGCAATGCCCTCTCTCGGTCGGCAAAAAGATTTGCCGGATATGAGAGGGGGAGGATATTGTTAGGCATAGCATACCCAATTTAAAGCGTCGCTTTATGTCTCATCACTTCCGACTAATATGCTAACAGGCACCATGAGACTGATACAGTATGTGCTGTATTGAGTGTGACACATATTTATTGTTGCACCACAAAATTTAAATACCTTTATTCGTTGTTTTTTAGTGTTTCCATTCTCTGACAATGATTGCTGTAAGGAGCGGGTCCCTAAACTGACCGGCTAGACGGGTGAAGCCCACCTAGTATACATATATTTAACTAAATACGTATATGCATTCAATTATTTATATTTATATACAATATTTATCAAAAATAATCTGTTCAAAAATAAATAAATAAATAAAGTAGGAAGTATTTAAAGGAAAGTATAAAATGAAAGTAAAAAGTATATAATGAAAATTATATAATGTAAGTAAAAGGTATATAAAAAGTATAAAATGTATATAAAAGTATATAAATAAAAATTTTCAGCTGCCTCAGAAACAGTAAGATTTTTTCTAGTCATCCTGACGCAGTACAAAGTCAAAGGAAAGTAAAGATTTCTCTCTCAGTTAAACTCGATGTAAAAGAAAGGGCAAATAAACTAACCAAAATCAAGGTTACACAAATCAAAACCAAACTTTCATGAACCAAAATTAAAGTGTCATCAACTTAGAAAAACTACTGCTTGATAGTGCTGCTTGTGGGTACTGCTTGATAGTGCTGGTGCGATAGCGCTGCTTGTGAGTTCGAGTCCAACTGTTGGCATGGATGTATGTAGCCGTTCGGAGTCGGCTTTAGGACCCGGTCTAATTAGCCTTTGTGTAGCAAAAAATGGACTGTAGCATACCCCCCCCCCCATAATTTTTTTTAATAATAATATAAAATAAATAAAATAATAAAATTAAATATTTTTTTAATCAATAGTGCTACCATCTAGTGACAGAAAATACTACATGTGTGGTGCTTCATATTTGAACCACCAGCAATGAAACTACTCTAAAAAGATAAGAAATTATGCAGATTAATTAAACATTTCTATTTAAAATAAATATGTAACAATCGTAAAATGAAATTCCAGAACTTCAGAGTATCTATATACTCACAACTTAGAAAAACTGGAAGAATCTTCACACTACAAATTTCTGGCTTTCAACGAAAAATTATCGTCTCAGGAAATATAGACCTGTAGAGTGCTGCCATTTGTTGTTTCTCAAGCATACTAATGTGTAAAAAGTTTACAGGAATTTACAGATAAATTCATCAAATGATTTAGTTAAATAATAAAAATAGGTGGTCCAAAAATGAACCGCCACCCATGAAGGGTTTAAAATAAAAAGTATGAAACTTTTGGTGAGTAAAGAAAAAAAATTAATAAATGCTTATCCTAGGATGGAAAGACCTCAGGTGGAGGGAATCATTGTTGACAATGGTTATAACTTTGTGAAAGCCTTAAGTTTATTCTAGAGGTTCTCAAAACATATGCAGAGTTTCCAAATGTCCCTTAAAGTGTACTGAGTTGAGATGATGGATTTGTTTAGTAATTGTTTAGTAATGTTGATCTGAAGGTGTTAAAATTTTACTAGGTTGTGTAGAAAAAGAAATATGTAAAATTCTTAGTTGTCTTTTTATTTATATTTGTGTTCTTATATGTCAAAGTTTTTTAACAGGTGCTGTAATGCCAAATACTACTGTTAAGAATAATGCTCTAAAGACTAAAAGACCGTCTGTTATGCTTAATCTCAATGATTTTATGAAAATGTTAAAAAGACAGCACCCTAGTTTTCCTCAGCAAAGGGCAAATCTACTCACTACTTCATCTTCGCAGCCCCATGCAGTCAAAGATGGGATAATAAGGGATCTTCATCCCCAAGGTATTAATAGGAATAACATACAGAGAACACCATCTCTTTCTCAGTCTCAAATTCAACAGCTTGTACAACTTACAGCTACAGGTATATATATATATATATTTTTTTTTTACCATTTCATAAATCACTTAAATTTTTTTTATAAAACTAAGTTCTTTAACTTACTAAATCTTAAAAGCCAGGCCGTAATTTATTATTCCAGGTTATTGATTCTTATGTTCAGTTTAGTAATTTTTTTAAGATTTGTTTAATTTAGAGGCTTAGAAATAAATGGAAACTGAAAATTTTAGAATGTTCTCTCTGGAAATAATTTTATGTAGAGTTCTGAATGCTTGATAATGCTGAAGTTAAATAGGCTATGAAATTTGGTTTGTATGTTATGCAGCTGGATAAGAATTTCTAATTAAACTGCACAAAAAACAAATGGATAGAGTGTTGAATAAAATTAAGTTATCAAGATAGGAGAGTTAACTTTGTCTCTTAACCTTTAGCTTACAGGGCCCATTTTTCCGATTCCATCTTTAGAACTAGAAATTTCATATCCTCATTCTAAGAACAGTCATTAAGGGGGTTTTATATATATCTTGGGATACATGCTATCCCATCCTGTAAGGAAAAGGTTAAGACCATCCGCACACGGGTCATGTCGTTCTTGACTGGAATTCAAAGCGATTTCTCCCACCACTCAACTTTCTAAGTAATTGAATGGGGCTCCACTAACGGGGCGATTGGCAATCGGCTCGAAGTCGAAGCGGTCTCGATTTGTGCTTGTCTTGTTTCACTCAAACTGTTTGGAACAGGAAAAATCGAGTGTGACATGCAGAATTTTCAATTATCAATGGAAGTGTTCAACATTAAATTTGTAGAAGTGGAAAAACACCTGGAGCTTTATGTCCACACGCTCTGAGAATATTCTAGAAAAGATTGTACAGAAAAATCATTGAAGTCACATGAGAAGTCAACTTGACAGGTAATTTATTTAATTACATAGTTCAAAAAATTTATTACATTATAGTATTTCTTTATTAATTACAAAACCTTATTACAATCATTCATTAAAAAATCTTATTACAATTTCACGAAATCTATTCTGATTAAATACATAAAAAATAATAATAATCAAATACAAAACAGAGTGAAATTCAATATATTTAATTTTTCAAATCAGTCAGCATAAAAATTATATTTTTAGTTTTGATGAAAAGGTGTCATGGCGTGGACTTTGCCGTGATGATTGCTACCTGAGTCCGACCGTCTCACTTACACAAACACAAGAGCTTAGCGCAAACTTTTGTATCTTAAAAATTATATGCATTTATAACTCTGATTGAAAATGAAATTTCAAATAATTTTATAACTAACAAAAAAATTTGTATTTTTATAACATTAAAATATACTGAACTGAAATTTTTTTTACATTCTACAGAATGCTAAAAATGTTGCATCACTTTTTTGTAATTAATATGATGCAACAAACAGCCAATGATGGAAATTCCGTTCCAAGTATGGATATACTTGTACTCTCCTCCGAAACCTTCTCCTTTTTATCTTATGGTACCAATATAACATAAGAATGTCCTCCTCATCACTGGAGCTGCTCATTTTAAACAAATAAGAAGTTTTATACTTTGCACGTTGAAGACATTCAACCTACTTAGAAAAATAGGGTCTCGTCATCCCACTTCAAACTTGCGGTGAAACCACATCGAGTGCGATTCAACCCGTTTGCAGGTAGACTTCGCATAGTTCATACAGGACGCACATCTTGCTTTGAGTTTGAGCCGAAACCACTTCGAGAATGGGACAAGCCGTGTGCAGATGGCCTAAGAAGACACACCCAAGGACGTTTATGGTTAGCACGTAGGAGAAAGTTGTAGTCTGGGAACTGTGTAACAATCTCATTGCGAATATTAGGAATATTTTACTAAAAATGTTTCAAATTCTTATGATAATTAGGCTATATGTGGCCTAATAATCATATATAGGTAGCAGTGGCAAAAAGTTATAAAATGTAAATTAATAGCAAAATTTATGTCTTAAGTAATTGAAATAGATTAAATAAACAATTAATAAAAATGGTTCATCTATTGTATGAAGTAATAAAAATTGTTGTTGGAAACATGGAAGATTAATTGCATGATTTGAACATCAACTTGTCTTTGAAAAGTGTTTATTTGATCAACATTTACATGTATATTTTATATTTTTGTTCCAGTTTACTTATATTCAGTTCTTATAGCATCACAATATCATTAAAACTACTATTCTGCTAATAGCATTATTAACAGGTTTTGTTAAATTCTGTAACACCTTTTGACTCATTGTTATGATTTTATAAAACATCAGCTGTCTTTATGATAAAAGTGGCAAATATCACTTTTGTTGAACATTGAAGGGTATTACAAGATCATTAAACCCCACAGAGAATTCTTGGAATTTTTTAAATGCTCTTTATCTATGGTAAAATACTTAAAAGCCCAAAATTTTCTGATAATCTTAAAAAATAAACTCTGCAATTCAGTTTCAGTTGAATGGTTAAGAAATTTTAAAATGTTTTCATAAATATGACTCAAAATTTTTGCAATTAAAAAAAATTTTAAGAAAAAAATTAGAAAAATTTATTTCGTAATTTCATTCAGCATATGTATATATTACGCAGTATACATTCCGAACATCTTTGTTTTTCTGTGTAAAAAAGCAGTTTTCTGTTTAATTGTTTTAAATTGTTATTTTTTACCTTGTCATTCATTTTTGTAGTCTTAAAACATTTTAAATCTTGTTGTTAACATTTCAAAGTTCCTAAAATTTTTTCTAGAATCTTTAATGGATGCCCACAAACAAATAATTAAATGACTGTACACAGTAGAACACTGTGTCAAATGTGAGTGCATTTGATTACGTTGTAATATTTACTCTCATGAATAATACTTATTATTATTGTGTCATAGGAAATTTAAAATCTATTGCTACTAGAGTATCTGCAATATCTCAACAACCAAACAACAACCAACAACAACAAAGTTCACGATCACTTCTGCCTCCATCTCCATCAGGTGGTTTGTGGTCCAATAAGGTATTGTAATTTTAATGGTTTTTTACTTTATTATGTAGTCTAATTATAAATCCCATTCAAGGAGCTTAGAGAGTACAAACCTGTTTTCCCACTTAAACAAAAACTCTCTCTAGAAAAGAAGTTAATGATGGGGAATAAATTATTTCAACTCACATAACATTTTATTGTAAACAAGGTAAATTATCTAATATATAAAGATAAAAATTTGTCTGTCTGTAACTGTATAGAAATCCGCAGTTTAGAAGCGATGATTGTGAAATTTTACCTACAGGTGTTATTAAACACAGCAGAGGCAACGAAAAAACTTTCCAGAATTGAAATCAATTATGGTTAATTTTTAATTAATAAAAACTAATCAATTTTTGAAGGGTGAATCCAGAAATGTAAGAGCCTCAAATATGTCTATCAACTTTCAGCCACGTTAGGCCTAATGAACAGCGAGAAGCGAAAGCGATAGAAAATAAATATAATTAAAAAGTTTCAAGTCATATATTAAACGCGAATAATAAAAAATAATAGTAAAGTCAGATTTTATACTATAAAATTTATATTTTAAAAAAACATCACTGATCGGTAACCAAAGTGTCTTCTCGCTGTTCGTTAGGCCTAATGTGACTGAAATTTGGTTGACGACTGTAAGGCTCTTACATTTCTGGATTCATCCTTTAAAAATTGTTAGTTTTTGTTAATTAAAAATTAACTGTAATTAATTTCAATTCTGAAAGTTTTTAGTTGCCTCCGCTGTGTTTAACGATGCATGCATGTAAAATTTCACAATCGTAATTGTGAATTTCTATACAATGACAGACAAATTTTCATTTTTATATATTAGACTACTAGCAGGAGTACTCAGTGATGCTCAGGATTTAAGAATGTGTTTACCAAAATCAATTTAAAAATTAAACACAGCATAAATAACATAGAATTTTAAAAAAAACATGCGAAATGTTGTACTCATCAATAGTATTAAAACCCAATATAAAAATATGTAAACTTATAATAAACCTCAGAATTCAGCTAAATTCAGCCTGTCATCATTGCAGCAAAGAAAGCTGAAGTTACAGGTTTAGCAGAAATTTCCAATAGAACCATGAAATGACTCCAGAATTTACTGGATTGTAAACCTTGTCATTCTAAACTGGTAGATCTCATAATTTGTCTTGTTCTTTCAGTTTCCAGCCTTCGAAATCTGTGTTCTTCATGTTAGCTTCATGAGCAATTGTTATTTTCATATGGTTTTTCATTTATGCATAAAATTTTAAAAATAAAATGCCTCCAAAAAAGGGGCTAGATTTGGTGGAAATAAATTCCCCAAGGAATAAAATACTATCGAACAATCAACAAGCTTCTCAGAATATGGAATCAGAAGAACACAGACTTCAAAGGCTGGAAGCTGATCACATAGCTCAGTGTGGTCTAACCCGCGGGCCGCATGTGACCCGCCAATTGATTTTTGTTGGCCCTTGCCCTTCTTACCGGAAAAATATTTTAGTGCAAAAAGTTTTGTTACAAAAGTGCTTTTTCTGCTCTCAAACAAATTAAATCAAAAACGAGAAATCAAATTGAAAGTGCTTCTCTGGAATCGAGCCTGAGACTTTTCCTTACTGAACTTACAGTGGACATTGATAAACTTGTATCAGGAAAGCAGTGCTAATCATCACATTGATTTCTCGACTGTAAAATGAAGTTGTATATTAAACTTCTTTTAACATAAATTTTAATAAAAGTTTTTGAATGCAATATGTAATTCGTTTTCTTTCTGGAATATCTCTGGCCCTCACATTCCTATACTAAAGTTTGATTGGCCCTCGGGTAACTAAAGGTTGGACCACACTGACATAGCTCATGCTATTAAGAGAGCTGAAAGAACAAGTCAAGTTTTGAGATCTTCCAGTTTAGAATTACAAGGTGCAGCTTTTGTTTACAATCCAGTAAGTGAACAGGAGTCATTTCATGGTTCTATTGGAAAATTCTGCTAAACCTGTAATTTCAGCTTTTTTTGTTGCAATGATGACAGGCTGAATCTAGCTGAATTTTGAGGAGTTTATTATAAGTTTATATATTTTTACATTGGGTTTTCATACAATTGATGTGTATAATATTTCCCATGCTTTTTTTAATACTGTTTTATTTATACTGTATTTAATATTTCATGCAGAGTTCACAAGGCCAAAAGATAATTTGATAATTTTCCTTTTAAGCTTTTAGTGGTACAATGATGATAGGCTGAATCTAGAGGAATTCTGAGGAGTTTATTATAAATTTGTAGATTTTTATGTCAGGTTTTCATTTTAATGATGTGTATAACATTTTGCATGCTTTTTGTATACTATGTTATTTATGCTGTGTTTAATTTTTAAATTGATTTTGTCAAACAAACATTCTTAAAATCGTGAGCTTTGCTGGGTACTCCTGCTAGTTGTAAATAAATTTAAAACTTTATTTTAAAAATTTTCCACAATAAATAAGCAATTAAAATATTTTTTTAATCTGGATTTTGACAATTTTTTGTCAAACAATGTTTAAATGGCTTTGGTGCAAGGCATTAGAACCAGGGTCCGCTAGTTTTAATACTGTGATAGGCATAAATGATTTTAAAATTGTCTTTAAGCAGTAGTTCCCAGTCAGTGTACAAAAGATTACTATAGCATTTCCAACTAACCTAGCCATGTCAGGAATTGTATATTACCTTATGGGCAGGAATTGCATATTCCAGCATGGGATATAGTTAGAAGCTTTAAGTAATTTTAAATTACAAATTTAACTCCTAAAATAAAATTTATATAAAAACTTTTCAATACGATTGTCCCAAATTTAACTTAATATTACTGCAGACTATTGCTATTTTTCTTCCAGTATCAAAAGTATTCAATATCTAAAAAGAGTTGCTTGACACATAATCCAACCTTATTAAAAACTGCTCAAAGTATAAGTATATATATATATATATATATATATATATATTATATATGTGTGTTTTTATGTTTTCTTCTTAAGTATAGCATTGTCCATTAACTTTTCTTTATTTAGATATCTAATGGTTCTAACTCTACAATCCAGTATTGAAATATGTAACGTAAAAGTTTTTTAATGGGATTTTTATATGGGAAACTGGACATAGAAGAAAAATCACAGTGTCGTGTATATATAATGATAGGTTGAGAAAGATTTGCGATGACACTTATTCAGGGTGTAAAAGGTTTGATTAGACACTTTTAACATAATGATTTAGTATAACTCAATACCCAGATTCAAAGTGTGAACTTCATGGATTTAAAAAAAAATTAATTATTTTAATCGGACATTGTTGCCTTACTTTCTATAAAAAATTTCCGTAATTCAATCCAGCAGTTTAGGAATAAAGAATATTTGATATTAAAATGTTTTTTTTTTTGCTCTTTTTTTCTCCTGTGTTTACATACTCAGTTTTCATGGTTATTTCCTGAAATTTTTAATTAAATGCATATGTAGGAAATGATCATATTAATTGTCATGCAATATGAAAGTTATTTTTTTTATCATTATTTTCATAAATGAGGGTATGTCTCTATCTGATAAAACAGTATCTACTCTATATCTAATATTTTTTATTACAAATTAAATCTTTCCTTAAAATTATAATTTTTTTTTAAAAATTATAGTAAAAGGTTTCTTAAATTTGAATCAAGTTTCTGAGTAAAAGTTGAAAAGTCATAGTTGGCATTTGACTTTTAATAATTTTATTTTTTTATTTATTTTTAAGAAGTTTCTTTTTAAATGTGGGAAAATAAAATAACCATATGTCTAGTTTGTGCTAATTTTTTAAAAGCATATTCTTAATTTTTTTTCAGCATTCTCACATTTTTTCACGTTATCCAGTATCTACATTTAGCCCAACTGTACGAACACATCAAACATCTGTACCTTTGCAAAGTTTGACAAGGACTATGCCTCATCCCTCAACTGTTATGAGTCAACCAATAACTTCTCGGCCTTACTATCCGACCTATATGCAACAACCTGGCCTTCCTCTACAATTTTCAGTTCCCAAGCAGCATTCTCTGTCATCATCATCCTCTCAGCAACATTCAGTTCTACTTAATCAGAATAAAGCATCTATAAATGAACATTTTTTTAAATCTTTACAGCAGTGTCCAACATCTGTACAAAATAATTTAGCATCATTACAGCGTCTCACACCTTTTGGCAACCATCATAATCCTTTGTCTGCAATGAGGGATCCATGTTTACCATTCGAGTCTTCAACTTATGAAAATGGAAGCTCTCTAGTAGCTAAACCAATAGTAAATTTCTTTAATTCAATCCAGTATTTTAGAAATAAAGTATATTTGCTATTAAAATGTTTATTTTACTCTTATTTTCTCCTGTGTGTTTATACACTGTTTTCATGATTATTTCCTGAAATTTTATATTAAATGCATATGTAGGAAATGTTCTTATTGATTATCATGCAATATAGAATTTTTTTAAAAATCATTTTCATAATTGAGGGTATGTCACTATCTGATAAAACAGAGCTACTTTATACCTTATATATTTTTGTTACAAATTATATCTTTCTTTAAAAATTATAATTATTTTTTTAAAAGAATTATAATAAAAGGTTTCTTATATTTGAATCAAGTTTTTGAGTAAAAGTTGAGAAGTCATAGTTGGCATTTGACTTTTAATAATTTTATTTATTTATTTTTGAGAAGTTTCTTTTTAAATGTGGGAAAATAAAATAAACATTTGTCTAGTTTGTGCCATTTTTTTAAGAGCATATTCATAATTTTTATTCAGGATTCTCAAAGTTTTTCAAGTTATCCAGTATCTACATTTATCCCAGCTGTACGAACACATCAAACATCTGTACCTTTGCAAAGTTTGACAAGGACTATGCCTCATCCCTCAACTGTTATGAGTCAACCAATAACTTCTCTGCCTTGCTGTCCGACCTATATGCAACAACCTGCCCTTCCACCACAATTTCCAGTTCCCATACAGCATTCTCCGTCATCATCATCATCTCAGCAACATTCCAGTCTACTTAATCAGAATAAAGCATCTGTAGATCAACATACATCTTTACAGCAGTCTTCAACGTCTGAAAAAAATAATTTAGTGTCATTACAGCATCACACAACATCTTCAAGCATCCATAATAATTCTTTATCTGCACGGCCAGTTCCATGTTTACCATTGGATTCTTCAGCTGATGAAAACGGAAGCCCTCTATTACCTAAACCAATAGTAAAAGCATCTATAAAAGATAATGGAAGTAATTACATATTTTTCTATTTAAAAAAACTGTAATGTAGATATGATTTACTTTCTCTCAGAAAAGCCTTCAAAGTACCTGAGGAGGAATGCATGTGGCTTCTATTTATGTTTTCCTAAATGTCATGCTACTGCATTTGGTTCCTCTCTGCTTTTATTGTAAATTTTGTAATCATGTAAGGAGAGTCTAAAGATATCTCTTAAAAATTTTCTTTCAGCATTGCAGAAATTTTTATCATTATGGTAGTAATCCATTTGGTTTCTGATCTTCACAAAATAACTGTCTACTATATAGCTGTGCCAATTTTCTGAATTTTCAAAGCTTTATTTATCTTAAATCTTAAGAAAAAAAGGTAATTTATGTATTTATTTGTTGGGAAAATAAAGACTAATAATTTTAATAATCTTTGCACTCTCAAGATCTGAATAACTGACTTTCAGCTGTTTCTTTAAAGAAAAGCAAACTAAAATTTTAATCATCTTGTTTTATTTGATGTATATTCATTGTTTTAGAATGGCCCCTGGAAATATCTCGTGTTGAACTGGCCTATAGTACCAAAGTCTGGGTGTTCGATAATGTTTACATTATGTAGGATTAGACTTAATCACTAAACTTTTATATATATTAATAATATTTTACGATTATGGATTTGATTTCAACTTTCAAATATCTATCTTCATTTATAGTAAAGAGTCATGATTTCACTTTACAATGCATCTTTTTTTTTTTTCTTCTTACTGCTTGCCTGTTTTATCTCTACAAATTTCTCCTTTTGTGGTAGTAATTATTTATAAATCTGCACAGTCAATGTCAGAAGACAACTTGTTTGACTTAAAATATACAAATGTTGATGTACAGTACTGTGCAAATTAATTGAAACAAACACAAAAATTTGCACATATGTTGTTTAATTAGTGTACGTTCACTGTCATGCATAGTATAGTAATCTAGTACCAAATATGTCCACCTCTAGCTTTAATGATATCCTGCACACATTTTGGCATGGATTCCACTAATTTAGAACAAATTTTTGATGTTGTTATGAAACTAAACTTTTATGAAAATTCTCAATCATTTTTCTCTTGGTTGAGGAGTCCACCTGACTTTGATGGTTCACAAATTCATCCAAAATTTTTCAATTAGATTTAAATCTGGAAAATTACCAGGCCAATCCAAAACTGTTAATTTCTTCTCTTGAAAAAATTTCTTTACTAGCTTAGAATGGAGCCAGATCTTGTTGAAGCACACCATCACCTCCAGTGAACATTTGCATAAGAGGCTCAATTTTGTCTTCTAGTATTGAAATGTATTTTTTAAAGTTCATCTTTCCTTCAACTGGTTCTAAGCTGTCAGGTCCTCCAAATGTAAAATAACCCCAAAACATCTGCTTTTGAGGGGGCTTAACTGTTTGATTAAGATGTTGTTCCCTGATGTGTGCTCACACTAGTAGCCAATAATTATCTCTGAAAATCTATACTTGTCTTGCAAGGATGCATTTTACTATTTCGTACAAGAAATTTGTCCAAGGTGTTGTCTTACATTTGCGTCCACATTTACCCTTTCATTTTGTAGAAACTTTTCAAAACTGATTTTGCTGATTAATAATCCTGGAAACACTGGATTTTCGAACTCCAGCTGCTGCAGCAATATCCCTTACAGTCATAGAGGTATGCTGACTAAGGGTCCTTTATAGGACCCTTATAGGTCATTACCCTATTCTAGTCCTTTTTCTGGATATCCATTTTTTTCATACACATGAGAACCAGACAACTCACACAATCAACCACTTTTTACAGCAGCTGAAACGCAACTAATGGAAAAATGTTCTATGTATGATAGTCACATGGTCAAACCAGTTTACACTAGTCAACCTCCCTTCATAACAAAATGGAGTTGAAACCAGTTTCAGGCAGGAAATCCTTGGCAAAGGACAAATTTTAAGAAAAATGAAGCTTGTCTAAATTAATTTGCACAGCACTGTAGTAAATTTATTTATGAATGATAATTCTTAAGAATGCTTTTAAAATTGGAGTTAATTCAGTATGACCTCAAGGCAGGTTTTAGCGTATCAACAACTCAAGATCATGTAATCCTGTTTTAAAATATTATAGAACAGTGGTTCCCAACCTTTTCCAGCTGGTGACCCACCTTTCCTTATCAGAATACCTCCACGGTCCATGGTGGAGTAAAAAACCTTATTTGTATCGTATCCCTTCCTTGTGTATATATAATTTACCATCAAATATATATAAATATGCTTTTTTGAAGATACAGATTATTGATAAACAATTTGTGTTCTGATTTGAAAATGGTTGACAAAATAAAAGCACTTTGTAGCAAAACAGTTATTTATTTAACAATAGATATATGTTTGCAGTATATGCAACAAGTGGTTTCATACTCACTAACAAGTGTTCCTAGGTGCAGATAAAAACTACAATTATAAAAGTACACAAAGACCATTTTAATAGTTTTAGGATCGAGTCGTGACCCACCTGTAACCCTTCCGCAACCCACCGGTTGGGAACCGCTGTTATAGAACATTTACAAACAATAACAACAAAGAAGTTACATTTTGGATTTTTAAAATATCCAAATTTCTTAAGAGGTTATTTATTAAAAATTTAGGGTATTAAACCAATATTTCTGTTTGCATCAAGCTCCTATGAAATTATTACATTAGAATTATTTCTCTTTTACAGGTGTTGTTATATCTTGGAACTTAACTTTATTGGATCATCAACCAGACATTGCCTTTTACCAGATTTATTCATGCCAAGAGCAAGATGAACCTGAAGATCCTCCCATTTGGAATAGTGTTGGTGATGTTGCATCTTTAGATTTACCAATGGCATGCACTTTAAGGCATTTTGAAGAAAATGCTCGCTATCATTTCGCCGTTCGGATTGTTGACAAATCCAAACGCTATGGACCATTTAGTGACCCTGCTACTGTTCTTTATCAGAAAGGGAAGGATTCATCATAAAGAAATAGTGTAATGTAGCAACTTCATCTACCACTTGCTGCAATAGAAACTATATATTAGGTTGATAAAGTTTTCGTATTCATAACTTGTTAACTGAACCTATATTAAAATATTCTGAAAAAGAAACATACTAGAGTTGTCAATTGTTGTTATAGTTTTACAGTCAAATTTCTTTTGCTACAAATTTCTTTTGCTAAAGTAAAATTTATGTGTTAATCTTCTGTTTTATCTGTTGTCGAATCAATGGAAAAATTAGAATAAAAGGTGGTTGTCTTTGGTTTTTGTATGTATTACACAGTTTATCTAAGTGTAAAATCTACATTTTTTTTTCTTAATTAAAGTACTTTAAAGCTTAAAGTTCAAGATTTTTGTCATTATTTCAATGCTGTTTTCTGCAATTTGTGAGGACGATTTTTCTTATTTAAAGATTGGAGTACTTCAGTATTTTAGTAAGTCTTTCCGTTTCTCACAAAATGTAAACTTTCATTATTAAAAACTAGGAATTAAAGTTTTAATTTTACTTCATTCTTTTTAAGTCTTGGCTGAATTTCTTCCTACGAATTAATAACTTTGGAACAACTTTAATTTGCTGTAAATTACATAATAAATATTATGTACTTTAAAGTCAGAGTGCATTTCAGATGGAATAGGCAAACATATGTTACCAATTCAGAAAAGGCATGTCTTGAAATTAAAAGACATTTTATAATATATACTTTTTAATCTCTGTTATGAAAAGTTAGTGAAGTATATTAAAGATATTTTTAAAGATAATTTTTGATTGCTTTCTCAGATTGCATTCAAAGTTCTATTATATACCATGCTTGTAGATATGAACATTATTATAACACAGAAGTACTCTGATTTCTTTAAAAATTCTCCTATAGTGTAAAAATTCTTTTATGAGGTTAATATTTTGTTTTTTCTGGACATATAAGTTAAAACAGAAAAGCATTTATATATTATAAAACATTTATATCTTTTTAATTATTACTGTTTAATGTAATAATTTTTTATTCGTACAAGTTCAAAACTTAATTTCATACTGTTGATCTATTGTGATACATTTCCTGTACCTCATTTTTTTTGTACAACAGAATGTAAAGTAATTACCCTTCAAACTAAATTTTACTTTAGTTTATTTCACCCTCTATTTAGAATAACAAACTCTAACCTTTATAAAAGAAAACATTAATTGCATTACAATTCTAGTAAACAATGGTTATGTATTTTGCTACTTGTCTAAAGCCTATCAATTCATTTCCTCATCAATAGGCATGATTTGAAATTTGTATAAGTTCTTGTTTTCAAGTATATGTGCCATGCATTTTTGCATTTATTTTGTTTTTATATGTGATATTTCATAATCTGATGGATAAATGCATTGTATGTTGTTTGTATGTAACTTCATTTTTCATAATCAAACTAAGTATGAGCTTAATCACACCACCATGTTCACTTTGAAATATTTTCTTTTTATGAAGCTCCATGTGTAAAAAAAAATTCTAGTTCTTAGTTTTGTTGCAAACACTAAAATCTCAAACATTATCATGAAATCATCTTTTTTCAAAGTCAAAACATTCAATGATTATTCATTGAATGTTTCTGTAATAGTGGATGTATATAGGTTTTGAACACATAAAAATTTTGTTAAAAGTGCCTAATTTTGTAATTATTTTTTAAAGTCATTTTAGTAGTGTGTGTGTCTTTCCTCAACTTCATAAACATATATTTGTATTTCAACCTATAAGTGCAATCTGCCAAAGGTCTGAAAACAAATAGCAATAATATTTTTCAGATTGGTATATGGGTATTCCTCGACTTAGACTGCTCGCACTTACAACCGAAAAATTTTTAAATTAAAAATATATATATATTTCTCAAAAATACCGTTTCTCAAATGTACAGTACATACCTATATGTATTACATAATTATTTTTTAAAAATGTGATGCAATAATCTGCAATATTACAAAAATTTATGATGCAATAGTTTCGATATCCACACGATAAATCAAATAAACCTTCATTGGCTTTAGGAATCGCTTTAGCTTTTCATTATATTAATAAAGGACTTCAACAGTTATAAGCAATGGATCCAAATGAAGACAGATTAATAAGTGTAAATCATTGTATTCAGGAAAGTCTGGCCAGCTACCAGACAATATACATGGAAAAGAAAAAAACTACCTTAGATAACTTTTTTTTTAAACTTTCAGTGTATCTTCTCTCAAAAATTCTGAACCAATGGATTTTACTAACATAATAAGTAGTGATGATGAAGAATAATTTTTGTTTTCTAAGTACAATGTATTTTAAATGATGTTTAACAGTATAAAATATATGTAAGTGCATGTACCAAAAAAAAATTGTTTTAAACTCGACTTACGACCAGTGACTTGGTCCTTACCTTGGTCGTTAGTCGAGGAATATCTGTAGTTATAAAGCAGTTTATTATTTTATAATTTAATGTTTCACTTATTGATTTAGTCCAAATTTTCAGGTTACCTTTTCATAAATAACGAAGGTATAACTTTTAATATGTGATTTTGAATTAAATTTTGTTTTTTTAGTTAATGTATTCAAAATTAGCTTTTTATATTCAGTTTTTGATATGGGTTAACATGTAATTTTGAAAAATATATTTTTATTACTTCTGCTTCTTATAGTTTTCCGAATATTCATATAATACTAGCTGAAGTACCTGGCGTTGCCCGGGATTTTAAGAATGTTTGTTTACCAAAATCAATGTTAAAACTAACACAGTATAAATAACATGGGGAAAAAAAGCACGCAAAATGTTATACACCTCAATTAAGTGAAAACCCAATATAAATTTATAATAAACTCCTCGGAATTCAACTTGATTCAGCCTTTCATCACTTGAGCAAAGAAAGCTGAAATTGTAGATTTAACAAAATTTTCCAATAGAACCATGAAATGACTCCAACATTGCTTCTTTAAAAAAAAGGAAGCGTCTGATTGAGGGCTGCCAACCATTCAACTCCTCTCCATATTAAATTCCTATAAACATCCTGTCCATATTAAATTCCTTTTCTCCCCATATTAAACTCCTCAGAATCTATAAGGTCAGCCTTTCATCATTGTACCACTAAAAGCTTTTCCTAATATTTTATTCCTTGTGGAATTATTTTTATTTACTCCAAATCTAGCCCCCTCTCCCCCCCCCCCTTTTTTTTTTTCAATTTTATGAATAAACGAAAAACCATATGAAAATAACGTTCCGCTAACTTTCAGAAAATTCGTTTGTAAACCACCCACCTGTGTTGCTACTCTTTGCTACTCTATAAAACTCATAAGAATGCAAGAATAAACAGATTTAAAAACTATAAATCTATTCATTAAAATAATTAAATATGCACAAATGTATAAATTGTACAAAAGTTTATTTAAATTCTTTAATCTGTCTAAATCTCCAGTAAGGGAAAATTTTGGGGGCATTTACAGAACATCGTATATTTCACTTTTGAAAATACACATTTACTGAACATCATCTCAATAAGAAATTTCTGAAATGAATATGGCAACAAAGAACGTGTATTTACAAATAACGGTGGTAACCGAAACGTCTTAAAATATAAATTTTAGAGTATAAAATCTGACTTCAATTTATTATTCAGGTTTAATATATGACTTGAAACTTCATTTTATTTATTTTCTCGTGTATTCACTTCTCATTGTTCATTAGGCCTAACGTGACTGAAAGTTGGTCAAAAGTTGAGCTGTGAATTCAGAAAATGTAAGAGCCTCACACTCTTACATTTTCTGGATTCACCCTTCAAAATTTGTTGGTTTTTTATTAATTAAAAATTAATGAAAATTAATTTCGATTGCAGAAGTTGTTAGTTGCCTCGACTGTTTTTAATAACACCTGTATGTAAAATTTCCTGATCGTCACTTCTAAACTGTGGATTTCTGTACAATTACAGACAAATATTTATTTTTATATATTAAATTGTTTAAAAAGTCAATTTTTTTTAACATTTATGACATTTATTTGTTTTGATTTTAATTTGTTTAGAATTCATAAAATTCAAACATTTTATTTTTTTTCCCCCTGAAGTATGTTTGCTCCATTGATATGATATAAATTCTAATAGAAGTAAGACTGCATCCAGAAAATGAATTATTGGAGAAATTGAAATTAGTAGAAAATCTTTAGTTGGAAAATGCTGATGTATTCTTCATTGAATTATAATAGTATGAAAATTCTCATACAGGGTTTTCACTCAATAAATACTCTTTTTTTTAAAATTTTTCATCCTATAGCCTTTAGCTTGTATGTTGAGTCCTAAAATGTTAGTACAAGTTTCTTTAAACTTTTAATCTGAAGATGAGCAATTATGTCATTCTGTGAGTTTATGTCATTAGGTCACATAATGAAAATTAATAAAACCTATCTGATCGAAATAAATAAGTATTTTTAAACTTACCATTTTTAGTGTATGAAATATATTTTATACAGGTGAAAGATGTAGGTAAAAGGCTTTTCATAAGCCATATTTGTTTGGATTTAATGTGCAATCCCATACACTATGTATTTATATTCTCGTTCTCAGTTTTTATACTCTCAAAAAAATACTGAGAGAAAGAGTTTAATTAACTTATTTTCATATTCATACCGATGAAAATGTGTGAACAAAAAATTAGTTTCTCCTCAAACTCTAATCTTTACATATACTGGGTTTCACCTAAGCCATTTCAGGTTGAAAAATATTTGCTAAATTTAAGTTGATAATTAGTTCTCTTAAGAGAATTAATAAAATAATTGGCTATAGCTAGCCACTGCAATGATATTATAATTCAACCTCTTAAAAATGTGTCTTGCTCTTTCTTTACAATTATGATATGACTTGAGTAAGAAAGTTTAGATATTTTGAAGGTAACTGAAGAATTTATTTTAAAAATCATTAAATTGTGTAACAGTGTTTATATTTTGGACTATTCTGAGTTTGTTCTGTATTACTCAAAATTTATGTAATTCGCTGTAAGGAAATGCCCAAAACATAGGAAATAAATATTATAAGAATTATTTCTATGTGTAAAATATAGTATATATTAAACTAATCAGGTATACAATATCAGCAAATTTTTACCAATAAAGATGAAATAGAGCATGTTGCAAATGAAAATATATTTCCTGTAATTTTCTCTTAAACTTATTGAGTCTATGAAATTTACTGAGCCCCTGCATGGGAAAGTAAGGGCTTTGTTGAACCTTACAATGTTGCAGTTACATTGATTTTATTAATTATGCTAAATGTTTGTTGAATGACTTAAGTGATATTAAGAGTGAGATTCCCCCCCCCCCCTTTAATAGTTCTATTGATTCTATTAAACCATGTGGATCTGTTTAATTTTGTTTTACAATCTAAATAATAATAAAATAATAAAAACCTGTGTACAGATAGATATCTGAGCATGGGGTACATAACAACTTGATATAAGTTCAGCTATGTATTGAGTAGCAAAATTAAGTACCTATTAGCTGCAGTATTACTTGATATTAATGAGTTTGCTTTTAATATTTATGCTGAAATAAACTGAGTTTACTCAAATGTATACTTTCAATTGTAATATAAAGAAAAGAGTATGATAGTTAAAACTGTCATTCTGTAATAAATAATTATGTCAATGATTTTAAAAACTTTTTTTTTTTCCCATCCAAACTACAGAGTTTCTGATACATACTATGCTTTTCTAATATTCATTTAGTTTAAATAGTGCCAATGAAATAATTTAAAAGGTTTTGACACTACTTATTTTCTAGTATGATTGCTGTTGATTGGATAAAATATTTTCTTTTTTCATAGCTACTACAAAATATTTGTTTGTTTTATTTTTCTGTTTAAATGAATCTCAAGTGTGTACACCTTTTTTTCTCTCCTGTATTTATGTATCTCAGAAGTTGAGGTTTATTTTTTTTTTTCTAGTCAGTATATTTACACACACATTGTCCTCGTATTTTCACTGTTATATACACACCTTGTGTAAGTTTTTATGTAGGTATGTTTTTTATTCATAACATATATTTAAAAGTTATCTATTAACATTTGGTCATAGAAAAAAAAGATTACCCTAATTTTATTCTTTTTCAACTGTATGTAAAAATGAATCAAAAGGGCTTATAGCATCTTTTAAGTTTTATAACTTAAGATTCCATTCAGTCTTTTTTTTTGTGTGTATACGATCAGTATTTATAATGTTGGTGTATACTGTTTTTTGGTGATGTTCATTCTTTTCTGTTTGAATTTTTCCTTGTCTCTCTGACAGTCAATGGCATTTCAAATATATCCTGTTTCTGAAATTATTAAAAACCTTTAACAAATGGTTAATAACATATATTTAAAAATTATTAACATTTGGTCATAGAAAAAAAGATTACCATAATTTTAATTTTTTTCAACTGTATGTAAAAATTAATCAAAAGGGCTTATAGCATCTTTTTCTTTTAAGTTTGGTACCTTAAGATTCCATTTAGTATTTTTCTGTGTGTATACTATCAGTATCTATAATGTTGATGTATACTGATTTTTGGTGATGTTCGTTCTTTTCTGTTTGAATTTTTCCTTGCCTCTCTGACAGTTAATGGCATTTGAAATATATCCTGTTTTGTGAAATTATTAAAAACCTTTAACAAATGGTTGAAAGCATGGTGTATTGTCCTCAGCTTTAATTGTGAAAATAATTTATAAAAGGTTCAATTCTGGTACATCATCTTAATGTACTTATATAATAACATCTCAATATAATTGTTACTTCATGCTGTCATCTTGGGCATCACTCAATGCATTGTTGTTAATTCCTTCATTTTTATAAGTGTATTTTAAGCAAAAAAATTGTAAATCATACACTCATAATGTAACAAGTTTAAAATTTGAATATTTCAAAGAATTTGCTGTTTTTGTTGTGCTAAAGTCGGAACTCGTGAAATAAGTTGTGTGTTCATCCCATTTATTTTTTTACATGTGCAACTATTTAGAACATCTTTCACTCTTTTTGTTCAAGCTGTAACTGTTACAGATTTTTCGTTGTGAAAATGTTTTAATAACTTTTTTATAAAAACTTTATTAATTGTGCCAAAAAATGTTGCTACCTGTATATTTTTAAATATCTATAGGTGTAGATATAAGTAAAGCAATAAAGTAATTTTTTTTTTTTTTTTTTTGGATATGTGTTTATTTTTTATAAACCCATTGGATTTTTTTAAGGTTATAAGGTTAAATCTTTTGTGAAACAGATATGCGTGTTTATTAGTTATTTACACCCATAGATATATCTACATGTTAATGAATATGTAAATTTTGCTGTAGCATTGATTCTGGAGTAGCATTTTGCCATAGTATTCCTTCAAAATGAGATCTTTATTTTACATTTCTGATTTTGCAAAATTCACACTTTTTAAAAACTAAGTTCCTTATACTAATTTAACTTTTCTTCTTTCACAGTTTTGAAAAAAAAAATTAACCCTTTGCAGTCATCTTAACTTTAGACACAAGTGCCATGTTGGTCATAATTAATTTTCCCTTAATGAGCACTAATAATGGAAGGTATGCTTTGTATTGGTGGTTGAAAGCAGACGTACAACCAAAAAGGGTTAAATTTGTTTCTCAAATTTTTTAATGTATTATTGATTGTTAGTAGATGGTATTAAATATCGCTTCTTTCTTGCATATTTTTTCTAATTCATAATTTTTTTTATTTATTTTTTAGTACTAATGGTTTGGACATGCTTTTGAAGCATATCAAAATGATAAAAGAGGAGAATTATGAATAATGATAAAATATGTATTGTTTTAATTTTCATATCATTTTGGTCAATATCTTGGTTAGCAGTCTTAAATTTTCCCCCCATTCTAAAGAAAGTTCAAAATATTTTACTTATTAGGTTTGTTACCTTACCATAAAATATTTTGCATTTCCCTTCTAAAGACTTAATTACCTTGTTAATTTTTTATTGGTGGTTTATGAACCAATTTAGAATTTAATTGCGGTTTAAAATAATTACCTCTTATTTTCATAAAAGGTTAGGTCTGAATATTGCATTTTTTTTTTGTTTGTACAGTATTTTTTAGCATACCTTGCATGCAAACTAGTTTTATGTTCAAGACTAGGGGCTTCGCACCTAGGCTCGCTACGCTCGCTCCTCTGTTATGACTAATAGCGAGATACATAGGGGTGATTCTCAGGCAATGTAACAGCTTCCATCCATTTACTGTTGTCACCCTTAATGTGAAGGACGTTTCATCACTGCTGAATTCTCAGCTTTAAAATTCAATTAAAAATCGAAAATTTAAGATATAGACTTGAAAGGAGGTTTATATGAATAAGAAAGCTTTCAGATGATGTAAATATTTTCTTTGTAAGATAAAATCTCGAGGAGAATCGATATTACATCCACATAGGGGACGATATTTCTTGAAAAACTGTCATTTTTTGATGAAAATATTATTCTGTTTTAAATTATTTTTAAACAAATGAGGTCTAGTTTGAAAGAGAAATGTCTGTAGTCTTAGATTGTAAAAAGATCAAAATTCTACGATCATTTTTTGGCGAGTTATCGTAATCTGAAGATGAAAATGTCAATATTTCTTAAAGTGTGTTTCATTTTTGGATGAAAATATTGGTCTGTTTTAAAATATTTTTAAACAAATGAAGTCTAGTTTGAAAGAAAAACGTCTGTAGTCTTAGATTGTAAAAAGATCAAAATTCTACGATCATTTTTTGGCGAGTTATCGTAATCTGAAGATGAAAAAGTCAATATTTTCCCACAAAACATAAAATAATAAAAGAAAAACTTAAAGTCCGACGAAGATGAGACATGTCTTATTTTGTTCCCCACATTTTTCTGCATCTATTGGTATCGGTCTCGACCCCATACCCCCAGCGTTTTTGGAGGAGATAGCGTGACAAGCTTTTGACAGTGGCGGCGGGAGTTACTTTTTTTTTAGAATAGAGAGAAAGCTTTTTAAACCGCCTGAGGTGCAGGAGATTCCGCTCCGATTCCTATAACAGTAAGATTCCAGTATAATACGATTTTCCTGAGAATTTTTTAATATATATTTTAGCCTTTAACTGTAATTTGAATTTTATTTTAGCTAGAGATTAGAAAAGTTTTTTTTTAACATTTCATCGGAAATGGGTTCAAAAAACAAACATTTTCATTATTTTTTTTATTATTTTACGTAATAAAACTTTTCTTTCTGTTTCATCAAAGAAAGGGACTTCAATATTAGATGTTTTTAAAAAAAGATTAATTTTGTAATAAGTGATTCTCATTTTCACTGTTTACCCCCATAAACTTCTTTATACCCGCTCCGTTAAGAAATACACTCTGTCACAAAAAAATATATGCACCCAGAAGGAAACGAACTACACTGCTGGCCACTGTAAATGCAACACCCTGAAGGAAACATGCAAATAACATGAAATTTACAACATGCATTAGCGGAGGTGAGATATGCAAATGATTAGAATTTCAGCGCAGACGCACATCACGCGCGCCTGTGGCGCCACTTCAAAGCGCTATTTAAGGCTTGGAGATTTCGACGATTTCAAGTTCGGCAATTGTGTTTTTCTTGTGGTTTTTTCAAAAAAACGATCAATTATGCCTCGTCGAAAACAGCCATCATCTTTTGATCAAGTATCCGAGTTCGACAGAGGAAGGATAGTGGCCTACCGAGATTGTGGATTATCTTTCAGGGAAATCGGTAGTCGTGTTGGACAAAACCAAACAACTGTAATGCGGATATGTGATCGTCGGATGCAGGAGGGTACGACGGACCGGCGTGTTCGATCGCATCCACCTCAGCGCACCACTTCACGTGATGACAGGCAAATTGTGCGCATGGCAGTGATGGCTCGTGATGTGACACAGCAGATCGCTCAGTCACATCACGAACCATAGCACAGCACATGCAGTCTGTAACGCATCATCCAGTGTCTGCGCGTACCATTCGACGCCGTTTACAGCAGAGTGGTCTGTCCGCAAGACGTCCATTGCTTTGTCTACCCTTGACGCAGAACCACAGACGTCTCCGCCGCCAATGGTGCGATGACAGAAGGATGTGGACGGCAGAATGGAATGAAATTGTCTTTACTGACGAGTCACGCTTCTGTCTGCAACACCACGATGGTCGCATTCGAGTCTGGAGACACCGTGAAGAGAGGATGCTGAACAGCTGCGTTATGCACCGCCACGCTGGTCCTGCACCGGGTATTATGGTATGGGGCGGTATATTGGATATCACTCTCGCACACCTCTAGTACGCATTGCCAGTACTTTAAACAGCCAGCGCTACATCTCCGAGGTGTTGGAGCCAGTTGTCCTTCCTTACCTTCAGGGTTTGCCCACAGCCATATTTCAACAGGATAATGCGCGACCACACGTGGCACGCATTGTCCAACGGTTCTTCGTCAATCGCCAGATTGAATTGCTTCCCTGGCCGCCTCGCTCTCCGGATCTTTCGCCGATAGAAAACATGTGGTCCATGGTTGTTCTACGATTGACCCAGATTCCATCCCCAGCTGCCACAGCAGATCAACTTTGGCAACATGTGGAAGCTGCTTGGTCTGCTGTACCCCAAGAACTCATCCAAAGTCTCTGAATCAATGCCGAGGCGTGTGGCAGCGGTGATCTCCAACAATGGCGGCTACTCTGGCTACTGATTTTGGCAGGAACCACACTTCACAGAAGTCTATAAATTTAATCATTTGATACTTGGTCAACATGTTATCTACAAAATAAATTTTGTTGTGATATCTCTTGTCTTTCTTGGTGTTGCAATTTGGGTGGCCAGCAGTGTACTATTACGAAACTTAACATGTATGTAGTATATGAGGAGATAAGCAAATGATTACAAATTCAGAAGAACAGGCCGTTTTATTAAGAAGATATGGCATGAAAAAAGTTTCAAAACAGTAAGTAGTAAATCCCCCTCTCGCAGCTATACAAGCCAAAACACGGCGTGGCATTAAATCAGTGAGGTCACCTATGACCTCCTGCGTAAGATCATGCCATAATCTCTGCAACTGGGCAGTTAATTCACCAGTATTCCGGGACTGCTGCAGTTGCGTTCCAAGCACGTCTCAGACGTGCTCTATTGGAGAGAGGTCTGGTGACCTGGCAGGCCATGGGAATACGTCATGTCCTTGAAGACATTGTTGGGAGAGTCGCGCAGTATGTGGACGAGCGTTTTCTTGCTGATAAAGGGCACCTGGGCGACTTGATAGCATAGGCAGTACAACTGGCGTTAAAATCTCGTCCACGTAACTGCGTACCGTCAAAGTGCGTTGAAGGACGACTAGAGGTGATCGTGTGTCCCAACAAATCGCTCCCCACACTGTCACACCTTGTGTAATCGCCGTATGCCTCTCGACAACAAATGCCGTATCGGGCCGGTGGCCAGGCCGCCTCCACACGCGTATGCGTTGGTCATCAGCATTGAGACTGAATCGGGATTCATTGCTGAAGAACACACGCCTCCAGTCGGTCACACTCCAGCTTGCCCGAGGTCGGCAAAAATACTATCGACACTGTTTATCATGTGGGGTCAGTGGTAGGCGTCTTAATGGACGTCGGCTCCTTATACCTGCGTCGGACAGTCGTCTCCGAATGGTTTCCCTTGATACCACCTGATGTCTGGAAGGTGGTAAGTAAATGGCGTTAAACCGATTCTAGCGACGTTGTTGCTGCGGACGTGGCCGCTCTTATGATAGCGCGATCCTCGCGCGCATTTGTGCCCCTGGGACCCCTGACCCTCCGCGACGGTAGACTTTTTCCATCCGTGATCCATTGTTGCCAACACCGAGTAACTACCATATCGCTCCGACCGAGGTAGTGGCCGATACGCCTGTTCGACCAACCTGCTTCTCTGAGGCATACTATACGCCCCCTCTCAAAGTCCGACAATTGTTCATACTGTCGCCGGTTACGTCTCAGAGGCATCTCTAGTCACAATACGGTCTATCCAAGTCGACAGATTTGTTTGAATAAGGGCCTGTTCACATAGGAGTCCGATGCGTTGCGTTAAGGAAAAGATGACGTTGAGACAAAAATAAACCAATCATAGGCCTCCAAACGATTAGCAATGAAATTTTTAACGCCTATGATTGGTTTATTTTCGTCTCAACGTCATCTTTTCCTTAACGCAACGCAACGGACTCCTATGTGAACAGGCCCTAACCCTATGGTACGAGCAATCATGCTTTTAAACTCTCCCAACTGCGCATCTTATTTGTGCATAGCGCGCTTACCCTTGTCTCATTGGCGTCGAAATTTTAATCCTTTGCATACCTCTTACCAGACTACATTCCTGCGAAATTTCGTGATAGTAGATCGATTTCTTCTGGGTGCATAAATTTTTTGTGACAGAGTGTATGTTGCCCCAGACTATAAAGTTATAACATTATACAAGACCCAATGTATGTGAAGCTGGCTGTTCTAGATAAACTGAAAATTTTAAATGGCAGTGGAAAGCTTGGAAAATTCCAGAAAAATTGTAAAAATTAAAATATTTTGGGGACTTTTACACTCAATTTAATTTACGTCTAGAAAGTATGGAACATTGAAAATAACTGTTTTGTGGGGAATTAGATCAGATTTTCAAATTCTTTGTTCCACTTAAAAAACGTAAAACACTATGTTAGGTAAAGAAAGAACTGTATACAAAGGTATGACAAAAATGAAGCGCATACGTTGTATATCAGTTTATAACGTTTATTATAAATTGATATATAACGTATGCGCTTTTGAAACTCTAGAAAGGTCATTCCTCCTTGTTCCTGTTCTGCTGCTCTTGCGAATCCTTCCCGCACTGTGGACTGTTTAGGTACGTGTTATGTACCTCACGTGTTATCAACTGTTTAGGTATGTCCCTCGCGTACTTTAGAAATAATAGTGAGCAAAATAATCGTTCTGACCAAGTGATTCATTCGAGTGAAATAATCGATTCTAAATAACTCTAGTGAAATTGTTATAATCGAACTATTCGAGTGATTTTTAGAATCGAGTTAAACGATTGATTCACTTGAGCTATCAAAACGACAATTGACGGAACGGTATCTTCATAAACGATCGTTATTTTCATATGCATTTTTGTTTATTCATGACATCATTTGGTTAATAAAATGCCACCAAAGAAACGGGCTTTATTTGGTGCCTGTAAAAATACTAACAGAAAGCTTAAAATGAGAGCGGCCAAACGACGAGCTGCTCGGAATGTGGAATCTGAAGAACACAGATTTCGAAGGCTGGAAGCTGATCGCATAGCTCATGCTGTTGCAAGAGCTAAAGAATCACAGGAAGGAAAAAGTGCAAGGCTGGAAGCTGATCGCACAGCTCATGCTGTTGCAAGAGCTAAAAGAAGAGAAGTTGTGACATCGACCAGTTTAAAATTACAAGGTGTAGCTTTTGTTTACAATTCAGTAAGTTCTTGAGTCATTTCATGGTTCTATTGGAAAAATCTGCGAAACCTGTAATTTAAGCTTTTTTTTTGCTGCAATGATGACAGGTGCATGAATCTAGCTGTTTTCCGAGGAGTTAAATTATCCTGGCATCATTGGGTACTCTTGCTAGTTATAAATAAATTTAAACATACAAAATTTGCCGTAATAAATAAGCAATTAAAATATTTTTTCAATCTGGATTTTGACAATTTTTGGTCTAGTCAGACGGTGTTTAAATGGCTTTGGTGCAAGGCATTAGAACCAGGGTCAGCTGGTTTTAATACTGTCATAGGCATAAAGGATTTTAAAATTGGCTTTAAGCGGTACTTCCCAGTCAGTGTACTCCTTTGTACTAAAGATCACTATAGCATTTCCAACTAAACTAGCCATGTCAGGAATTGTATGTTACCATAAGTACAAAACTCAAGCATGGGATATAGCTGCTGGCTTTAAGAAATTTTAAATTTAATACTGTATTACCCTGAAAATAAGACCTAATTGGAAAATAAGCCCTAGCACAATTTTTCAGAATACTATTAATATAAGCCTTACCCCAAAAATAAGCCCTAGTTAAGATTGTCAGTAGGGTTGAACCGAAAATTGTGGTTTTGAACTCCAGTAACCGAAAACTATAGAAAAATTGGTTCGGTTTTTTCAGATAACTTTTTATCAGAGAAAATTTCTAAGAATTTATAAAAAAAGCTTTAAAGCTCAAACTAAAGCTCGTGCTTGGCATTTTGTTTATACAAATTTTTGCTTTTTCTCCGAATCCCAAATTTTGCTTGTATAAGTCTATTTGTTATTTCTCTACGCCTTTATCAAATTAAATAATGAAATTCATCTATAAAATAAAATAGAAATAAAAAGTCTTGAATGTTCACATCACATGATATCCAGATATATAGATGTATCTCGATAAATGTATAAGTTATGTAAAAATATAGAAGCATAGATATCACATGTATTGCATAAGTTTCTTAACATATTAATACAAAAATTGCTTTTCAACAACAAAATAACAGAAACAATAGCAACATAAATGAATTTCATAATTCTACAGTAAAAAGTAATATTCTGCAACAATACGTGAAAAAAAGAACATAATCATGAACTTGAATTGATCTTAGACTGCAAAACAAGTGGGAATTCGATTGAACCGATGATTGAGAGAGTTTTGCTATTCAAAAACAGCATTTGTGACAGGTTGAAAGAATTAAGTTCAGTTGATTTGTTAACAGAAATTGATTTTGAGAGATTTTGTCATAAATACTGGGTGATCCAAAAGTCAGGACGAACTTTAAAAATGAATAATTCGAAAACGAATAAAGAAAAAAAAGATGCAGTTTGCACCAAACGAATGGAAAAGAAGCCGGGTTTTGTGTGGTTATGAAAAAAAAATAGTTCTGTTGGCGACCAACGGATGGCACTGTTGAATTTCTGATATAGGATTATGCAAAGCAACAAACGGTATAAAAAGGAGCAACTGCAGCAGGTAATGGTAGTCGAAGCTTATATGCATCGAAATGCTGTCCATACGTGAGAAAGCCCTCTTAGTTAAACTGTATTATAAGAATTCGGAAAGTGGCATTGCGAGCATATTGCTACATGAAGGGTATGCGAGATAGCAAAGGACCAATAACGTCTTCTGCATTGAACAAAATGATGAAGAAATTTGAAGCTACAGGTTCTTTGGCGTCACGTCCAAGAAGTGGATGCCCCTCAGCAGGCGCTGCTGTTGCCACGACAGTGGAGCAGATGGTGCAATCCATGTAGGTGGTTTCTGCACATGGGGAGTGCAGTGCTCAAGAAGTTTCGAGGCAGACAGGAGTGTCGTACATAAGTGTCTGGAGAGCACTGCGAATAACCATGAAACGGTATCCCTATAAGTTGCAACATAACCAAGAACTGAAACCTCTTGACTTCGACTCTCACCAAGATTTTGCTAATTTGGTATTCAATAAGATGGAAGAGCAGCACGACTGGCTTCACACTGTGCTTTGGACAGATAAAGCACATTTCACACTCTCTGGCTCTGTTAACACCCACAATTGTCGAGTGTGGACCACAGAAAATCCACATGCATTTGTTAAGGTACCCTTGCAACAGCCTAAAGTGACAGTCTGGTATGGCTTCACTGCTGATTTCATAATTGGTCCATTTTTTTTCGAGGAAGTCACAAAGATGGGTTTCAAAACAGTTTCTGTCACTGGTCAGCGATATGCAGCACTGTTACAGAACAACATTATTCCTGAACTGCAAGCGCGACAGGCATTCTAAAGAGTCACCTTTATGCAAGATGGAGCACCACCTCATATTGCTCTGCCTGTGCAATGCCTGCTACACTAAACATTTGGGGAGGATCGCATTATCAGTCGATGCTTTAATCATGCATGGCCTGCAAGATCTCCCGATCTGACACCCTGTGACTTTTGGCTGTGGGGATTCTTGAAGTCAAAAGTGTACCGCGACCAACCGGCATCACTAGCAGCACTGAAAGATGCCATCTGCCAAAATGTGTCTGCTATAACGCAAGAAATGCTACTCAATGCTGTGAATGGTGTGGTGACTCGTCTCACAGCGGTACTTCTGAATGATGGACAGCACATTGAACATTTACTGTAATTAACTGTAATTAAGCTGACTTGTAACTTGTAAACATTTTTTCATTTGTAAATCATCTTTTGGTGAAATAAAAAACTATTGCACCATCTGTTGGTCGCCTACAGAACTATTTTTTTTTTTTTTTTTTTTTCATTGCCACTCAAAAACCGGTTTCTTTTCCATCCGTTTGGTGCAAACTGCATCTTTTTTTCTTTATTCGTTTTTGAATTATTCATTTTTTAAAGTTCGTCTTGACTTTTGGATCACCCGGTATATGAATAAATGTAAATTGTTGTGGATGAAAAAAATAAGACTATCTCCTGAAAATAAGCCCTAATGTGTGTTTTGGAGCAAAAATTAATACAAGACCCAGTCTTATTATTAGGGAAACATTTTTCTTCCGGTATCAAAAATAAATGCAAAGTATACAAATGCCTGAAAAGAGTTGCTTGACTTATAACCCAACCTTATTAAAAACTGCTCAAAGTATAAATACATGTTTTCTTCTTAAGCATAGCATTGCCCATTAACTTTTCTCAATTTAGTTATCTAATGGTTGTAACTCTACAATCCAGTATTGAAATATTTAACGTAAAAGTTTTTTTTATGTGATTTTTATATGGGAAACTGGACTGAGAAGAAAAATCAGTGTCATGTATGTATGATTCTAGGTTGTGAAAGAAGATTTGCGATGATAATTAAAGCATGCTCACATAGCATTCCATTAGCATAAGTGTAAAAGGTTAATGGAGTGCTCACAGATGATGATACACGAGTCAACAGATGATGTCATAGCACTCAGCTATATGATTGGTTAAAATTTAACGATTACGCTAACGGACTGCTATGTGAACAGGCCCTTATTTAGGGTGTAAAAGATTAGACACTTTTAACTTGATGGTTTAATATAACTCATTACCCAGATTCAAAGTGTGAACATTCATGGATTTTAAAAAAAAAAATTATTATAATCAGACATTATTGTCTTTGTATAAAAAAGTGTCTTAAATCAATCCAGCACTTTAGGAAAAAATTATATTTGATATTAAAATGTTTATTCTGCTCTTTTTTTCTGTAGTGTGTTTATACTCTCAGTTTTCATGATTATTTCCTGAAGTTTTTTATTAAAGGCATATGTAGGAAATGTTCTTATTGGTTGTCATACCATATAGAATTAAAAAAAAAAATCATTATTTTCATAATTGAGGATATGTCTCTATCTGATAATTTGTCTAACCACCTCGGCCCCCTCCGCTGGTGCGTATTGGCCATGAAAAAACCTGAAGACTGGCACTGCACAGCAATACCTGCAAACTCAGCCGAAGGTTGATTTCCCTCCTTATGTGATAAAACAGTAGCTTCTTTACATTTTTTTATTACAAATTCTATCTTTCCTTAAAAATTATTATTTAAAAAAAAATAATAGTAAAAGGTTTCTTAAGTTTGAATCGAGTTTCTGAGTAAAAGTTGAAAGCCATAGTTGGCATTTGACTTATTTTCAAGTAATTTTATTTATTTTCAAGAAATTTCTTTTTAAATGTGTGAAAATAAAATAAATATTTGTCTAGTTTGTACTAATTTTTTAAGAGCATATTCTTAATTTTTAATCAGGATTCTCAAAGTTTATCACATTATCCAGTATCTACATTTAGCCCGACTGTACAAACACATCAAACATCTGTACCTTTACAAAGTTTGACAAGGACTATGCCTCATCCCTCAACTGTTATGAGTCAACCAATAAGTTCTGTGCCTTGCTCTGTGACCCATATGGAACAACCTGTCCTTCCTCTACAGTTTCCAGTTCTTGTGCAGCAATCTCTGTCATCATTATCATCTCAACAACATTCCAGTCTACTTAACCAAAATAAAGCATCTGTAGATCGTGTCCTTTGTCTAAAATTTCCAGTTTCTATGGAGCATTCTCTGTCATCATCATCATCTCAGCAACAATCAATTCTACTTAATCAGAATAAAGCATCTGTAGATCAACATACATCTTTACAGCAGTGTTCAACATCTGAAAAAAATAATTTAGCATCATTACAGCATCTCACATCTTCAAGCATCCATCATAATCCTTTGTCTGCATGGCTGGTTCCATATTTACCATCGGATTCTTCAACTGAGGAAAATGGGAGCCTTCTATTACCTAAACCAATAGTGAAAGGATCTGTAAAAGATGATGGAAGTAATTACATATTTCTCTATTTTAAAAAAATGTATTTTTAATGTAAATATGATTCACCTTCTCTCAGAAAAGCCTTCAAAGTACCTGAGAAGGAATACATGTGTCTTCTATATATGTTTCCCAAATGTCATGCTACTGCATTCAGTTCCTCTCTGCTTTTATTGTAAAATTTGTGATCATGTAAGGAGAGTCGAAAAGTATCTCTTAAAAATTTTCTTACAATTCATGATTTTCTTTAAGCATTGCAGAAACTTCTATCATTATGTTAGTTATCCATTTGGCTTCTGATCTTCACAAAATGACTGTCTACTGTATAGCTGTGTGAATTTTCTGAATTTTAAAAGCTTTATTTAATATAAATCTTTTTTTTTTTTTTTTTTTTTAAAGGGAATTGATGTATTTATTTGTTGGGAAAATAAAGACTAATAGTTTTAATAATCTTTGCACTCTCAAGATCTGAATATCTGACTTTCAGCTGTTTCTTTAAAGAAAAGCAAATAAAAATTTTAATCATCTTATTTTATTTGATGTATATTCATTGTTTAAGAATGACTCCTG
This sequence comes from Dolomedes plantarius, assembly GCA_907164885.2. NCBI lineage: Eukaryota > Metazoa > Arthropoda > Arachnida > Araneae > Dolomedidae > Dolomedes > Dolomedes plantarius. The sequence continues at coordinate 183,484,628 of OU015495.1, read as the reverse complement.
GAAATATTATCTCATGTATTGAACTGGCTTATTGTACCAAAGTCTGGGTGTTCAATAATGCTTACATTATTTAGGATTTTAGAGATAATCATTAAACTTTTGTATATAATAATAATATTTTATAATTATGGATTTGATTTCAACTTCAAATATCTATCTTCATTTATAGTAAAGAGTCATGATTTCACTTTACAATGCATCTTTTTTCTTTCTTACTACTTATCTGTTTTATCTCTGCAAATTTCTCCTTTTGTGGTAGTATTTATTTATAAATCTGCACAATGTCAGAGGACAACTTGTATATAAGCCTGTGTAATTTTGACTTGAAATATACAATGTTGATGTAGTAAATTTATTTATGAGTGATAATTCTTAAGAATGCTTTTAAAATTGAAGTTAATTCAGTATAACCTCAAGGCAGGTTTTAATGTATAAATGACTCAAGATCATGTAATCCTGTTTTAAAATATTATAGAACACTTACAAACAACAACAACAAAAAAGTTACATTTTGAATTTTTAAAATATCCAAATTTCTTACGAGGTTATTTATTAAAAATTTAGGGTATTAAACCAATATTTCTGTTTGGATCAAGCTCCTATGAAACTATTACATTAGAATTACTTCTCTTTTACAGGTGTTGTTATAACCTGGAACTTAACTTTATTGGATCATCAACCAGACATTGCCTTTTACCAGATTTATTCATGCCAAGAGCAAGATGATTCTGAAGGTCCTCCCATTTGGAATAGTGTTGGTGATGTTGCATCTTTAGATTTACCAATGGCATGCACTTTAAGGCAATTTGAAGAAAATGCTCGCTATCATTTTGCCATTCGAATTGTTGACAAATTCAAACGCTATGGACCATTTAGTGACCCTGTTACTATTCTTTATCAGAAAGGGAAGGATTCAACACAAAGAAATAGTGTAATGTAGCAACTTCATATACCACTTACTGCAATAAAAACTGTATATTAGGATGATTAAGTTTTCCCATTTATAACTTGTTAACTGAACCTATATTAAAATATTCCGAAAAAAAACTATAATAGAGTTGTCAATTGTTGTTATAATTTTACAGTTGTATTTCTTTTGCTAAGTTGAAATTTGTGTTAATTTTCTGTTTTATCTGTTGTCGAATCAGTGGAAAAATTAGAATAAAAGGTGACCTTCTTTGGTTTTTGTATGTATTACACAGTTTATCTATGTTAAGTGTAAAAACTACATTTTTTTTTTTTTTTTTTTTTTTTTAGTAAAGTACTTTAAGGCTTAAAGTTCAAGATATTTGTTATTATTCATTTTCAGTGCTGTTTTCTGTGATTTGTGGGGAGGATCTTTCGTATTTAAAAGATTGGAGTACTTCAGTATCTGAATAAGTCTTTCCGCTTATCACAAAATGTAAACATTCTTTATTAAAAACTAAGAATTAAAGCTTTAATTTTACTTCACTCCTTTTAAATCTTGACTAGATTTTTTTCCTACTAATTAATAACTTTGGAACAACTTTAATTTGCTGTAAATTACGCAATATATATTATGTGCTTTAAAATCAGGGTGCGTTTCAGATGGAATAGGCAAACATATGTTACCAATTCAGAAAATTAAAAGCTATTTTTTAATACATACCTTTTATCTCTGATATGAAAAGTTAGTGAAATAAAGATAATTTTTCAGTACTTTCTCAGATTTCATTCAAAGTTATGTTGTATACTGTGCTTGTATATATGAACATTATTCTAACACAGAAATACTCAGATTTCTCTGAGAAGTCTCCTATAGTGAAGAAATTCTTTTATAAGGTTAATATTTCTGTTGTTCTTGGGATATAAGTTAAAACAGAAAAACATTTATATATTATTAAGCATTTATTTCTTTTAATTATTACAGTTTAATGTAATAATTTTTTATAAGCACAAGTTCAAAACTTAATTTCATACTCTTCATCTATCATGGTACATTTCCTGTACCCCACTTGTTTTGTACAATAGAATGTAAATTAATTACCCTTCGAACTAAATTTTACTTTAGTTTGTTTCACCCTCTATTTAGTAATAACAAATTCTGACTTTATATAAGTTAATATCAATTACATTTTCAATTCTAGTAAACTATAGTTATGTATTTTGTTATTTATCTAAAGCTTATCAATTCATGTCCTCATGAACTGATGGGCATGATTTGAAATTTGTAAGTCCTTGCTTTCAATTATATGTGCCATGCATTTTTGCATTTATTTTGTTTTTACATATGATATTTCATATTGTGATGAAATAGATGCATTATATGTTGTTTGTATCTTGACTTCGTTTATCATAATCAAACTAAGTATGAGCTTAATCACACCACAATGTTAACTCTGGAATATTATTTTCTTTTTTATGTAGCTCCATGTGCCAAAAACAAATTCTAGTTCTTAGTATTGTTGTAAACTAGAACCTCAAACATTATCATGGAATCACCTCTTTTCTAAATCAAAACATTCAATGATTATTCATTGAATGTTTCTGTAATAGTGTACATATATAGGTTTTGAGCACATAAACATTTTGTTAAAAGTGCCTAATTTTGTAATTATTGTTTAAAGTCATTTTGGTAGTGTGTGTGTCTTTCCTCAACTTCATAAACATATCTTTGTATTTCAACCTATAAGTACAATCTGCCAAAGATCTGAAAACCGATAATAATTTTTTTCAGATCGGTATAGTTGTAAAGCAGTTTATTATTTTATAATATGATGTTTCACTTATTTAGTTCAAATTTGCAGGTTTCTGTTTCGTAAATAACTAAGGTTTAACTTTTAATATGTGATCTTGAATGCTTTTTTTTTCGTCTTCAGTTAATGTGTTATAATTTGCTTCTAAATTAGCTTTTTATATTCAGTTTTTGATATGGGTCAAAATGTAGTTTTGAAAAATATATTTTTATTACTTCTGCCTCTTATAGTTTTCCAAATATTCATATAATATTGTTTATAAAGTCAAATTATTTTAACATTTATGACATTTAAATTTTGATTTTAATTTGTTTAGAATTCATAAAATTTTCAGAAATTTTGCATTTTTTCCCCCTCAAGTATGTGTGCTCCATTGATATGATATAAATTCTCATAGAATTTAGACTTCATCCAGAAAATGAATTAGTGAAGAAATTGAAATTAGGCAAAAATCTTTAATTGGAAAATTCTGATGTATGTTTCCATTCTTCATTGAATTATAATACAGTGGAACCTTGCATAATGAGCATAATTTGTTCTAGAATCTTACTCATTAAACAAAACAATTTTTCCTGTATAAATTAATGTAAAATACTATAATGTGTTCCATGCCAAAAAATATTCAAAATTTTTTTATATGTAACATTTATTTAATGAAAATTACTTATACATAAATTGTTAAGAAGCAAAATCATTCATATGTAGTTTATTGTTTATGAATTTATGATACACATCTAATTCTTTTTTACTAGAAAGCTAGTGACATCTGTTTTACTCGGCACTTCAAAATTTGGTGAAAATGTGACACCACATTATCAGTGAATAAATTTACAGAATGCATATCCACTTTCTTATAAGGGTGATGCTTTTCAATGTACGATGCAACAGTTCCCCATGCTTTCATGGTTTCTTTTATTGCGCTAGAAGATTGTTGCTTTGTTTCTTTGTCCTTCTCCACTGACAAACTCTCCTACAACTTCTTGCTGTGAAAGACTCTGCAATTCTATAAGCTGTTCGGTGGTCTGCTCTTAATTGTGCTACCACAAGCTCATCAATATCATTGTTATCCACCTCCAGTCCCATTATATTGGCTAAAGACAATCTCGTTGACTATAGGATCCACAGATACTGTCTCAAACCGCTCAAAGTCACATTCGACAACACTCTCTGGCCAAAGCCTCTTCCAAGCAGAAGTGAGGATTCTCTTGGTGATCCCTTCCCATGCCTTGTTAATCATCTTGAGGCAGGCAATGATGTGAAAGTGATCCTTCCAAAACTCTCTGAGAGTTGAGATTGGTCCCTTCAGTCACCTCAAAACAATGCTAAAAAAGTATTTTAATGTGGAGTTTCTTAAAGTGAGAAATAACCTTCTGGTCCATAGGCTGAAGTAACGGATAGTGTTGGGAAGCAGAAACTGGATCTTAATGAAATTAAATTCTTCAAGGAGGTCATCTTGTAGGCCTGGAAGATGGACAGGTGCATTGTCCATTACAAGCAAGACATGGAGTGGCAGATTCATCTCGAGCAAATATTTTTTCACAGAAGGACCAAATACTTCATAGATCCAATCAGCAAAAGTATCGCATGTCATCTAAGTCTTGTTGTTGGATCTCCACATTATATTTAGCCTGCTCTTCTGGACATTACACTTCTTGAAGGCTCATAGAGTTTCTGAATGGTAAACAAGCAGTGGTTTTATTTTTGAATTGCCACTTGCATTAGCTCAAAATAGCAGCATCAGCTGGTCTTTCAATGGCTTGTGGCCAGGCAATGCATTCTCCTCTGCTGTTATACAGGTGGTTATCAAAATAATAGAAGCCCTGAGAAACATCCTGAAAACCTTTATCAATACTGGGCCGTATCACCTTTGGCATGTAATACCACCTGATTCACCTTGAAATTGGATTATACAAGTCATAAATAATGGTTAAGAATATATTATGCCATTCTTCAGGGAAAAATCATGAAAGTTCCTGTAGAGATGCTGTGGTGGATATCGGTACCTTTATCTATCCGCTTATAGAGATCACAGTGCTTGGATGATTAGTTGGGGGGATTGTACAGGGCAAGATAAGATATTTGACTTCTTTTTCATGCTCTTCAAACCAATACTCGATAGATTTAGCTGTATATATAGGGGGATTATCATCCTGGAGAATGCCATCTCCTGCAAGAAACAATGTTTGCACCATAGGATGGACTAGTGATCTAAAATGTCGATATAGTCCTCATTCAATCTCCGTTTTAGGGTTTTCAATAGGGCCTAAAGAAAACCATGAGATGCCATCAAAAACCCTGATAGATCTAGCTCCATGATTGACAGTTGAGATGAGACAGCCAGAATCTTACGCTTGTGTAGGTGTTCTCCAGACATACACACGTCCTGTTGCAAGGAACAATGTGAACAATGATTCGTCGGACCAAATGCCATTTTTTGACATATTTCTCGACCAGGATTTTCGCATGTTGCACCATTGTGGACGATATTTTGTATTGGCATCTATTACAAGTGGCTTGGGAATAACTACTCTTCCATAAATGCTTTGTTTGTGAAGTTCCCTTCTACCTCTAATGGTTGATACTAGAACATGCAGATGCCGATTGAGCTCTTCGGTCATTTTGGTTGCAGTTGTTTTCTTCCTTCGTGTCACAATCTGCTTCAATACCTCGTCCGTCTCTTTCTCACAGCTCTCCCTTTTGTCCCCTATTCTGTTTGGCAAAGGATGTTTTTCTGTGCACTCTGTATGCTATCATGACTTTCTATACCATAGCTCGCAAAACACCCATTAGCCTGAGGGTTACAGTAACAGATATCTAATTTAAACACACTCCAACAATTTGTCCTTTTCACAAGGTCTGCAAGGTTTGATATTTTATGCTGTTCCTCGCAAAAGCACGATGCCCTTAGCTTTATTACTGCTATCTGACAGTAGAATAATACATAAACTATATTATATAAAAAAATACTGGTGGCCAGACTTGTTTTTTAAGGAATATGAAGCACATTCATAAACACCACTAATGTTGATAGGTGTTTCCATTATTTTGATAACCACCTGTATATGTTCGCTTCAGCATCTTTTACCAGAAGTGGCCTGTAACAATTAAAAACCTGTTGCAGCAGGTAACCCTCAGAATCTACAAGCTTCTTGAAGTCTCCAATGAAGATTTCAATTGCCTTTGTGTCACCGCTTGCTGCTTCACCATACCTCACAACACTGTATATGCCGGTTCTTCTCTTAAACTTCTCAAACCATCTATGACTACTCTTAAATATTTTTTTTTTGGACGTTGATGATCCTTGTGTGTTCATAACAAGGTCTGAGAAAATAACTTTCGCTTTCTACCAAATGATGTTTTTGTTAATAGTGTCGTCTTCTAATTGCTTTTCATTTATCCATATGAGAAGCAACCTTTCAACATTCTCAAGAATTCGTAACTGTTGCGTAGATATTCTTGTCATCCCCTTTGAAGCATCTATCTCTTTAATCTTGTCCTTGTTCTTGAGGATAATGCAAATCGTTGATGTAGACCAATTGTATGTGCGAGATAGAGGAGCCATGTTCACACCTCATTTTCGTTTTTTCAATGATTTCACATTTCATTTCTACGGTTATTTTTTTCTCTTATAGCTGCCTTCTTGTGGTTTATTCATCAGGGACATTTTTGCAAGGGTTATTTAACTTTGCACACACAAAATCACAAACAATGTCTAAACACAAGTTTGGAAAACATGTAATCACAAATGGCACTAAAATGCTAGCGCAACGAATCCTAAATACAGACTGATGTAGCACTGGCAGTGAAAGTTCTAGTGCACAAGGGAGTGATGTGAAGAGGGGATTTCTTTCGCACTCACATTTTTGCACTCGTTATGCAAAATGTTGCTCATTAAAAGAGCATTTTTTTATAATCTATTTTGCGCATTATGAGAGGTGCTTGTTAAGCGAGGTTCCATTGTAGTATGAAAATTCTCATATTGGTCTTTCAATCAATAAATATTCCTTTGTATATTAAATTTATCAGCCTATAGCTTTAGCTTGTATGTTGAGTCATAAAATTTTAGTATGAATTTATAAAACTTTTAATCTTAAGATGCACTGTTGGGATACTCCCCACTCTCTGTCTTCCCAATTTGGAAGGTAAACGTTATGTTGTTTTTCCCGTACAGCGAGTGAGGTGCATGCTTCGGGAATGATGTGATGTAACCGTTTCTTTGTGATCTCAAGTTGCGATGTTCGGACGTCATTCCTGAACGCTGGTTGCGATGTTTGAATTTAACATTTCTTTTTTGGTGTTGTATGTTTTTGTAATGTTTGTTATTGTAAGTGTAGTAATTTTTGTTATTTATTGTAAGTGCAGTATTACATTTTTGTGACAATTATATTGATGTTTATTTGGCGTAAATTTTTCTGCATATGCAAATCAGCCAGATACACACGTGTTTTGAATGTATATAACATGCTGTTTTTACTTATCTCTCGTGGGGTCAGTCGGAGCATTGTGTCAGACCGAAAGCTATCATTGACGCTAAATGTTAGCTCGAGTTTACTTTATGGTGAAAATAAACCTACGTTTTTTTGTTTTTAAATGACTGCTTCTTTTACTTGTTCCTGCTTCAGCTTACTGCTACATTCTGCTATATATATATATTTACCATATCTTTTTTATTGTTTTTAATCAAGTTCAACAAGGGTTATGGGCCCAGTCTAACTCGTAGCTGAGGCAGATGTTTTTCAAATTTTATTAAAGAAGCAAGAAGTGCTGTTTCAAAAACTGAACATGACATCCGACATTAACTTCCAAATCTGTCAATTGGAAAAGGATAACTAGATATGTGTTGGGATACTCCCCACTCTCTGTCTTCCCAATTTGGAAGTTAAACATTATGTTGTTTTTTCCATACAGCGAGTGAGGTGCATGCTTCGGGAATGACGTGATGTAACCGTTTCTTTGCGATCGCAAGTTGCGATGTTCGGGCATCATTCCCGAATGCTGGTTGCGATGTTTGAATTTAACATTTCTTTTTTTCGGTGTTTATATGTTTTTGTAATGTTTGTTATTGTAAGTGTAGTAATTTTTGTTATTTATTGTAAATGCAGTATTACATTTTTGTGACAATTATATTGATGTTTATTTGGCGTAAATTTTTCTGCATATGCAAATCAGCCAGATACACACGTGGTTTGAACGACTGCTTCTTTTACTTGTTCATGCTTCAGCCCACTGCTACATTCTGCTATATATATATTTACCATATCTTTTTTATTGTTTTTAATCAAGTTCAACATGCTCAATTATGTTTATGTGTCATTAGATCTGTTAGTGAAAATTAATAAAATCTCTCTCATCAAAATAAATAAGTACAGTAACCACCACTTATAGTGATCAGTGGTTATAAGAATGAATATCGCAAAAACAAAAACAAGTGTATTATTTCCATGTTAAAATTTTCGCTTTAAAGAATCAATCCACCGGTTTTAAGAATCAGCTTGCACTCTTTGCTTTCCTTTCATTTTTCCAAAAAAGCCACTTAAACCCTCAAAAGGCACGAAGTTCTTTCTTTATTTTTTTTTAAGAAAGAGTGATAAGATGGGATGGAATACATTCGTAAAATGCATCTCTTTCTTTGTTAGACGTAACATAATAGTTTCCCCTTAAACGCTTTAGAACAACACTGTCCTATTAGCTTGACCCGGGGACATCTTTACCCGTCCGGGTCCGATTTCACTTTTCTCCAGTGACAAACACAGACAAGGACTCTTTTTTTCCCACCTCCCACATCCTGGTTGCAGATTCCTGGACCCTGAAATGCATAAATCTCTGGCGAAGTGACCACTATCACTTAAGCAAACGTGACATTAGTAGATTCAGCATGTTATCAAACCATGAAACGTAAGCTAGAAGGTGAATCTTCGTCTGAGGCTATTGGTATCGAAAGAAATATAAACAGCCTCCTGAAAACTTCATTAAGTCAAACTACCATAGAAAACTTTTTCTTGCTCCCTTCCTATAGTTGAAATGTTAAAACTGTTAAGCATTTATCTTGTAACAAATATTGGAAAAACAAATGTATTATTTCCATGTTAAAATTTTCTCTTTAAAGAATCAATCCACTGGTTTTAAGAATCAGCTCGCACTCTTCACTTTCCTTTCATTTTTCCAAAAAAGTCACTTAAAACCTCAAAAGGCACGAAGTTCTTTCTTTATTTTTTTTTAAGAAAGAGTGATAAAATGGGACGAAATACATTCATAAAATGCATCTCTTTCTTTGTTAGACATAACATAATAGTTTCCCCTTAAACACTTTAGCACAACACTGTCTGATTAGCGTGACCCGGGGACATCTTTACCTGTCCGGGTCCGATTTCGCTTCCTATTTGATTTTTTTTCTTCTCTTACTATAATCATGTGTATCTACAATTAGGTCTAAAAATTAAGTTGTATTTTAAAAATTATAAAAGATAATTAACATAAATTAAAGAGTATTTTATAGTAAATTATCTAATATATATATATAGGTGTGTGTGTGTGTATGCCTGTCCAAAAACCTAAATTTCGGCTATAAGAATCAACCGCTTATAAGAATCAAAAACAGTAATAACAAACGTGATTCTTATAAGCAGAAATCACTGTATTGTTAAACTTACCATTTTTGCTGACTGAAATGTAATTTATACAGGTGAAAGATATAGGTAAGAGGCTTTTCATAAGTCATATTTATTTGGATTTCATGTGCACTCCCATACACTATGTATTTATATTCTCGTTCTCAGTTTTTATACTCGCTAAAAAACTGAGAGAAAGGGTTTAGTTAACTTTTTTTCATATTCATACAGATGAAAACATGTGAGCAAAAAAATGAGTTTCTCCTCATACTCTATTCTTGTGCACATGCTGCGTTTCACCTCAGCCATTTCAGAATGAAAAACATTTGTTAAATCAAGTTAATAATTAGTTCTCTCAAGAATTAATAAAATAATTAGCCATAGCTAGATACTGCAATGATATTATAATTTAACCTCTTAAAAATGTGTCTTGCTCTCTCTTTTCAATTAAGATATGACTTGAGTAGGAAAGTTTAGATATTTTGAAGGTAACTGAAGAATTTATTTTAAAAATCATTAAATTGTGTAACAGTGTTTATATTTCAGAATATTCTGAGTTTGTTCTGTATTACTCAAAATTTATGTAATTCGCTGTAAGGAAATGCCCAAAACATAGGAAATAAATATTATAAGAATTATTTCTATGTGCAAAATATAGTTTATACTAAACTAATCAGCTATATAATATCAGCAAATTTTTACCAATAAAGAAGAAATAGAGCATGTTGCAAATGAAAATATATTTCCAGTAATTTTCTCTTAAACTTATTGAGTCTATGAAATTTACTGAGCCTCTGCATGGGAAAGTAAGGGTTTTGTTGAACCTTACAGTGTTGCAGTTACATTTGATTTTATTAATTATGTTAAACAAATGTTTGCTGAATGACTTAAGTGATATTAAGAGTGTGAGAATTTATTTATTTTATTTATATTTTTTTCCTTTAATAGTTTGATTGGATTTTTCTGTTAAACTGTTCTGTGGATCTGTTTAATTTTGTTTTACAATCTAAATGAAAAAAAATAATAAAAACCTGTGTACAGATAGATATCTGAGCATGGGGTACTTATCTACTTGATATAAGTTCAGATACGTGTTGAGTAGCAAAATTAAGTACTTCTTAGCTGCAGTATTACTTAATATTAATGAGTTTGCTTGTAATATTTATGCTGAAATAAACTGAGCTTACACAAATGTATACTTTCAATTGTAATATAAAGAAAAGACTATGATAGTTAAAACTGTCATTCTGTAATAAATAATCATGTCAATTATTTATTTATTTATTTATTTATTTATTTATTTTTGGGGGGGGGGTAGCCATCCCAAAGTTTCTGATACATATTATGCTTTTTTAATATTCATTTGGTTTAAATAGTGCGAATGGAATAATTTGAAAGGTTTTGCCACTGCTTATTTTCTAGTATGGTTGCTGTTGATTGGGTAAAATATTTTCCTTTATCATAGCTACTACAAAATATTTGTTTCTTTTATTTTTCTGTTTAAATGAATCTCAAGTGTGTATACCTTTTTTTCTCTGCTGTATTTATGTATTTTATAAGTTGAGGTTTATTTTATTTTTGTTTTTCCAGTCAGTATATTTACGCACACATTGTCCTTGTATTTTCACTGCTATACACATACCTTGTGTATGTTTTTAATGTAGGTATGTATGTTTTTTATGCATAACATGTATTTAAAAATTATTAACGTTTGGTCATAGAAAAAAAGATTACCCTAATTTTAATTTTTTTCAACTGTATGTAAAAATGAATCAGAAGGGCTTGTAGCATCTTTTTCTTTTAAGTTTGATAACTTAAGATTCCATTTAGTATTTTTCTGTGTGTATACTATCAGTATCTATAATGTTGATGTATACTGATTTTTGGTGATGTTCGTTCTTTTCTGTTTGAATTTTTCCTTGCCTCTCTGACAGTTGATGGCATTTGAAATATATCCTGTTTTGTGAAATTATTAAAAACCTTTAACAAATGGTTGAAAGCATGGTGTATTGTTCTCAGCTTTAATTGTGAAAATAATTTATAAATTATTCAGTTCTGACACATCATCTTATGCTAATATAATAATATCTTAATATAATTGTTACTTCAGGCTGTCATCTTGGACATCACTCAATGCATTGTTGTTAATTCCTACATTTTTGAAAGTGTATTTTAAGCAGCCCCCCCCCCCAAAAAAAAAAAAAGAAATCGTACACTTATAATGTAACAAGTTTAAAATTAGAATATTTCAAAGAATTTGTTGTTTTTGTTGTGCTAAAGTCAGAACTTGTGAAATTAAGTTTTGTATTCATCCCATTTATTTTTTTACATGTGCCAAAATTTAGAACATACTTAAATCTCTTTGTTCAAGCTGTAACTGTTACAGATTTTTCGTTGTGAAAATGTTTTAATAACTTTTTTATAAAAACTTTATTAACTGTGCCAAAAACATCTTACTATCTGTATATTTTTATTTATTAAGTATAGATAAAAGTAAAGCAATAAAGTGATATATTTTTTATGGACATGTGTTTATTATTTATAAATATAAATCCATTTGATGTTTTTAGGGTTATAAGGTTAAATCTTTTGTTAAACAGGTATGCGTATGTATTAGTTATTTACACCCTTACATGTATCTATTTATTAATGAATATGTAAATTTTGCCGTAGCATTGATCGTATTCCTTCAAATGGAGAACTTTATTTTACATTTCTGGTTTTATGAAATTTACAGTACAATGAACTAAGTTCCTTTAATTTAACTTTTCTTCTTTCACAGTTTAAAAAAAAAAATTAACCCTTTGCAGTCATCTTAACTTTAAACACAAGTGCCATGCTGGTCATAATTAATTTTCCCTTAATGAACACTAATAATGGAAGGTATGCTTTGTATTGGTGGTTGAAAGCAAACGTACAACCAAAAAGGGTTAAATTTGTTTCTCAAATTTTTTAATGTATTATTGACTGTTAGTAGATGGTATTAAATATCGCTTCTTTCTTGCATATTTTTTCTAATTCATAATTTTTTTTATTTATTTTTTAGTACTAATGGTTTGGACATGCTTTTGAAGCATATCAAAATGATAAAAGAGGAGAATTATGAATAATGATAAAATATGTATTGTTTTAATTTTCATATCATTTTGGTCAATATCTTGGTTAGCAGTCTTAATTTTTTCCCCCCATTCTAAAGAAAGTTCAAAATATTTTAGTTATTAGGTTTGTTACCTTAACATAAAATATTTTGCATTTCCCTTCTAAAATCTTAATTACCTTGTTAATTTTTTATTGGTGGTTTATGAACGAATTTAGAATTTAATTGCGGTGTAAAATAACTATCTCTTATTTTCATAAAAGGTTAGGTCTGAATATTGCATTTTTTTTGTTTGTACAGTATTTTTTAGCATACCTTGCATGCAAACTAGTTTTATGTTCAAGACTAGGGGCTTCGCACCTAGGCTCGCTACGCTCGCTCCTCTGTTATGACTAATAGCGAGATACATAGGGGTGATTCTCGGGCAATGTAACAGCTTCCATCCATTTACTGTTGTCACCCTTAATGCGAAGGGCGTTTCATCACTGTTGAATTATCAGCTTTAAAATTCAATTAATAATCGAAAATTTAAGATATAGACTTGAAATGAGGTTTATAGGAATAAGAAAGCTTTCAGCTTCCAGATGATGTAAATATTTTCTTTGTAAGATAAAATCTCGAGGAGCATCGATATTACATCCATATAGGGGACGATATTTCTTGAAAAACTGTGTTTCATTTTTTGATGAAAATATTAGTCTGTTTTAAATTATTTTTAAACAAATGAGGTCTATTTTGAAAGAGAAATGTCTGTAGTCTTAGATTGTAAAAAGATCAGAATTCTACGATCATTTTTTGGCGAGTTATCGTAATCTGCAGATGAAAAAGTCAATATTTTCCCACAAAACATAAAATAATAAAAAAAAGCTTAAAGTCCGACGAAGATGAGACATGTCTTACTTTGTTCCCCACATTTTTCTGCATCTATTGGTATCGGTAGTGGCTGCAGAGCGGTGGAGGCTGTCTCTCAGCAACCCATGACCAAATGTTTCCACTGGGTGAGAGATCTGGAGAACGTGCTGGCCAGGGCAACAGTCGAAAACCCTCTGTGTCGAGGTAGGTCAGGACACGACGGGCAACATGCGGTCTTGCGTTATCTTGTTGAAAGATGGCGTCGCCGATGCCTCGAAGATAGAGCTAAGCCACCCAGAGCCTGACTAGGCAGGGGCATACGGGGCAGTTGCCCCGGGCCCCCACATCAGAAGGGGGCCCCCAAATCAAATAGAAAGTTTAGTATTAAGTATTAAGTTCTTCATTGCTGAAGTTGTGAAGCAGAGGGGGGGCCCCAAAGAAGTTTTTGCCCCGGTCCCCAATTAGGCTAAGTCGGGCCCTGAAGCCACCGGTCTTAAGATCTGAGAAATGTGACGCAGGCTGTTCAGAGTACCGACGACGCGAGCAAGGGATGTTCGTGTCGTGCACCCAATGGCTCCCCATACCATCACACCAGGTGCAGGGCCCGTATGACGATATTGAATGCAAGCAGACCACGTGCGTACTCCTCGTGCCTTCAGACTCGGATACGTCCATCAAGATGCTGTACGCAGAACCGGGACTCGTCTGAAAAGACGACGTGGTGCCACTCCTGTATGCAGTTTTGTCGTCGTCCACCACTGCCGCCGCGCATCTCTATGCTGCAGTGTCAAGGGAAGCGGCAATAATGACCGCCGTGCAGACAGCCCGTACTGCTCCAGACGTCGTCGCACTGACCGTGCGGATACTCTCTCTCTCTTTTTAAGCGGAGGCTTATTTCGTCAAACATTCGCCTATACTACGCCGCAGTTTACTGTCCATTTTATTATTGGGACACCATATAGGCGGACAGCATTACCCCCCCCCCCCATGAAGGGACGACACAAACGGGGGCATTTTTCGTGGCGCGATGCTGGATTCGATCCGAGCACCCTCAGCACCAAAAACCAAAGCGCTGTACCACAGGGCCGCCACAAGCCCGTGCTGATACTTATGTTGCAAACGAGCGCATTTCCTCACTCAAGGTCGTGATGTGGCTGTACGATCCTGCGAGTTCTACCTAACAACGTCTGTCCTCTCGGGCATTAGTGGCGGTAGGCCCTTGAGATTCTGCATGGCGTTTACTATGACCCTCCTAAACTCATTGATTCTATATTCGCATGACAGTCGTTGAATTCTGACCAATGCGAGTAGCAATATCGTGGAACGATAAACCGCACTCTGGATAGACCACGATCATGCCGCTATCGAATTCCGGCACCAAACAACCAACATTCAAGTGAGAAACCCGCTGTGTAACTTTCCTTTTATACAGAGTTTAAGATGCCGTTTCTCCATCCTGCGTCGTTCGATTGCGCTTAAATGCTAATCATTTGCATATCCCAGCATTTTCTTTCTTTCATGCGAATTTGGCGTTTGTATCACCCCGCCTTCATGATGTTGCAATTTCAATGGCCAGCAGTGTTTTATCTTATTACATTTTTTTGTTTAATTATTTTACACAAATAAACTTTTCTTTTTGTTTTCATCAAAGAATAGGAATTCAATATTGGATGTTTTTATAAAGGGTTTAATTTTGTAATAGGTGATTCTCATTTTCACTGTTTACCCCCATAAACTTGTGCATATTCGCTCCGTTCAGAAATATGTTGCCCCAGACTTTAATGTTATAACGTTATAGAAGGCCCGACATTGTAAGTGAAGCTGGCTGTTCTAACTAAGCTTAAAATTTTAAATGGCAGTAGAAAAACTTAGAAAATTCCAGAAAAATTATAAAAATTAAATGTTTTGGGGACTTGAACACTCAATTTAATTTATGTCTCGAAAGTATGGAACATTGAAAATAACTGTTTTATTATTTATTTATTTTTGTTTATTTATTTTTGGGGGGAGGGAATTAGATAAGATTTTCAATTTCTCTGTTCTGCTTAAAAAGCGTAAAAAACTGTGTTGAGGTAAAGAAAAAACTGTATGCGCAGAAGCAGGGCCTGGTTCGGGGTCCCACAATTTCTGTCGAAAATATAACTACGAGTACTTTTTGGTTAATATATTGTAAGTAATATACATAAATTTAGGGGGGAGAGCTCCACTCTGGCTATATCCCTGTAATTACTATCTGCTGATACAGAGTTGTATACTTAATCGTAAGGACTTATATAATCGCACTCTAGCGATGCGAGCGGAATTTTTCTATCAGCATTAAAAGCATTTCTTTTCACGACTCGCGCGAAAAACTAGTTCATTTTTTGTCAATCTATCCTCCCTTTGGCGACAAATGCGCTACTAATTCTTCGCCATCACTTTGTTGCCGATATCTCATCCGAACCCCGACTGTCAGAGATGAAACTTGAGTTGCCGTACAGCGGACTGCACGGAAATTATTGCTTGGTTTTAGGCATTTTCCGGTGAGTATACATTTTCATTTCGTTTTTCAACTTATTTATTTTTCTTAAAATCCGATGACCTAACTCTCTCTACATCTGTGCTACTATTGATTACTTGTTGTTGCCATTTCGCGTGCCCGATTGGCGAGATTTGCATTAAACGACGAGCTAAAAAAAAAATAAGGGGACTTATAAATATTATAAAGTGTAAGTATGTCGGTTGAGTTTTGGGGAGTTGAACAGATTTGCCGTTGTTTACTGAGTTTCATTCGTTAAATTTCAAACAGTATTTTATAAGAAGGTGAAAATAATTCAGAATTAGGAAAAATTGTTCCTGTGTTTCTGAATCATACGTTTTAATTATCGCGTGAGTATGGTAATGGTTGAAATTACTGTGAGCAAAAATAATTTTCGGCCTATTTCAGCAGTTTTCAACTTCTACCCCTTGGGGTTCGTTCCTGACTGTTCAGGGATACGCGGAATATTTTTTGTAATGGCAGAAAAAATAGTTTCATGTAATATAAAAAAATTTATAAAAATATATGTGGAAGTGTGTGCTTAATTTTATACACATTATTACAACATAGCTATAGTTTTTATCTGCCTATACATGGGGTATGCCAGTTACATACACATTTCCAGGGGATAGGCGAGGTATAAAAGGTCGAGTGCCACTGGCTTATTTGGTTCTTCAAAAACTGATAGATTAGAATGTAAGGTAATCAGTGGCGCACCCAAAGAGGGGCAGGCAAGGGGTCTTTGCAACCCCCCCCCCCCCCGAAAGGAAAAAAAACATAAGAAAATTTTAAAACCATAATTTGCCTTCTATAAATACATCAATTTTGAACGCCAAAACCAAGTTGTGATGTAAAAATTTTGAAAATACGTTTGTAATTGCTCCATGCAAAAGTGACATTGATACAATTTCAAGGTGTGACAAAATGATATATCCTAGTATTTTTAGCTTATTACAAATACAGTAACCACCGCTTATAGTGATCAGTGGTTATAAGAATCAACCGTCTATAAGAATCAAAATCGCAAAAACAAAAACAAATCTATTAATTCCATGTTAAAATTTTCGCTTTAAAGAATCAATCCACCGGTTTTAAGATTCAGTTTACACTCTTCGCTTTCCTTTCATTTTTCTACAAAAGCCACTTAAACCCTCAAAAGGCACGAAGTTCTTTCTTTATTTTTTTTAAAGAAAGAGTGATAATATGGGATGGAATACAGTAGTAAAATGTATCCCTTTCTTTGTTAGACATAACATAATAGTTTCCCCTTAAATGTTTTAGCTAAACACTGTCCCATTAGCTTGACCCAGGGGCATTCTACCCGTCCGGATCCGATTTCACTTTTCTCCACTGACAAACAGGGATTCTTTTTTTCCCACCTCCCACTCCTGGTTGCGGCTTCCTGGACCCTGAAACACATAAAACTTCGCCGAAGTATCCACTATCACTTAGGCAAACGTTGCATTATTAGATTCAACACGTTATCAAACCGTGAAACGTAAGCTAGAAGGTGAATCTTAGTCTGAGACTATTGGTATTGAAAGAGGTATAAACAACCTCCTGAAATCTTCATTACGTCAAACTACCATAGAAAACTGTTTCTTGCACCCTTCCTGTAATTGAAATGTTAAACTGTTAAGCAGGTATGTTGTAACAAATATTGGATTTTTTTCTTCTCTTATTATAATCATGTGTATCTACTTATAGGTCTAGAAATTAAGTTTTATTTTTAAAATTATAAAGAATAATTTTAATAAAAGATAATTAACGTAAATTAAAGAGTTTTTTTCGTGGTAAATTATCTAATGTATGTATATATATGGGTGTGTGTGTGCCTGTCCAAATACCTAAATTTCGGCTATAAGAATCAAAAACAGTAATAACAAACGTGATTCTTATAAGCGGAAACCACTGTATTTGCAACGCTTTCGGTTACAACATACGCAGTGAAATATTTTCTACCTTACGCTTTGTAAACACCTGTTTAAGATCTACCATGACACAAAATCAAGATTGAGTGGCCTGGCTTTGCTAAATATACACAGAAAAATTAATGTAACCACGACTGAAGTAATTGAAGAGCTTTGTAAAAAGAAAAGAAAACTAGATATTATTGTTTAAATGAGTTTTTAAACTCACTCAGTGAACTTTATTGAACTTGCATTAAAAACGTTTTTATCCGTTCAACGCGGCTTTCCCTCCTCCCACCACCCCAGGATAAAATCCCGAGTACGCCGCTGATGTTACTTACGCACACACACATATACATACATATATATATATATATATATATATATATATATATATATATATATATATATATATATATATATGTATATATATATATATATGTATGTATGTATGTATGTATGCAGTGGCGCACCCAGGATTTTTTCTTGGGGGGGGGGGCGAGATGAATGGATAAAAATATTTATAATGCATGGGGGGGGGCCGAGATGAACGAATAAAAGTATTTAAAATGCAAAATCAATATTTCTACTTCTTTGGGGGGGCCAGGGCCCCCTGGGACCCCCCTGGGTGCACCACTGTATGTATGTATGTATGTATGTATACGTGTGTGTGTGTGTGTATTTACATTGATTCTGTAACTATATTTAGAAAAACTTAATTAATCATCAATTATTTCTTCATGGATATGATCTAAGGCGATGCAAACATACTGACACAAAACGTTCAAGGTTTTTGAAATTCAAGAATTTAATGAGAATCACTATTGAACGAACATAACTAGCGTGCAGTAAGTAGCCTGTTTATATAAAAGGAAGAAACTTGATTTTAATGATACAGCATACAGATAATTCGGGTATAATTTAGTTCAGTAATAGCTTGATTTGCATAAGAAATCGTGAATATCTTTTCCTGTGAAGAGTTATACCTTTCGGGAAGAATTTAGAGAGAGAAGAGAGTCGTATTTCCATAACATGCGATAAAAACCTTGCATTCGGATCCCCATACCGTTCGAAATAGAGAAAGGATTCGACATTAGTTAGAGCAGCTCCCATGTACTTATCATTCGGCTCTATATGTGAGTAAACATTCGAAAATGTTTGTAAAGAATTTGGAGGATTAATTTCAGGATGAGCATCCTCTAACAGTACAGGAAAGAAAGACAATAAACTACTTTCCTGGAGGAAATTTTCTCTCGTGCTTAAATTGATGAGCATCTCCATTTTTGCGTATTATTTTTCAAAGATATTTAATTCGTAAATATCCCCAAACAGTAGATTATGTCTAAAGCGCTCGTCCGGAATGAAAACAAACGACTATACTTTTTGTATTGAAATGCCACTTTTTTTTAAAGCAGTTTTAAACGCAGGGTTTGATAAATCGCAGGCACGGCCCATCCAGATTTCCCTTTCTCAAGTCGCTCACACACGCACTTAAATATGTAAATAGGGAAAACAGGCAACGGAAGGTTTTCGAAGCAGTTATCTCGAGATGCAGACGAGTAAATTATATGCACAAGTTCACGAAAATTTTGTAAGAAGTCTTCAGCCCTTCAGGAACCAGATCCACATCAGTAAATTCGCAAGCTTACTCCGGTCATATGTCAGTCTAATGAACTTCCTGCAGCATGTTCGGTAACAATATCTATACTTATATATAAAGAGAGAGCGATTTTGTACGTGGAGGGTAATCTCCAGAACCACTGCACCTATTTGAAAAATTCTTTCACTGTTTGAAAGGTACATTATTCCAGATGGACATAGGCTATATATTATGTTTATCTGATCAGTAGAATTAAAGTTAGGGGCATATCCTAACAATCTCCATTGTTACCGCTACTGTCCTCTACCGCTTTTTGTGCCGAAGATTTCAACGGTCCTTAGCGTGGTGCTATCGCGGTGGGCTTCTGTTCTGACGGTAGCGCTTCGGACCTAGCCGTTCTCCGGCACGTCTTTTTCTTTTAAAAAATTAACTTTAATTATTAACTAACGTAATATTAATTTAAGGTATTATTAAGATTATTATTAAGGTAAACTAATATTTACAATTTATTGGCTATCAACTGGAAATTTATTGGTATAATATTTTGTTCAACCCGGACAAAGTCGGGACGGGCCGCTAGTATTTTATATTGTTAGTGAAAATAAAATGTATTTTTACTTGTACCCAAATGTTCAATATAAAATGTATTGTACTACTACTTTTATACAAGTGTATTACAAGTAAAAAATTATTGTAAATAAGGTAATCACACTACTTTTGATATGGATGTCATTGCAGACATATTCAGGCTTTCTTTTTATTTGAATGGAGCTATGTAAACAGGCGTAATCGACGCTTGGCAAAGTATCCCCCACATGTTTTTGTGACAGAAACGTTTCGTTGTTTTTAGTTTTATGTTGTACGTTAAACACGATGTACTTAGTATTAATTCTACTCTGGCTTGTTTAATTTTTTTTTTTTTTAACTTTCAGTTGCAGAAATCAGAACTTACACCTATAGTTATACATTTCGTTATAGGTGTAGGTTAACTGGTTGAGAGCACTACGTTCAACTTTTGTTACACTGGGACTAATTAGACCGGGAACTACAGTTTAAAGCCGATTCCAAACGGCTACAAACATCCATGCCAACAGTGGGACTCGAACCTACAGGGTTTGAACTGAACGCCTGTTATAGGTGTAGTTTAGTAGACACGTTATGTTTGAAGAAACTTTATTAGTTTACAGACACGATACATTTAATCTTTTTTTCAGGGAGGATCTATAAACCAAATATCTTCGCGTTTTACATAATACGTTGCGTGATACCCAAATGTATTAGTTACGATAGATCAGTGACAATTAAGAACAGAGCAATAAGTTTTAGCCAGACCCTGATTTTCCATTAGGCCTGGTAGGCCCAGGCCTAGGAGCCCCCGAATGTTGGGGGGCCCCAAAAAATTTTAATTTTAAAAGGAAAAAAAATTCCCAATTCTATTTTTTTGAATTTTACCCTTTTTAATAACAATTTTTTTTATATATCCTTTCAAATTTGATTGATTGATTGATTGGGTCATCATATGTATAGTTATATGTATGTTATAGTGTATATAAGGGATTAATAAGTTTTTCTGGTTGCATTGTATTGGTGTTTTAATGATGAAGTTAATATGTTGTATTGCTTTTTGTTATTTGATAATGCTCTAGGCTTCTATGCTTCAAATAGCCAATTCTTGGTAAAATGGTACTTTCACAATGATTCATGATTATTTATTTATTTATTTATTTATTTTTTGTGTCAATTTTGGAAATTTTATGCCCACATCAATGTTAGGGGGCCCCCATCCCGAGTTGTGCCTATAGTCAAGAATTTTCTAAATCGGGCCCTGGTTTTAGCTTTCTACCCTTTCCCGCTACAGCTGGCTGTCTATTTTCCCTCTGCATTATAATATGCTGGTAATTCAACTTTATTTTTTCTTCTCAAACTTCAAGTTCTATTTTAATTGAAAAAGACGTGGATTTGTTTGGTGTTGCTGAGGATATATTTATACAGTGGAACCTCGATCTAGCGTTTTTCAAGGGACCTATTGCACTGAAGGATAAATGATGGAAAACGAGAAATATTATCTTTGGGACTGGATGAAGTAAACGACACATACGGGAAAACGATGATTCGGGGAACGAACGATCGAGGTTCCACTACATATATCCATCTTCTCCGAACGCGGCAGGCATTTATTTGTCTTGACGATATTCGCCCAACGACGCCGCGATATTTCGTTGGCTGCTTTAATATTGGAGCCCCACATAGGAGAGCCAAAAAGGCTGTTAGTGAGGGAACAGCACGGAAACATCCAAGCCTAAGTCGAGATTCGAACCCCAGCCCACTCCCTGGAAGCTAGTGACAGTAACCACTATGCAATGTGGGCGGCACAAGGAAATATATTTTAAATATCATTAATAGCAAGAAATTAGTCGCTCGAAGAACAGCCATAATATTATTAAAGCATAAAGCATTTTAATGTCAGATATTTGCAACGCACGTAATAAAGACACCTCTACAAATCAGTCTAGTCACATCCATTGTTTTCAATGTAAAGTTACAGCGATATCCTCGGAACTGGACCTCAACAAGCCATGATTGTTTCTTGAATGTTAACTGTTTAATATCTCAACTTGTACAGTTTTACTTTTTAAATTAAATTTCTTGTTTTTATCGGTTAAAGCAAATTATTATTTCTTTCGAAATTCTCATTAGGATATATTATTTATAACAAATATTTTTATCATTTTGCATAATCCTAGTTTGTAAAACAGAAATGTGAACTGTATTACAGCTCTTGCATTAATAATTATTTCAATTATTATGAAACAGATTTAAACGCAAAATTATAAAAAAGCATTGTGTATTTTTTTCATTATATATCTTCTTATATCTATATATATAAAAGAGCTTGTCTGTTTGTTTGTCCGCTATAGAATCATAGACTGTTTCACCCACCGGGACCAAATTCGGCACAGTTAATGTTTTTGACCCGAGAAACTTAAATCAGGAAAAACGAAATTTGGGGCTCAATTAGTTTTTTTAAAATTAATTTTTTAATGTTTTTTGTGCCCGATAGAGGTGCGTCTACCCCCTGTGGATTCCCCTCGACCAGCTGCGTTAAGAGGGGTGGTTTGAGGATGACGGAGGGGGGGGTTCAAATTCCTATGAGCGGGAGAAAGAGGGTTGGGAATGACCTTAAAATCAAACGAAGGTCCGCAGGCTCAAAGTTTCTTTCTTTCTTATTGTTTGTGTATCATTTCAGTAGAAACGTGCTAAGCGTATTCTGTCTGGCCAGATGAACATGAAGAGCGGGAGTGCAGCCCAGTATTTTTTTGATGGAATGCATGAAATATTTTATATCTATATATCTACCCGGGCAACGCCGGGCAATAATGCTAGTATATATA
Organism: Dolomedes plantarius; assembly: GCA_907164885.2. Classification (NCBI taxonomy): domain Eukaryota; kingdom Metazoa; phylum Arthropoda; class Arachnida; order Araneae; family Dolomedidae; genus Dolomedes; species Dolomedes plantarius. The sequence goes on along the minus strand of OU015495.1, from coordinate 183,461,934 downwards.
TATATATATATATATATATATATATATATATATATATATATATATATATAAGGGCCCGTTAACTGCAACTTGAACCCTCAGATTTATAAATCCCTCCTTGGACTAAAGATACTAATAAAACTGAGTAAATTAATAAATTTATAGACAACAGAAAGTCATTGTATTGAGGCTGTGATAACGAAATTTGCGAGGTAGACAATAAACTGTTTCTCGGATATTTATTTATTATTATTTTAATTAACAGCTGCGTTAAGTTATTTCTAAGGGAATTATCCCCAAATGTTTTGCTTTAATTTTGCCTCCTTTACTGTAATTTTAATGAATTTTAATAAATATAATTCATTAATAAATATGTACTTATATCGGACTTTAATCCTTATATTACTACAAAAAGCTATATATCATGGCGTTAAGGTGAGGTGTGATATGAATGTTATTACATAAAAAATTATAATGATAAATAAGCTTTAGAAGTGAGGTGGGAGAAAAGAAGCAAAGGTACAAGTTCAGGGTTGTTGTCTTGCGACTTGGCAGATAACCTTTCCCACCGTCCTACCTTCATTCACTGGTAGTTAAAATACCAGACTGCGATAGGGGAAAGTCTCGCATTCTAGGTCAACATTCTACTGACTATCACACCACTTAGAAGATCCCCGGGAATTTTGGAGTTTTTTTTTTTTTTTTTTGAGGGGGGAGGGATCGGTTGTTAGTCTTATTTTTTTTTCCTTTTTGAATGTTGCAAACGAAATGTTCAGGTAAAACTACAAAGAATTTCGTCGACATAATCATAACTATGTGAGACATAAATTTACCAAAACGAGTACTCTTCTTATTCTGTCATATCATTGAGCGAAAAAAAATAATCAAAAAGTCTTCTGCGGTGGCTCTTAAGCAATCTATTCCTCATAATAGTGCTCGTGGCCTATTGTGTATTGTTAATACAGTCGGACCTCTATTTAAGGAACCTCTATTTTGCGAACTTTTCCTTGGAACCAAGAACATTTTGCGAATTTCTTCGTAAAATAACCTCCAAATAGAGAAGTGCATTCTCTATTTAACGAACTTTTTCTTGTGATTCAATATTTTTTTCTCCATATTTCCCAAGATTAACATGTCTTTACCTGAACATTTCAAGCTTATTCTTTCTTTTAACACATTCCGACGCGGGTTGCAGTTTGAAGAAAATACGCCTGAAGGGGTATTTGGTGCATTGCAAAGATGAGAGACGTATTATGAGATAAAACACTTTTTCAAACAAAAAATTCAGACAAAATTAACAAACTTCACCAATAATTAAATTTAAGGACGTATGTGGTAATGTAAGCTTAAAATTACTTGTTATAATAAATGCGATAATGTCATTAAAATTCATTAATTGTAATATAATTTTTTAAAATGAAAATACAGTGTATTCCCGGACAATGTTTTGTTTTATTCTTGTTTTCCTTGCAGATTTCTGCTTGATGGGTAAGATATATAAAACAAATAGACATTAATTTTCAAAATAAAGGTGTGAGTAATTACTTTTATTAATAATATTTAGTGTTTATGAATTTAAAATCTGTCTTGCGTAGTTTAAAGTAGTTTAAAAGGTAAATCTCTATTTAACGAATTTTCCATATAACGAACTTTTTTTCGGGATTTACCGACTTCGTTAAATAGAGGTCCGGCTGTATTTTCTTTTACCAAAACTTGCACAAGAAAGGAATGACAAATTCCAAACAAAGGTATTCAACCCAGTGACATGTCAGTACTACTTACACTAGAATTACTGCTTATAAATCTATGAGTTCGCGACTTCGGGAGCTTAGAAATGGCAAGGTCTAACCACTCTATACACATAACCTTAAATGCCTATTTCTGGGTAGAAAGAAAAAAAACAACTACCTCATTAATCACGTGTTATAGGGTCATTAAAAACCGAGACTAAACTGTTACTGCTATTTTAATTTTGTTACTTTGGTATTTATACACTATGTTCAAAAGTATTAAATAACTTGGATCAGCATTATTTGTGATTTAAAAGAGGAAACAATCTTAAATTTTGCATGAACTTTCAAAAAGACAAATATTATGCTCTGTAGAATATTTAAAAATAACTTTATATGTCCTAGATTCATCCCATCCCTAAAACATTCATTTTGATAGTACTTACCATGATTTGCCCTTTTTTTTGTCGTTGTTTTGTATCTGAATAGAAATATCAGCATGGTGTTTGATCCCGCGAATTAATATGCAGGCATTATACTGCTAGTTAATGGAATTGACAATGGGTGACCCGACGGATGAAGGTGGTCTAATTTTACTTTAAGATAGTATACATAAAAGTGATTTTCTTGTTTCATAGCACTTTTCGATATCCGTGCGTTAAGCGCATTTTACTAGATATGCACACTGAAAAGGAAATGCCAAATGACACCTATCCAGCAGTTATCGGACATCCAGATTAGAGTGACAATTGTATGCTCCATAAGCAGTTTTACCCCGTGAGCGATGATTGAGATGAGATTAAATTTCAGAAATCAGTAGTTTCAACAGCGTGATATGTAAATGGAAACGAACTGTTTTGGGCTCTTGCTTTATGCGTGTGTGATGGCGCATAATTCATTTCAATCGTAATTGTCAGGTCAAAAAGAAATGAGAGCTTTTAAAAATGTCGGGAAACATTTCTCACGGTGGTGAAAGGACACGGTGGGTGATCTCCCACCTGACCCCCTTGCCCCAAGGCAATTAAGAATATGAGATACTTTAAAGAAATGAAAATTTAAAGTTTTGAATAGAATTATGCCGTACTCTTTCTTATAAAAAAAATTCAAGCAGGTGTTACGTTTTACCTTTTTTAAATACGGATATAATTAAATTAAAATAAATTGTTAAGATTTGCTAAAACTTGCATACACTCTTAGAGGTGATTAAATGAATAGTTGCATGAAACATATTAATTCACTTGCGTCGTGGTTAGTACATTTTAAAGACGCGGGTTGTGATAAGCAATAACCCATTAAAATAAAATATCTGGTTTACTGCTGATGCCCCTGCTGTAGAGGGTTGAATCACGAAAATTGTTTTAAATTAACTTGACAAAAATTCACTGAAAAGAAAGCTTAAATTTATACCAAAAATTAACATAATTTATTTGAGCGTTGTTCGACCATTAAGTTTACACTGCCTGTAGGGAAATTACATACTGAGGATACACTCTCCTCTAATTTTCATCATAATCACTTTTCATAATATAATTTAATTTAAACAAGTTCGCGTATGTGGCTGGTAACCAAAAATTTTAATTCATTGATAATTAAGTTAAATAAAATAAAAAAAATTAAGGAAAAACATCGTTATAGCTGCAGCGAATAAATAAATAAAAGGGGGACGGTCTTCATTAGCTGAATTAACAAGGGCATGGGCCAGCAGGTCTTGTCATGGCTATGGAGTCTTTCTCCCCTTCCTTAGACATCTGGGCTCCGCTGAGGCAACACCATCTTCATCTCTGGAACTCGCATCTCTGGGCTAGTAGAGTTGAGGGCTGCTCCACTTTTCAAAGTCGCCGGTTGAGAGAGAGAGAGAGAGAGAGAGCGTGACCTTCGAAACCCAGGCCTCACAACTAGGTAGTGACGTCACGCTACTGGGATCTTTCCCGTGCGTCCTTACTGATCCAACTCCCGAAAGCAGTGTGCAATATAGCATTGTTTACATAATTCTTTGAGAAAATTATTTGTACTTACAAGCTTTTTAATGAATTGTTTCATTCATAAAAAAGGTGGAGAAGCAGCTTAGTGGAATATTGAAATTAATAGTTTGCAAAAGTTGAAAATTTAATGTTATTTAAGGAAAAATTTAAACAACCAAAATATTCAAAATTCAGCTAGAGTACTCATTTTAGCATAGTAAAATCATTAAATCTTGATTGTTTCGAAGATTTTGTAGGTCACGGAGAGAGAGAGAGAAAGCAGATAAAACTAACTCCCCCCTCCAAAATTCTCCTCTCGATGACCTTCTCACCCCTCTGTATGGCTACGCGTGGGTGAAAAGAGGGCGTCTTCGCTCCTTGATTTTAAAAAGGAAAACCGGACCACCAGAATTTGAGGGACTTGGATTATAAAATAATAGGCTGTATAGTATTTTTTTTCTCAAACTTTGGTCTTGCATCAAATCGGGATTTTCTTTTTAAAACTCTGGGACTAAACGCGGCGCTTGTCTATGTCCGGCGTATCCATGCGCCTACCCCTCATCAAAACGGTTGTTTCGCTTATCTCTTGGCCAGCTGCAAAAAAGGGGTTGTTTCTTGAAATGGATACTTTTGTTAATCCCTTTATCCGGTGTAGTTCTGGGAATGTGCTGCGAAACACTGCAAAATGGCGAAGAGTTCGTGGATCGATTACTTTGCCCTACCAGCCCAGTTTAAACAAGGGCATGGATATTTGGAGAAGTGTAGTTGTCGTTGTAAAGATTAAGCAGTCATAATTAACAAAAGCTTTAATTATAGCAAAATCGTAAAGCCGTTGACATTACACTTCACATATAAAAACTCGGCTACAGGCTTCGTAGCGTTACATTGATTTTACAAAATGTTCCATCGGAACTCACACGTGCGTCAAGTACGAGAGTTGTACAAACAGTGAATTCGTTCAGTGTCTTACTAGACTGTAGTTCGAAGTTCGAGTTATGGCTGTAATTACCTCAACTGTGTGTGCGAGCATGGGCTGCTGTGATTGGCTGAACAGCCGATGCCACAGATCCATTATAGAAGAAAATTCACTATTAATTGAAAAAACAAAAATAAAACACTCTAAAATTAATAATTAAATATGTTGAATATTTACCAGCCACAAAAAAAAAATAATATACCAGCCGCTTTAACAAGTAAAAGAATAAAATGCAAAATGTCACAGTCATATCTAGTTATTTAAAGTTAAGGAATCAAATATTAGTGCTTGCCGTGATCCAATATTTTAATATACTCTCATGTTACCTCCCATTATCAGAAAAATTGCGCACTTTTTCTAATAATCTTCAGTAATAATTCAGCAATTAAGAATTGGATCGCCGCTAGTTGGAACAAGTTGAGTAGAGGTATACAGAGTTTTAACAATGCAAATATATTTAAAGACAGACATTACAACACGCGTTATTTATTAATTATATCCTATAATATTAATTATTAAGTGTGTTTTACCTACATCACACAGGCATTCTCATCCTTCTCCTAATTTCCTCTAAGATAGATCAAAGCTGCTTGCTAAACGAAGACTGTTTATTCTTTATTTCTTTTCAGCTTTCTCTTTTGATGCAATTGATCTTTAAAAAATCTTAAACAAAGTGATTCTGTTGTCTTTTAATATAAAAAGTTATATTTATCATAATGATATATTTAGTTCATTATATTATATATTAATAGTCTAATACTGCTCTTATCAACCGTTTCTATTCAAAAGGCGATATCTTAACAGCTATCTCCTTCAACTCCTTTATTATCGAGAGATATATTTAGTATAACAAATATTCTGCTACTCCGGCTGGTAACGGACTTCCTTTGTGGCATCTGTTTGTCAGAGGTTTTACTATACGTATATAACTTCTTTCGCTTTAAAAAAACACCGCTCTTTAAAAGAAATCATACGTGACCAAATCCTTCTAGAAAGCTTGAATGCTTAGAGATAAATGATGAAATTGAAGGAAGAATGGATTGCGTCGAGCACATCTTCTTAGGCTTTGCAAAGATCTTAACAGCAATATAAGGCAGTGTCGCAATACTGACGTTACACCAGCGAGATCGTGGTGTATATTGCTTATAAATAATTCAAAGACTTTTAACAGCTCATAACCCAATACCTATTTATTTGGAAATGACACGTGTTTGCATTCGAGTCCTTCTTCACTTGTTGACAGGAAGAAGTGTTAATGGTTTTTTTATTAGTTTAAAATATAGTTATTTTTTTTTAAAAAAACTAAGAAACACATATTTAGTTAGGATAAGCCAAGAAATTCTAAAAGCACACATTTGCCTCTCACACACTTTTTAAAAAATACTTTATATATATAAAACAGTTCCGTAACTGACTCACTGACTGACATACAACACACAGACCAAACCGCTGGACCTAAAGGGCTGAAATTTTGCATGGCGATTCTTCTTATAGTGTAGGGGTGCACTAAGAAAGATTTTTGAAAAATTCTTCTTAGATTTTTTTAAAATTAAATTTTTAAGCTGTTTTAGTAATTTTTTTTAAAGTTTGCATTTAAAATAATAATTTAAGGGTTATAAAATTTATATCACGAGAAAGATCATAAAAATTCCTTTAAAATGAGATCTTTTGCGGACCTCTACCTCCTTTTTCTGATTTTTGGTGAATTTTTAAAGATTAATTTTTAGAATTTAATTTATTAAATGCTGATCACGTGATTTCTTTATCTGGTACTTTAAATAAATTTATCGTCACGTGCATAGTAACGAAATAGACAAAAAATATTTTTTTTCTTGCTAATGCGGCAGACGATTGCACATTATCCAAAAAAATCTATACTTATATATAAAGAGAGAGAGCGATTTTGTACGTGGAGGGTAATCTTCAGAACCACTGTACCTATTTGAAAAATTCTTTCACTGTTTGAAAGGTACATTATTCCAGATGGACATAGGCTATATATTATGTATATCTGATCAGTAGAAATAAAGTTAGGGGCTTAATCCTAACAATCTCCATTGTTTCCGCTACTGTCTTCTACCACTTTTTGTTCCGAAGATTTCAACGATCCTTATCGTGGTGCTATCGCGGTGGGCTTCTGTTCTGACGCTAGCGGTTCGAACCTAGCCGTTCTCCGGAACGCCTTTTTCTTTTAAAAAATTTATTTTAATTATTAACTAACATAAAATTAATTTAAGGTATTATTTAGGTTATTAAGGTAAAAAAAGATTTGCAATTTATTGGCTATCAACTGGAAATTTATTGGTATAATATTTTGTTCAACCCGGACAAAGTCGGGACAGGCCACTAGTATTAAAATAAAGTAAAAGATATGTTCCTCAAACTGTACTATATTAACTGTACTATATTCTTTAGTATGTCCTATTAGATTTAATTTCAATTTTTTTTTTGCTTTTTTTGCCATTAATTGCATACATTGACCATTGTATTTAATTTGAATGTACTCCGTAGCGAAGTTCGGGTTTTCAGCTAGTATATATATATTTTCTTTATTCTTACAAACCTTAATTTCAGGTAAGATGGAGATCTTCACCGCAGTAGTTATTATCGTCTTCACTTACATCACTGGAAACATTATCAAGTGGGCAATACAGCGTCACTATCGTCTTAGATTGTTTGAGAGGTATGGGATTCCTGGACCAAAGCCTTCATTCCTGTCCGGTAACATGGACACTCTGAAATCAGAACCCACGCCTAATGGTATTATCACCAATTGGCTCAAGCAGTACGGGGACGTATTTGGATTTTATATAGGAGAAATTCCCCAAGTAATTGTCAAAGACTTGGATATGCTTAAACAGGTAATTATGCATTAATAAGTTATGTATATTTGCATTGCTTTGTTCTCACGCATTTTTAAAAAAAATTTCTTAAAATTACTGACACAATAAAAGTAATAAATTGATTATTTTTGATGTAATTTCAGTTAAGAGTGGTTACATTTGTTGGAAACTACAGATAAATATAATTTCCTTTCTTGAGTACATTTTAAGAGCCTTTTTCACAAATAACTCAATGAATCAAGAGAGACCTTGTATATATTCTCCGTTACCAGCGCAACCAGCTTAATATTATGACACGCCTAAAACAGTTCTGCTGAAAAAATATCAGATACAGGTTCGTATAAGCCGAAAAAACTGCTTAAGTCTGTTAGGTCATAAATAAGGTCAAAAGAAATAAAGAATAATTATGAATAATTTTTCAAAATATTATTAAGAATATATATATATGTATATAAATGGATGTATGTGTGTATGTATGTTTGTATGTTCCAGCATCACTCCTGAACGCCTGGAGCAATTTCAACCAAACTTGGTACACATATCACTTACAACCTGGAAAGAAACACAGAGGGGGGGGGGACACCCCAAGCACCCCTAGGAGGGGCAGGGGGCACATGTAAAAGTAATCGAAAACGACTGATATTATTCTCGAATCCATAGTTTTCGGGGCCGTTGAGATTGATAGTGACACTCCCGATGCCATTTAAGTGCAAGTTCAGCCCCCATCGGCATTGGGGGAGGTGAGAGGGGAAGAAGGGGGAATATTAAATGTCCTATTTGAAAGGCGGGCACTTTAAAATTGTTTCGAGGGCACCTTGGTGACCGCGTTGCCGACCCCTGCTCTATATAATACTTGTTTCTGAGAATTATTTGTTTAACTATAAGGGAAGAGAGAACATCCCAGAAACCTTGATAATATTCATAACACTATTCCACACTATATTTTCTTTCACAAGCTGGTAGTTAAATTATTTCACAATACTGCCAATTAAAACTCACCAAACTTTATTTAGAACGTGAACATATGAACAGTTTACGTTGATTTTAGGCCCTCAGACCCCCCCCCCCCCCCCAAAAAAAAAAAAAAAAAAAAAAAAAAAAAAAAACACGTTTAAAGAAATTACCTATTTTTTTTATTATGCTCATATTGTTTCCAAGACTGAAAATCATGAGATATAGGGTTTTACTAACATGAAATTTTTTATCAATTTTCTTAAATTTCGTTCTTCTGAAAATGGAATTCCTCTACTCTTTTTCTCTATTCTGTTCATATAACGAAACTTTTCATCACGTTTTTCTTTCGCAGATAATGATTAAAGATTTTCATTCGTTTTCGAATAGACCGGAAATGTTCTTGGACGTTTGGCCTCTGAACCACACAATAATATATCTGACTGGCAAACGGTGGAAAGAGGTGAGGTCCATTCTGACTCCAACGTTCAGTTCGGGAAAAATCAAACTAATGACGAATATCATTGAGAAAAAGGTAAGATCTAATCTCTAATAAGTGCCGTATTACTCATTGTAATAATTGGTAAAATTTCGGTGTAACTTCAGTACGCACTTCGATGTCTGTCGGGAACGAATAACATTGATACAAACATTCGTAGTTCGTTGAACTTGGAACTGGCGGTGCTCGGTTCGAATCCTGACGAACGCCATTAAATATGTAAACTGGAAAGTCCTTCTATGAGGTCAAAGAGGGTGGGAGAAGGTTTGAGCCGCCCCGAATGTCGTCTCTGAAGGTGCTCGGTCAAAATCGAGGTGGCACCAGGGGATGGTGTTGTTTCACTTATACGGTGCCTCCACTGGAAGCAACCAACGTTTCTGGCGGATTATGTCTTCAGTGACAAGTGCCCCGCATTGGCAAACAACAAACAGTATACATTGTACTTTTAAATCTGGTTTGTAGGTCACCTTTCGGATTTGACTGAAATAACCGTACATGTGCGGTTTAAAAAACTTCCAAGCGTAGAATGATATTGGGATAAAACACTAGCACATCTAAGCCATGATATTTTGCAAATAACTTCCATAATGCAAATTTTAAATCACTACAGTATATCAAACATTTGGGGTCCAACCATTAGTAAAATATTGCAATGTAGCCATGATGAAATAGAATTTTTAAAAAAAGAACAAATGTAATAAAATTTGCTATTAAAATAGTTGCAACCAATGTGGACAATTATTGTAACTATGTCGACACTAATTGTAACTGATGTCGACAATAATTGTGCTATGTCGACACCCTTGATTAGCTCCCTCTAAGTTAGCACCAATTTCCTGAAAATAAAATCATTTTGCTCCAAGCAAACGATTAATCTTTCAGCTGACAGGCGGCAGCGATAAAATTTGAAAGATAAGGTCTATCTTTCAGCTAAATTTAATAATGAATATACTAACAAACACAAGTAAAAATTCCCATATTTCGTTTTCCGTGGCCAGATGTTATCTAAGCTTGTTTCTGTTTCTATCCATAACTGGGGAACCGTATTTTTGGAAATAAAGCACTCTAGTTCACCTTTTTTTGCTGTGCTAAGTAACGGACAATCAAACCTCGAGGTTTAACACGGTATTGCTGAGAAATATTTTCCCCTCTTTCAGGTTGACACGACACTTGAAGTAATATCCGAGCATGTCCAGAAAAACGAAATATTTGATATGTACGAGTTGGTGCAAGGTCTCACTTTGGATGTGATAGCAGACTGTGCGCTGGCGATGAAGACTCATTGTCAGAAAAATCCTAATGATACGTTCCTCGTAGCTGTAAGTATTCTTCGCATGCTGAACTGACATTATGACTAATGCTGGTTAAAAATGGTTAATAGTAAACATTTCAGGCGCTGACATTCGAATTTCAATGTTCGCACTGTTTAAAATATCATTGTATACTTCTGCATTAAATAATCTTACAAATATAATTTGTTAGCCTTTGATACATTAAATATATATCTGTTAGTCAACAAAGTGTAATATATACTTATTGCTTTATCACATTTTTAACTCAATTATATAAGATACTAGGCCTCGCACTTCATTTTTTTTTTTTTTTTAATTCTAGGTGCGTGATTTCTTTCGTTTTGCCCACAACCGAGCTGTTGAATATGCAATCATGTTCCCTTTCGTCAAATCCATCATGACCTTCATCAGCAATTTTATGAGAGGTGGTCAGATGACAGCCATTATTGTTGACCATGTGAAGACAGCAATAGAAGAGAGAAGGAAAGACCCTAGCATAAAAAGCCTAGATATATTGCAAATGATGCTAGATCATGGTGAAAATGGTAAATATGTTGCAAAATGTATCCTGTAACGAAGAGAGCATTAATGATAGATTATTTAGTTTAAAATTAAGATTTGCTAAAGAGGTTTCAGTCATAATAAGGCCAATATACAGTCAACATAAAGATAAGATTTCACAATAATTATAGACATGGAATTTTTATGGCACAGGTAGGCCCTGATTTTCCATTAGGTCCAGTAGGCTGGGGCCTAGGGGTCCCCGAATGGTGGGGGCCCCCAAAAAATTTTAATTTTAAAAGGAAAAAAAGGAACAATTCCCAATTCAATTTTTTTAATTTTACCTTTTTTAATAGCAATTTTTTTATAATATCCTTTCAAATTTGATTGTTTGATTGGTTCATCATATGTATAGTTATATGTATAGTTTTTGGAGAAGTGTAGTTGTCGTAAAGATTAAACAATCATAATTAACAAAAAATTTAATTATAACAAAATCGTAAAACCGTTGACATTATACTTCACATATCAAAAACTCGGCTACAGGCATCGTAGCGTTACATCGATTTTACCAAATGTTCCATCGGAACTGACACGTGTGTCACGTACGAGAGTTGTACGAACAGTGAAAACGTTCAGTGTCCAACTAGACTGTAGTTCGAAGTTCGAACTATGGCTGTCATTACTTCAACTGCATGTGCGAGCATGGGCTGCTGTGATTGGCTGAACAGCCGATGCCACAGTACTCCCCCCCAAGTACCAAAGGTACGAGACTTAAAGGAACCTGGGGTTGAATCTGACCTTTCTTCCGGCACGCGTCACAGTAACTGGTGTAGGCGTAGCCACAGGTTTGGGAGGAGATTCCCCTTGCGACTGTCTTGAAGCCGATGAAGGTGTGACTTTACCTGTCGAAGTGGACACGGTTTCAAGTTCTGTGAACGCTGGTTTTAGGCGATCAATGTTGATGACCGTCTTTTTTCCGTTCACCATTAGTCTGAAATGTTTTGTGGTACGGTCGAGAATTTGGTATGGTCCGTCGTATGGCGGTTGGAGAGGTTTCCGTACCGCATCATGACGGACGAACACATGTGTGCAGGTCGCTAACGCAGGGTGCACAAAGGGTTTCGAGTTGGCGTGTGCCGATGTCTGATCTGGCGATAGGTCTTGCATTTGTTTTCGGAGTCGTTGCAAAAATTCTGCCGTACCAATGTCGGTTTCAGTAGATGGCACAAAAAATTCGGCTGGCATACGAATTGTCGACCCGTATACCAGTTCGGCAGTGGTGCATTGGAGGTCTGGCTTGAATGCGGATCTTAGTCCGAGAAGAACTAAGGGTAAAGATTCAGTCCAGCGGTTGTTTCCTTTACATCGTAGAGCTTGTTTTAACGAGCGATGGAAACGTTCTACGAGACCGTTGCTGGCAGGATGGTATGGTGTTGTTCGGATTTGTTTGAAGCCTAGCAAGGTCGACAGTGAGGAGAACAAAGAATATTGGATCTGTCTTCCTTGGTCCGTTGTGATGGTGGAAGGGACTCCAAAACGTGCAATCCAGCCTGAGAGAAACGTGCGAGCCACAGTTTCAGCGGACATATCCGGAATGGGAAACGCTTCAGGCCAACGGGTAAATCTGTCAATACAGGTTAACAGATAGGTAGAACCTTCAGATTGAGGCAGGGGACCGACCAGATCGAGGTGAACGTGATCGAACCGTTTTTCTGGCACTAGGAAGGGTTGGGGTGGGCTCTTAGTATGTCTCAGCACTTTCGATCTTTGACATGGAATGCATGCACGGGTCCATTCGGTGATGTCGGTGAGCATTGCAGGCCAAACGTACCGCTGCTGGATCAGCTTCTTCGTGGCGCGGATTCCAGGATGTGCCAAATTGTGAAGTTTCTGGAACACTCGCTGCCGAAAGGATTTTGGCAAAAATGGGCGAATTGTTCCCTGCGAGGTATCGCAAATTATGTCCGACTGTCCATCAATCTTCAGGGGCTGTAGTTTGAGGCCACTGACTTTCGGGTTTTCCAAGATTGTCAGCAATTCGTCGTCTATTTTCTGTGCTTCTGCCAGAGAAGAAAAATCGATGTCGGAAGGTGCGGTGATGTCGTTGATGCGTGACAAGCTGTCAGCAACAACGTTGTCGAGGCCTTTTAAATGCACGATATCCGTCGAAAATTGAGCAATCAGGTCCAACTGTCTGAGTTGTCTAGGAGAGAGGTTGGAGTTTTTCGTAAAAGCGAAGGTCAGTGGTTTGTGATCAGTTAGGATTTTAAATTCTCTGCCCTCGAGAAAAGGTCGAAAATGTTTGACGGCGGCGTAGATAGCTAAGAGTTCGCGATCATACGTGCTGTAGCGTAATTCTGGTGAGGCTAGCTTTCGCGAGAAGAAGGCGAGAGGTCTGATGCCTTCGAGAGTCTCAGCCTGCAGGACAGCGCCAATGGCTGTGTCTGAGGCGTCGGCAATGAGAGAAAGCTTGTATTGCTCTGCATGATATGCTAAGGTGGCAGCATGAGCCAGGTCGTCCTTGCATTTCTGAAAAGCTTGGATGGCGTCATCCGACCAGGAAATTAATCGCTTGTCGTTTTTCTTACTGTCCTTGAGATAGTGGGTCAGAGGGGCTTGGCGTAGCGCTGCTGATGGCAAGAAACGTCGGTAAAAATTTAGCATTGCTAGAAAGCGTCTGAGTTCTGCAACTGTTTTTGGCTGAGGAAAAGAAGTGATGGCTTCCACTTTCTCTGGAAGTGGACGGACGCCGTCTGCTGTGATAAGACATCCCAGGAACTTCACCTCCTTCATCCCGAAGACACACTTTGAGGGATTTAGAGTAAGGCCGAAATGTTGCAATCTGGAGAACACCTCCTTCAGGTGAGTTATATGCTCTGCTTCGTCGGCCGAACAAATCAGGATGTCGTCCAGGTAGGCGATGCAGAAATCGAGGTCTTGGAGGATGCTATTTATGCATCGCTGGAAAGTCTGCCCGGCATTTCTCAGACCGAATGGCATGGAAACAAATTCCCAAAGGCCAAAGGGTGTAGTCACGGCTGTCTTCGGCACGTCTTCCGGAAAGACAGGAATCTGATTGTAAGCACGGGTAAGGTCGAGTGTTGAGAAAATTCTCTTTCCAGCCAGCATCTGCGTGCAATACTGAATATGTGGGACCGGATACCGATCTGGCACAGTAGAAGCGTTCAGCCGTCGATAATCGCCACAGGGTCTCCAATCACCAGACTTTTTTAGTACCATATGGAGAGGACTCGCCCATGGACTTTTTGAGGGGCGGACGATGCCCTGCTGCAACATAAACTGAAATTCTTCTTTCGCAGATTTAAGAAGTGACGGACTTAGACGTCTCGGCTTGGAGAAAACTGGAGGGCCGGTTGTTTGTATATGGTGATAAATCTCAACTTTAGATTTGGCTTTAGTCAAGCTCGACATGCCTATGAGCTCAGGAAAGTCTGACAGAAGTTTGTGATAAACGGAAGTCGGTGTGAGCATTAAAATACTTTCGGTGGGTTCTTTAGAGATCTGCCCAGGGGTTGAAATGTTCGTGGCAAGATCGAGGAGTCTGCGACGTCGGACGTCTACCAAAAGGTTGAAATGATTTAGGAAATCTACACCGATAATAGCAGTGGAAACATCAGCAACAATGAATGGCCAAGCAAAGGGTCTTCGGAGACCTAAGTTTAGCGTGAGAAGCTTGGTGCCATACGTCGCTATCGAAGAGTTGTTGGCTGCGTATAAGGTGAGTTTTCCTTTTTCAGACTTAAGATTTTTAGGACGGGGGGTGACGGAGACATCGGCACCCGTATCAATGAGGAATCTCATATTGTTCTTATTGTCGGCCACATAAATACGAAAATTGCTGCGGTCGGCCATGGCGGCCACCTGGGACCGCGTAGCTAGTTTCCCTGAGTTTTGTAGTTGCATGGTTGTCTACACTTAAGGGCTTCATCACCAAATTTCGAGTGGTAGAAACAGATTTTGCTGCCTATGGCGCGAAGTGCTACGAGAGCGAGAACGCCAGTGTCTGCCATAAGAGCGCTTGTGTTGATGCGATTTTTCTGCAGACAGACGGGCAATCTGTTGAGTTAAGGCATCAATCTGTCGCTGTAGAGCTAAGTTAGCGTTTGCCTCTTGTTTTACAGCCTGCACTTGGAAAGTGGGTAAAGACGGCTCATGAATTTTATCAGCCATCTTGGCCAAATTAGGTAGTGGCTCCGAGTTGACGGCCAGAATTGCCTGCGTTTGGCTGGGCAATCGACTAAGCCAAAGAGTTTTTAGAGCCGTGTCTCCGAAGTTGGAGTCTGCTAAGTCTTGCATCTTAGCGAGCAACTGTGATGGTCGCAAATCACCTATCTGAGTGTCTTGCAACAAATGGTTCAGACGAGCGGTTTCAGATTCGGCAAAATGTGAAATCAGTCTCTGCTTGAGTGTGTCGTATTTGTTCTCAGCCGGGGGATGTCGGAGAAGATCCCGGAACGATTGCAGAATACCCGTATCGATTGCCGAAATAGCCGTATAGAATTTGGTTTCATCGTTAGTGACCGCGCCTAGCCTAAATTGAGCTTCAAGCTGAAGAAACCAGGTTTCAGGGTCTTTCGGCCAGAATGCGACAGGTTTAACTGCGACGCGTGCCAGTTCGGGGGTATCAGCCATATTTTCAGGTAGTGCCATGCCAGATGTGAACAATACAAGATAGTATATTCAAAATAAAATAGAATCGAAAATGGCTATACACAATACTTAATATGAGCAAAATATAAAAATGAAAATATAGCAGAAAATGGCAATTCACAATACTTTAAAAGATGAGTAAAATATGATACTAAAATGAATTATCAGTAAAATACATAAATGAAACACAATATTACGAAAAATCACACTTTGCACAGTAATGGCGATGCGGCTAGTATGTAGAAGGAAACGGCATGTTTAAAAAAATTGTCATTAAAAAGTCAAATTTTCAGTTCGTTGCTAGTTTGAAAGTTTTTTCTTTGGCAGAACAACATTCTTAGGTGAAAGAAATAAATGGAAAGGGCTTACCATGAGGATCGATGAGAAGACGTGAACATAGAGTATATCCAAATAATTACCGAGAATCGATAGAACACACAACATAAAAGTGAAAATTCACAATTTCTTCGTGCTATGAAGCACCACACACAATCTTCGTGCAATATAGCACCACAAGCGAGATTTCGAGCTAGTTAGCACCGCACACACAATCTTCTGTTTCGTCGTTGTCACGTGCTCCGGAGAAAATCACTCGTCTTGGGAAAACAAAGGAACACGTGGTCGAGAATTTTTAGAAATTCGGCGTGGAAAAAAAAAAATATTTCAGCGAAATAAGCTTTTAAAATGCATAAGCCGTCTGCATACGCTGCTTCTGCACATCCAAATAAGAATACTCGCTGGCCGCTGCGAGGATGTAAGTAGATTCCTGTTCGCACGTGGGACGTAACATTAAGATGCCGGAAAAAAAACGAAGTTCTTCACAAGGGTCACCATTTTGGAGAAGTGTAGTTGTCGTAAAGATTAAACAATCATAATTAACAAAAACTTTAATTATAACAAAATCGTAAAACCGTTGACATTATACTTCACATATCAAAAACTCGGCTACAGGCATCGTAGCGTTACATCGATTTTACCAAATGTTCCATCGGAACTCACACGTGTGTCACGTACGAGAGTTGTACGAACAGTGAAAACGTTCAGTGTCCAACTAGACTGTAGTTCGAAGTTCGAGCTATGGCTGGCATTACTTCAACTGCATGTGCGAGCATGGGCTGCTGTGATTGGCTGAACAGCCGATGCCACAAGTTCATTATATGTATGTTATAGTGTATATAAGGGATTAATAAGTTTTTTTGGTTGCATTGTATTGGTGTTTTAATGATGAAGTTAATATGTTGTTTTGCATTTTGTTATTTGATGATGTTCTAGGCTTCTACGCTTCAAATAGCCAATTCTTGGTAAAATGGTTCTTTCACAATGATTCATGATTATTTTTTTTTTGTGCATCAATTTTGGAAATTTTATGCCCACATTAGTGTTAAATCGGGCCCTGGGAAGAGGAGCTGATTTACATAGTTCGTCGCATTAAATTCCTCATGGAGCTCATCCTTAAAGTAACACATACTATTATTCATAGAATTATTAGATAATTAACTGTCCTCAGGCCAGGTGACTAGGCCAGGTGATAGCAGTGTTAAAAACAGTTAATTATATAACTGAAAATTTAAAACTGATGAAATTTCCAAAAATAAGCTGTGGGAAGAATTATATTGATTTCTAAAATAAGACGAAAAAACACCTAATGCTTACTCGATGATGTTTAGAAAAGTTTTTTTTTTACCCGGAGAGTTTCGTTTTGGTATTTGGATCATTTGCATATATCTAATAAAACATCCTGGAATGAGGTCCAAATTTAAACACAAAATCCATTTATGTTTCATTTACTCTTTACCTAGACTCTGTCCAAGCTAAGCGGGGCTTGGGTTGGTGACCTAGTCTAACACAATTACAGTGTTAGTACTTACGGATTACAATGACCCTAAATTCACTTGAATCCGCGGGACTGCACGCTGCGACTCGTGTTTTCAGCCAATTTTTTCCGTATGTCTTCGGATTGGGTCGGCGTAACTTTTTGGATTACTCTTTACTTGGAACCTCACAGCCTGAAAGTGATTTACGTATTTTTTATTTATAATTTTGAGCATTATAGAAGGTTTTCATATATTTGTCATCAGAAAGAAAAGGTCTAAGAATCTCAACCGCCTACTTGGAAAAATGCGTGGTTGTTTGTCGAGACCATCATTATTCACTTGTAATTTGCATGCTGTCGATAAGCAATGCTTTTACTCACTCTTTTTCACAGTACAAAACAGTAAAAAAGCATGATTTATCATTCATGAAGTAATAGCTAGTGAGGTCAACTTCAAAATTTTCCGTTTGGGACGTTATGTAAGCGCTTAGATCAGGGGTCCCCAACTTTTTTGTACCTAAGAGCACATTCTAGAATACCGGTTGGACGGCGGGCACCATTTATTTTTTCAAGGGGAATTTATAGCTGGACATGGTTAATAATACATACACATAATGTACAAAAAAAAACATTTAATTCCAAAAATATAATTTAACATAAAAAAAATTATTGTTAATATTCTTGTGTAAAATAAATGATTACTAAATAATGCATACAACATCTGTACAAAGTATAAAAATTCTTTATAAAAAGCGCAATTTCTACTTTTGTATGGTTAATCATTAAAAAATAGAAAACTTTTACATAGTATTTTATTGAAAACTGAAATCACACGTAAAACGATCGGCGGGCATAGGGTTGGGGACTTAGATGATTTCGGATTATAGACCGTTTTGGATATCGGATTTTTGGATAAGAAATACTTGACTTTTATTAACCATAGGGACATTGACGAACAGAAGAAGCTTTCGATGTCCTCCTAGTTTCAGTTTTTTTCTAGAGATAAAATTACTGTTTTGCCTTAGTTCTTTCTCTAATTTGATATAATTTAAAATTTTGATTTAGAAATAACTGGTTATGGCCATCACTTTACCGATCATCGAGTAATTATATATTTTTTTATAAACTAACGTGTTCAAAAATATCTTTTGTTGCTGTTTATTTTGCTTTCGATAAATTTTTATAAAGGATTTATATTAAGTTTTCTCAGTTTGAATTTCCTAACTATATTTATCTTTATTTGTTGTTTTTTTTTATCTATATTAAACTTAATAGAGTCACGAAGCTTTATTCAATCTGCTTTTTTGTTGATCTGCATCTATCATGTTTTTACTTATCAGAGTTATTTTGCCTTTATATGAACTGATAACGCATATTGCGACAATAACTGAAAGTGTTTTTACTCTTTTTTTTTCGTTGTTTTATCGTTACCTTTAGAATTGAAATTTTTATAGATTAGTGACTCAGCAGCATGACAGAGCTATTTTTAAGTTGTTGGTGCAAGAGCAGCGGGCCAGTGATCTGAAAGTCTCTGGTTCGATGTTCGTCTCTGACAAAATCCACCGCCGTGTGGGCTAATGGCGGCTGGTGCACGTAATATCTGTCATGGCTGCAACGTCCTCCAAGTTCTCAAAATTTACCTCTGGAGATGCGATGTCAAGTGTACCAGTCTCGTCACTTGACTCGGTTCAAAATTACGGGACCGGTCCGTTAGCCAAGTCGAACTTCGACCCTTGTGGTGCTAACTTAAAACCGGAGCTGCATTACTCAGCCCAATAGCCTACAATGGCATTGATCTGATGTTGTTGTCGGTCAAGGGGCATAAGCAACAACAATAACAACAAGTTGTTGGTCATTTAACATGGTAATTTAACGTAGGATTATGTTCCTCCATAACGGTCCTCCGGAAAACAAAATTTCAGACGCTAAAACCGTCCGTCCTCGCGAGTTATAATTTTCGCAGCGCGCTAAACCCAGTCTGTATCGCTTGGGCAATCAGTAAACAGTTAAACTGAAAAGTACCAAAATGCATGAAAATTTATATATATATATATATATATATATATATATATATATATATATATATATATATATATATATATATATATATATATATATATATATATATAAATATATATATATATATATATAAATAAGAATAAGATGAAAGAGAAAACCAGTAATAGCTCTAATATATATATATATATATATATATATATATATATATATATATATATACATGTATACATAACTCATACATACACATGTACAAATAAAAGAGATAAGCAACGATAAGTAATCCTACGTTAATAACCCGCGGTAGTTTCGTTAGACTACCTGAAATTTTTTTTTTATCCTAATTTCTTTGGTAAACTTAAGACATCCCGTTTAACGAAATCACTCCGATATTAACGGATTAGTGTACAAAAGATTTTTGCCTACAGTATTCAGTATTCGGGAATTTCTCATTCTTAACTAATCAGTAAATCTATATTGATTCTAAGTTACGGGATATTTTAAAATATGTGTACGTGAATACAGTAGCACGTCATTTCTGCTTTTCTCTGTTATACGTTTTTCTTTATATGTGTATTTCTAAATCCCTGAATCGTTTCAATTTGAAATAGTGCTTGCTGAGTAACCTCATTTATTCGTTACTTATCTCAATTTAAATTTCGTTTATTCTGTATCTTCCTTTGATGCGAGAAAATGAAAATTGTGTTTTTCTCATAGAATAATCATTTTGATACAAGCAGATTCTCTGCGATTTCAAGTGTAATAAGTAATGTTTCCGGTGCGTTAATTTAAGATAATTTGTATGAAAGCATGAAAATTTGTTAAGTAACACGAAGATAGTGAAAAAACAATTTTTCAATTCTCTCTCTCTCTCTCTGGAATATCACAGTGAATCGGCATAAGAAACTATTTTTTGGTAAAGAATAAAAAATTCAAAATTTTCCGTTGGTTAAATATCATTTCAGTCAAGATATTGAATATATTTCGGATAAATTTTAATTCATATAAATATATAAAAAATGTTAGATTTTGAAGTGTCATTATTTTTTGTAGTGTAGCCTAGAAAACTGAACATCAGTTTGATAAATAACGTAATAAAAATAAGATACGTGTCGTCAAATCGTCGGTGTCTGTAAAAAGGACGAATATATATCTGTGTACCGGAGGTAAAGGACACCAAGTCCATTTCTTAAAAGTAGACCGTTTAGCTTTATTCCTTCATTTTTTAGCAATATTTTCAATAGAGAAAAGCTGTTACGCAAATGTTTATACAGAAGAGACCTTGCCCATTGAAAATTGCACCATGTCCTATCATTGTGTCGAGGTAAAAAGCAATAAGTGGATTTCTTTAGGCTCTCCTGTGAAATTCAAACATTGTGACATAGTGTTCTATACCTCCGAGGTACATATATATATATATATATATATATATATATATATATATATATATATATATATATATATATATATATATATATTCGCCCTTTTTACAGAACACCGACGAAATATGAGGATTTTTTTAAATATGTTTATTTTCGTATAGTTTTACTTTAGAAAATACTGTATAGGTAAAACAAAGGTAAGACATCATTTAGGCATCAAGTAGGTAACAGTAAGGCATCATTTTTAATTCTTTTAACGTAATCAATTTTAATTCGATTTTTCGTCGTCGAGCATTAAATTTCCTTTATACGGTATTCAAAGTTATTTGTTTTATCCTCTCTCGCGATATCATTGTATAAATGATGGTTCAGTTCATCGTGTGTTATTTCCCTAATTTGTGTATAATCACAAATCAAAAATAACTTTTGGCGGAGACAGCTAAAATCATTCCTACTTCCACACATACTTTTCACACCGCAGTCAGGAGCATCGTGGACCAAAGTTGCACAAATGCAAAGAGTTCGAATGAACATATAAATGAAGAGAAAGGGCGATTTGATATATTTCATTGCGTTTTAATTTAATGTCATTCTGTACATCAGTATCCATTTGATATGTAACAAATGTACCCCTAACAGATAACCCTGATGGCAAGAGTTTTTTTTTTTTCCCATTGCATCATGCAGCGTTATCATATAGTTATCTGGGTTTTTCTTACCTTATGGTTTTTTTTAAACTCATTCCTATGCTCAAATGTCAAATAAGGTGAATAAAATAATTTAAAACTTCTCTAAAAAATGCAGAAAAATCATTGTTAACATTTGAGAAGATTCACTGTTAAGGCTGCTATGTACTAAGAAAAAAATAGTATTTCCCTTTTCCTCTTCTTGCAGATTCTTGTGGTGGGAGGAGTCCAGTTGACAGTTCGGGAATTCCACCCCCTTTAGGATTGACATTTTGAGGGATTGTAATGGTTCTCTCTCTATAGGGGGGTTAAGCGCTGCCCCCAAATTGTTTATTTAAAAAATATTTTGTCACCTATTTACAGATACATAAATGCTGATAATCCAATAAAATTGGTATTGTCAGATAGCCTGAACTTTTCTGCAAAGCGCTACCGGATTCATTTTGTAAATGTCGTCCACCGAAGGAATTTATGAGCGTTTAAAACACACTATACCAGATTTTTTCCCGAATAATTTAAATTTTAAAATATTAATTGCATTTAAAAGAAAAAACGAAAAAGGTGCACAAATGTAAAATTTCTTTCTCTATGCCGGTGTACAATTTTTTAAAAAAAATCTTTGATTCCAAGTCGGCAATCCGTGGACAAATTTTCTCCATAGGTTAACATTGAGGTGAGCGAATCCAATGGGGTTAGTACATAGCAACCAAAATAAAATGAAAAAAGTCTTGCAGGTACATAGATTTTTTTGTTATTGATAATATTAAGAAAAAAATGTGAAGAACCTTTTGTCAAATTTATACGTCTACGACCCATTATACCACACTTTAGGTTTAAGCTCGGGTTTAGTATCACTTATCTCAACATTCGAAATGCTCCATAATTCTCTCTCTCTCTCTCTCTTTTGAGCACTGTTATGAAACCTCAAAAGGGAAAATTGACATCTGATCATCTGGAGTACGGAGGGGGAGGGGGGGGGGGTGTTGACATCTTGTCTCCCCAGTTTGTTACCAACCATAGTCAAGTGTCAGATCCAAGAGCATATCACACTGTCCTTTTTGCTTGTTCTTTTCTCTTTTATAACAAAGACGTTACAGAAAATTGTCAAAAAGATCTGAGCCTGTGACACCTTAGCTCTCTGGAGATTCAAAATACATGACTGAAATAACTTTCCATAAAACTATTCAATAATCGTACAATATACATACTATGTGTTCAAGGTCAAAACTTCAAGATGAAAACTTCAGTTCTAGCGTAAGATTATGCAGAATTTCCAAGTCCGATACGCTTTTGGTCCCATTCGCATCTAAAAGAGATAATCAACCTGTATTCATATATTTGTGTCTGTGTTTTAAGATACAAAGAAAAACGTGTGATAGTGTAAAAAATAATAAAATAGATACCTATATTTATACACTAATGTTATATTGTACTATTATATACAAATATTCTAAAATCGGAGACGCTTTCTATATTTAACTACTATCATTCACCAACTTCTCTTTCCTTTTAAAGAACCTAAAGGTAGCAGTTCCCGAATGACGGACGATGAAGTGATAGCCAACAGTTACGTGTTTCTTCTTGCTGGTTATGAAACAACGGCGACAGCTCTTGCATTCACTTTTTATCTGCTGATAAAGCACCCCGAGGTCCAAGAGCGTCTTCAAAGGGAAATTGATGCAACTGGTGGAGCTGAAGACTATGCTACTGTACAAGGTAAAAACTCATGACTCTAAGCTGGGAATTATTTTAGCAATTTCACATAAGTGTTAAAATAGAAAAGGGTTGTGATGTTATCTGAAAAAATTGAAGAGGGGCCTTCTGATGCAATGATGAGAGTTCCTGTTCGATCAACAGAGGGTTCACTTTTGAGTCACAGACAGGGTAGTTCTTTGTAGAATGTAGAGAAAAGAGGTGGCGAAGTAGATTTGCCTTGACTGATGTTAGAATTGCATGAAAGTCCTCTTTTTTAACTATTCATCCGTCGCAAATTAAAACACGATCACTTACAATGCAATAACTTTCAATGCATGATTTGTGTGTTTCATTTTTTTTAACGTAGGATTACGTTCCTCCATAATGGTCCTTCGGAAAGCAAAATTTCAGACGCTATAACTGTCCGTCCGTCCGTCCTCGCGAGTTGTAGTTTTGACAGAGCACCAAACCCATTCTGTATCGCTTGGGCAAGCATTAAACAGTTAAACAGAAAAGTACCAAAATGCGTCAAAATTTTGACATGCATATATGTATATATATACATACTTACATATATATATACATAACACATATATACATATATACATACAAAAGAGATACGCAACGATATGTAATCTTACGTTAATAACCCGTGGTAGTTTCTTTAGAAGAGACTACCTGAAAAAAAAATTTCTTAATTTTTAAACTCTCTTAAAGCTGCATGTCTCATGGTTATCGAGTTGAGGTAAATCTAATCAACACTTGTAATACTTTTAATAATAGAGTAATAGTCATGTACCTTTTATATTAAATCGTCAAAAATATTCGTTATTTAGGACAAACAAATGAGCAAATCCAATGAATCCCCTGAGATAATGATTTGGTTCCACATAAATATAAGGAGATGTATGAGTAAAATTTTCTATCTATCTATTTATGGAACAAAATTTATCTGATTATTTCAATTTCGACATCTGACGTACACACATAGACTTACCCATGCCCGCGCGTGTATTAATGTATGGTGATTAACAACGCGTTTTTTAAAATATTTTTTAATCTCAGATTCCTTCTATATAACCTCTCAAACTGAATTACCCCGGCTGTGTGAAGAAGGCTTATAATTGTTAGTTATATGAAACTTCCATTCTCACTTTCCTCTCTTGTCTGCCTTTTATTTTGACTAAATATTAACGTAGGATGTTGACTGGTCATGTATGTTTTCCTATTGATTCGTATTTTTTTCCCTCATTATCTTATCACGTATTTATTTAACGGTTCGCATGATTCGTTCCCAACGGTTGGACACCGGTTTGATGACCGAGAAATTTCCCTGACTTGTCATAGAATCCGGGTCTTCTCATATGAGGAATATATTGCTTATGTTCAATCAGTGGCGTAGCGTGGATTTCTGCCACCCGATGTGAACCCTAAATTTGCCGCCCCGCTATTTTCGCAATTAAGAAAGAAAGAAAAAAAAGGATAACTTGTAAAAAAATCTGTGATATTCTGTCACTATTTCAAATGTATTCAAAATAAAACGTCTCTCTTAAATTAAAATTTTATTCTGAGTTTTTTTTTTGCAACACAAACTCTTTAATACACTGCTGGCCACCCAAATTGCAACACCAAGAAAGACAAGAGATATCAGAACAAAATTTATTTTGTAGATAACATGTTGACCAAGTATCAAAGGATTAAATTTATAGACTTCTGTGAAGTGTGGTTCCTGCCAAAATCAGTAGCCAGAGTAGCCGCCATTGTTGGAGATCACCGCTGCCACACGCCTCGGCATTGATTCAAAGAGACTTTGGATGAGTTCTTGGGGTACAGCAGACCAAGCAGCTTCCACATGTTGCCAAAGTTGATCTGCTGTGGCAGCTGGGGATGGAATCTGGGTCAATCTTAGAGCAACCATGGACCACATGTTTTCTATCGGCGAAAGATCCGGAGAGCGAGGCTGCCAGGGAAGCAATTCAATCTGGCGATTGACGAAGAAACGTTGGACAATGCGTGCCACGTGTGGTCGTGCATTATCCTGTTGAAATATGGCTGTGGGCAAGCCCTGAAGGTAAGGAAGGACAACTGGCTCCAACACCTCGGAGATGTAGCGCTCGCTGGCTGTTTAAAGTACCGGCAATGCGTACTAGAGGTGTGCGAGAGTGATATCCAATACCGCCTCATACCATAATACCCGGTGCAGGACCAGTGTGGCGGTGCATAACGCAGCTGTTCAGCATCCTCTCTTCACAGTGTCTCCAGACTCGAATGCGACCATCGTGGTGTTGCAGACAGAAGCGTGACTCGTCAGTAAAGACAATTTCATTCCATTCTGCCGTCCACATCCTTCTGTCATCGCACCATTGGCGGCGGAGACGTCTATGGTTCTGCGTCAAGGGTAGACAAAGCAATGGACGTCTTGCGGACAGACCACTCTGCTGTAAACGGCGTCGAATGGTACGCGCAGACACTGGATGATGCGTTACAGACTGCATGTGCTGTGCTATGGTTCGTGATGTGACTGAGCGATCCGTCAGTGCCATGCGCACAATTTGCCTGTCATCACGTGAAGTGGTGCGCTGAGGTGGATGCGATCGAACACGCCGGTCCGTCGTACCCTCCTGCATCCAACGATCACATATCCGCATTACAGTTGTTTGGTTTCGTCCAACACGACTACCGATTTCCCTGAAAGATAATCCACAATCTCGGTAGGCCACTATCCTTCCTCTGTCGAACTCGGATACTTGATCAAAAGATGATCGCTGTTTTCGACGAGGCATAATTGATAGTTTTTTTTTGAAAAAAACCACATGAAAAACACAATTGCCGAACTTGAAATCGTCGAAATCTCCAAACCTTAAATAGCGCTTTAAAGTGGCGCCACAGGCGCGCGTGATGTGCGTCTGCGCTGAAATTCTAATCATTTGCATATCTCACCTCCGCTAATGCATGTTGTAAATTTCATGTTATTTGCATGTTTCCTTCAGGGTGTTGCATTTACAGTGGCCAGCAGTGTACATTCGTCAGTGTTAAGTTGTACCCCTTGTTCGATTACCAAAATATCTGGATTTGTTAATCTCAACGTGGACACTGAAGATCTTAAATAATTTTTAATCAGTTTCAATTTAGAGAAGCTTCTCTCACAACTGGCATTATTAATGACAGCTGTGAGGAATATTCTCAGCATTATACCTATATTAGGTAATTCTCCTTCAAGTTTGGACTCAAAAATAATCTTTAATAAACCCAGTGGTCCGGAATCAATAAGTTCTTTCTTACAGTCTGTTGTAGCTACGAAAGCCCGAAGACGCACGCACTCAAGCTTAAATTTTTCTACGTCCGTCGCCAAAAATGCGTCTTCTCCTCATTCGTCTTGGAGGTTCAGTAGAAATGCCAAGTTCTTCATACAAGTTTTAAACGTAACTTAAAGCCTCGTCTACGGAGCCTTCTCGTTTCTCTTTCAATACCATCTGTAAGGTTCTTATTTTCTGAGCACACTGATGTACGTTAAGTCCCTCCGTTTGCAAATAATTTTGGGCACCATTCACTTCACGCAGCACCGGTTTTCAGAAACCCGAGAAACAGAAACGAAAATGATTGCATCGTGACTAACAATGATCCTGCGTCCGTTCGTGTATTTATGCTTTCGTCTATTTCTGCTAGCTTCTCTAGCATTGTCAAAATTTCATTGTAATGATTTCGTGTCATGTTAACTGCATCGTCTCTCGCTCTCCAAAGTGTGTCCTGAACCCTCTTCAAACTCTTGCCTGTAGCAGCAATCAGAACCTCCCATCGGTGTGTGGATGTCGTATTGTCTGTCCTGAAATTAGATTTTTGGGCGTGAATCGTAGTTTATTTGGGTTAGTACGTATTTATTTATAATTAAAATTATTTGGTTGCGTTGTGTTTAAGTTATTTTGTTGAATCCAACCCAAAGCTCTGGACTTTAATTGACAGTAACGAACAGATCAAATAGACATAAATTAAACCAACTCATTACGTTTAAAATAGATCATAATTTATTTACAAAAAAAAAACTAATATTTACAAATTATGCTACGAACATTTATAATCATAACCTTCTTTGCAAAATATTCAATTTTCAATTTCCAACTTTTTCAATGTTTCAAATTTTAAGGTTACACAATTATTTAATCAAAATATTTATCAATTTATTCACCACCTTTATAGGATTAGAGAGCGTAAAGACCTAGAACCAACAAACACAAAATTTGACTCTAAGCGAAACAATCTATACTCTTTTTCTATCTCTCTAACACACCAAAACTAACTCGAAACCGTGGGAACTGAACAAATCAAAATAATGCAAAACACTCACTGAGTTTGCTGACCTTTGATGATTGTTGACATTCGATTTAATGCGATGGGGTCCGGGGGTCGAAAACCTTCCTTGGCATGGGGTGGTCACGTCTGGCTTTATGATGAGGAAAACCTCTCGACGTCTGGCGGAATATCTAAGTAGTCTCCACTCTATGATTCCATCAACTCCTTGTCTCAAACTCAGGTGCGGTCTTCACTTGATTAACGGTCGATAACGTCTATGCGTAACCCCAGATGCGGGCTCCACTCCAACAGCTGTCGATTGCGTCTTTACCTAACTTAGATGCTGACTCCACTCGACCAACTGCCGATTTATGTCTTCTACATAAATTTAGATTCACGGGAAACCAACAGCCTGACCCGTCAAAAAACTCCGATTCAAAATTCTATGAAAGACAACACAGGGTTGCGGGGACCCTACAGCTTCCCCGTCAAAATCTTAATCCCCTTTTTTTTTCTCTCAGAACCATGTATATATTTTCTTTCATTCTCTTTGTCTAAAATTAATCCCGCCTTCTAATAAAACCTCTAGCCATTCCACGTTCTGCAATGTTTTTTTATTCGTCTATCCAAAACTCAAAATCTTCGATTGGACATCTCTCTCCAAATGGGTGTGCACTTCAATTTCGTCCCTCAAGACCACCCAAAGTCAACTCCACATATCCTGCCGTAGATTCCCCCTCATTGACTCATAAATTTGTTCACAAAAGGCTTTGTAGTTTAATGTCACTTCTGGCTCCAGCCCCGTTATCTTGTATGAAATCGGGAACCACCAACAAACCGCTTTCGTCCCCCTTCTCTCTTGCCCAAACATAAAAGACACCGTATTATTCTTTAATTAAAAGTCTCTTATGCCGGTACACTTCTCCAAAATGTAATGCTGCCGCCTTTACATATTTCTTCTACAATATTTCAGATAACTTTTATCCAGATTAAAGGCGCATCATTACAGTGGACATAGAAAAGAAAGCATAACAACATTCCAATGTGCCGAAAAAAGTCACTAAATTCACCTCTACCGAAGCCGGTAACAAACTAGGTTCAATGAGTGGTTTGAATAGGGCAAAAAATCGGCATTAGGATTGATATATTTTATTCGTTGCTGCACACCTGTCTGTCTTCTGGCCATCGTAGCAGCATTATCGTAAGCTTGCCCTCTACAATTCATAATGCCGAGCCCATCAGCGTCGAGCTTACTTAGTATCATCTCACTAATACCTTCGGCTGTTTTTTCTTTTTCGTTTCAACGAATTCTATGAAAGATTCCACTACTCGTACTTCCCGATTCTCAATCATCACGTTTCGTAATACTTGCCTTGTTTGATCTTTGTAGGAAATATCCGGGATACTGCCGAATATTCCCCTAATAGTTGCCGTGTTCTGTGTATGTATCTGTCATGAACGCTTCCGGAGCGACCACTTCATAAATATATCAGCCTATGGCATCCATTTTGTTTTATGAGTTAGGCTTAACAAGTTGAAAGTAAAGTTCAAAAAGATTATTTGCTATCTAAACCCAAATTATTTATTAGAAACAACGTAATATCGACACAAATCAACTTCATTTCGATTTATAGGCGGCTGTAATAAACGGTTATGACAGTTTCGAAACAGCTCGTCACCGTTTAAAACCGTTAAAATATCCTTTCATTGTAACGTATTTCCGTTGTGATTTTCATATTCATTAGAGAATTATCTCTTTTCCGCCACCTTTCGCGTTATCATAGTGTTTTAATTAAATTAATAATAAGTATTCATTTTATATACTCAGAACTTGAAAATGTAAACACGAGTGAGTCATTCATTCACCGTGATTCATTCATCGTTGTTAATTTAAGAAAAATTTAATCAAAGAATTTTTTTCACATTAA
This sequence comes from Dolomedes plantarius, assembly GCA_907164885.2. Taxonomy (NCBI): domain Eukaryota; kingdom Metazoa; phylum Arthropoda; class Arachnida; order Araneae; family Dolomedidae; genus Dolomedes; species Dolomedes plantarius. The sequence continues at coordinate 183,432,721 of OU015495.1, read as the reverse complement.
AACAGTTTTTCATTATATTATTTTTTTAATATATATTTATATTTTAACCAGATATTACAAAAATGTCAAATTTAGTATTTTCGGAAAGTTGCAAACTCGACGCATGCGTAGTGATATGTTCAAAACTGTCTGTACGGTAACGTGCTTTTCAAAGCGAATACCTAACATAACCGCAAAATTTTCTTAAATTTTTAAAAGTGTTTAGTTGAATATTTCTAAATTGCCAACACACGTGTCTTCCATGTGGTCATATGTGATTTTTCGTAAAGCATTCTATTACGATGATAGTGTTTTTAATTTCTGTTTATTATTGTATTTTTAATATTACTTTTAATAGTACTTTTATAACGATTTGTATTCTATTTCGATTTCTTATTTAATTTAACAATTTAATTTAATTCAATTTTAATTTAACAATTTAAAATTAACAAATCAGACTGCAAACATTCAAGTAAATTTAAATGTTCTAAGTTGCAACACATTGGATTGCAAAACAGCCAATATTCTGTAAAGATTTCTAATATTTTAACAATGTTATAAACCCTTTTTTTATTGGAACTGTTTAGTTAATTACCGTCAAGTTTTGACGAGTACTATCTAGTCATAGAATAATGGCCTTTTGAACCTGACCTATAATATTTTGGCGAACTTTATTCCCTAATATTTCAATAAACTCGTTTTGAATTTCTGGTGACATATAAATAAGTGAAATTTTTTGGCCCATTTTTATTCTTACAAAATGTTCTCGGAGAACAGGATCGTGCTTTGCCACTAGACGCACCAATTCTAAAAAGTTACCTCATTTGCCACTGGTGTCATTTTCCCTGTGGCCACGTAACGCCAAATTTTGTGTTGCCAGACATCTTTTTATATCAAACATTCTGGTTAGAATTTCATGTTTTTTATTTCTTTTGCCACGATTTCTTGCTCTTTTTTATCAATAGTCTGTCCTTTTTGAAGTCTTTTATTCCAACTCTTTCCATTTGCAAAAATTTTGGTTGTGTGTAGCACTTGATTCATGGCGACTTTGGGGTTCAGTTTCCACCAAGTATTAAACTTGTCGGAGGAGTAAAACTTCGATGCGTTTGCGTTCTCAAACAAGAACCAGGCAGTCTGGACTCATGCAAAACCTAGTGTTGTGTTAATGATTATTGTTATGGCCGTGATTATAAAAGATCAGCACATTGCATTAAAAATAAAAGAATAAAACTAGAATTCACTTACCACACTTTATTTAAGACTTAAATCTAGGAGAGCACAAAAATTGTTTGCACGTGGACATCACAGTTCTTAGCACAAAAATTATTTGCACGTGGACATCACAATTCTTCCTCAAAAGACCAAGAAACATTAGGATGTCTTGATTCCATTACATTGGTCAATTCCGCATTTGTACAAATCTGTCCAACACATGCGCAGGAACTTGACTTACATAAGCTCGATTCACTTCTTCGTAAAACCCTTCGTAGATTAATTACATTTCCTTTATGCTACACATGCAACCACGTGCTTCAGAAAGCCTTCTCTATAAGAACATCGATGGACACTCTAAGAAAATTCGAAGACTGACTTCACATAACGTTCTTCAGCCGGAAAATTAAAAAATTCGCCACACCCTTTTTTTTTGCCAACCTTTTTTTTAAAACTTTGTAAGAAGTTCTGGAGAATGTCCATGCGCGCGCATTCATTGCCGCGCCACTGCTTTTAATTGGGCGAGCAGAAGCAAAACAAACCAGTTCCGTCTAGTTTTAAATCGGATGTCCCGGAACTAGTTTTATGTTGATATTTTCATAACATCTCTTCCCCCCACCAAATGAAAAAAATAGGAAGATTGTGATGCTCAAAACAAATATAAAATTACATAGCATTCAAAACCATAGGACAAATAACAGACTAATATACACAAAAACACAATATACACTAATTGCTCTCTGGAGTGTGGTAAGTATTTCTTAAAGGAAAGGAAAAAAATGCATATACGAGTAATAAGTCTATATACACCATTCAAACCCCCTTTGTAGTAACGTTATGTCATATTTAGCTTTCAATTATCATCTTGAATCTTTTAAGGGCTGAAATTCACAGCACACATATTTGTTGAATTTAGTTTTCAAATTAATTAATTCTAGCAGTTGCAAAACTGATTAAATGTAAAGAAAAATTCTGTCTTATTAATTCTATATATTTCTGCATGAACATTTCAATGATTGTACATCGACATCAATTAAAGTTTTTACACCATATGAATTTGAACAGTTGACATTTTACTTTAGGAGCAGAAGATATTAAATTTTAAATATCAAGTTGCTGTTTTGGATTAAAACAACTTTAAATTTAATTATTTGTCTTGAAAATAAACTAACTCATACAATTTAGTAGGAAATTTGGACCAGCCTGCAATTTCCCAAATATGTGCCAGGTGCTTTGACACATAAACAAACACTGAATAAGTCAAACAATTACTACACTGTTAGAAGTATGAACACTGAATGGGTTTATGGTACATACTGAACATTAATCTATAGAAATTAACACAGATGTACATACATGGATATATTTTTTTTCAATGCGGAGGCACTTGTCGCGAAGACATTCGCCTATAATTCACCGCAGTTTTACTGGCCATTTTATTATGGGGGCGCCATATAGGCAGACCAGCATTGCCCCCTATGAAGGGGCGACACAAACGGGGGCATTTTAGTGGCGTTTCGCCAGGATTCGATCTGAGCACCCTCAGCACCGAAAATTAGCGCGCTGTACCACAAGGCCGCCACGGCCCATACATGGATAAATAATAGAACAGAAAAAAAATATGATCGAAGCACAATTTATATCTTATTATATTCATCATTCCTTTTAAATATTACTCACAAATCACACAAATATTTATTATTGTTAACAACGTTTAACCTATGTTATTTGCTATGGAACAAAAATTATCACCATTTTTTTTTGAAAATTTTGCTAATGTGAACTTTAATTTCTCTGGCCTTGTCATCATTAGTTTCCCTTATAATATACACTCATGGACAAAAAAATTAGCGCACCAAGAAATAATTGCGGGATCGTAACGAAACTTGCAATGAAGGTACATGTCGGGGAGATATGCAAATGATTAGAAATGCAGCGTGATTGCGCATTACGTATAGCCGGTAGAGGGCAATGAACATCGTACTCTGTGGAGTATAAAACAGGTAACCAAAGCTTGTTTGAGTGTGCTGAATCATTTACAAAGGAAGAGTTGAGATAGACATGCCATTACGCCGTGTTCGAAGACAATATAAGCAGTTGTCACAGTTTGAGAGGGGGAGAATCGTCGGGATGATGGAAGCTGGGTGGTCAGCTAGGCGAGTAGCTCGTCAATTAGGCCGCTCTGATTGTGTTGTGAGGAGGTGTTGGGACCAGTGGACCCGAGAGATGTCATGTACACGAAGACCAGGCTCAGGACGCCCTCGACAGACCAGTCGTCGAGAAGACCGCCACATCGTAAGAAATGCACGCGTACAGCCTACTGCTTCATCGGCCGCCATCCAGGCACAGGTAGCATCTTCACTAGGGGCCACTGTGTCTTCTCGAACCATACGAAAGCGCCTTGCTGAAGGACAGTTGGTATCGCGGCGCCCATTACGTGTGTTGCCCTTGACGCCCACCCATCGACGCCTCCGTTTGGAGTTTTGCAGCGCACGAGGAAACTGGACTGCAGCGGAATGGAACCAGGTCGTCTTTAGCGACGAATCCAGATTCAATCTCGGCAGTGATGACAATCGTGTTCGTGTGTGGAGAGCCCGTGGTGAACGCTTCAATCCTGTCTTTGCTGTACAGCGACACATCGCTCCCACAGCTGGTGTGATGGTATGGGGTGCCATTGCCTACAATACACGGTCACCCCTAGTATTGTTCCATGGCACCATGACAGCCTAGCGGTATGTTCATGAAATCCTGCAACCACATGTGTTGCCACTCATGCAACGGCTCCCAGGAGCCATTTTTGAACAAGACAATGCTCGGCCTCATACGGCAAGGGTGTCACAAGACTGTCTCCGCACTGTTACTACCCTTCCTTGGCCTGCCCGATCCCCAGATTTATCTCCAATTGAGCATATCTGGGATCATTTGGGACGACGAGTTGGGCATCCCACTAGTTTGAACGAACTAGAGGCAAGGTTACAGCAAATATGGAACGAAATGTCTCAAGGCATCATACAGAACTTGTATGACTCAATGCCCGATCGTATCGCATCGTGCATTCGCGCTAGAGGGGGTCCAACGGAGTATTAACTCCTCCGTTCTTTTGCCTTTTTCTCTGAAATAAATTATCCCTTTTCTTTGATTTTCTTATCATTTACTTATATCAAAGTAGTCATTACGTATGTAAAATTTCGTTTCATTTTGACGACTCCTTCTTGGTGCGCTAATTTTTTTGTCCATGAGTGTATTTATTACTAGCTGTAACCGGCCACGCGTTGCTGTGGCTCAGTCTGGTTAAATGGAAAAGAAAGAAAAGAGAAAGCACGTTTCTAATAGTTCCTTCTATTAGTACGTTCCTATGTTTAATTTATAAAGACTGAAAAGCTGTTACTCATTTAGCACTACCCAGGAGGCATGTGTAGCTTAAAGTATGCTACGGACGCGAGTAACGTTACCCACCAACATATTTTATAGTTCAGTTTTTAGTACTTGCTTGTTTTTTGTAATATCTTGGCGAAAGAATTGTGTTCTCCTTCGCCCGCTGCACTGGAAATAAAAAAATTTTAAAAGTTTAATTTTACGATACTTGTGGGTATACAATATTTTTTGTTGTTCCATTGTCTGTGCAGATATATAGATTGTCTGGTTTTCCGACTCTAGAACACGCAACATATAATTGTCCATGTGAGAAACAATCCGTGTCTAAATCTAACCCGCACAATTGTAAAAATTGGCCCTGAGCTTTATTGATGGTGATTGCAAACGCCAATCGAATTGGGAATTGCATTCTCTTAAATGGCATATCCGTTGTAAATGGCTTATCCGTTGGAATCGTGGGAATGCGAGGAATGAGGACATCTTCACCTTTGAATGATCCTGTCAAGAACGTTCCTTCTACGACGTTGCTCAGTAATTTTTTACTGCAAGCTGCGTGCCGTTGCAAAGCTTTGGTTGGTTGATATTTCGCAACATTATAATTGGCAAGCCGATTTTCAATTGCAGTACGTGCGTTGGCATCCCTGGTAGATCGAGTGAATTCAAAAATTCTGTTGGATAATGAACCGCTTCATCTGCTTCCACAACAGTGTCGACGGACGTGTATGTTACTGCCTCGCTTTGAGTGTTATACTGAATGATATTGTTAAGTTCGTAGACGTCTTTGCTCTAGGCGGCAAGAATAGCTCGTTCACTCATCCAATCATGATTCTTATAATTGGTTTCAATATTGGGAAATATCTTTTCAACCAATTCTTCTTTCGACGATAATAAATTGCAGAAGTTATGAGGCAATGAAATTCGTCCTGATGTCAGATCAACCGGCACCTTTCCGTTCCCAATTTTCAGAAATTTATACTCAGCTGATCGATCGTTTTGCAGATGGACATGCATATTTGTAGATAATTTCAACGTCTTTACGTGTCGACACAAAGTAGAGTATTTCAGGCAAGCATTTATTTCGTCCGCTGGTGTCGATCGAGGAATTATAGGTAATATTTGCCTGAAATCTACTGCAAGCAATATTAATGCGTTCCCAATTGGTCTGATGTTTCCACGCAAATCTTGCAATGATCGATCAAGAGCCTCGAGCAATTTTTTGTGTGCCATTGTACATTCAGCCCAAACAATAAGTTTGCCTTTCTGCAATACTTTTCCCATGCCGGATGCTTTGGAAATGTTGCACGTGGGAGTTTCAATGAATTGCATGTTCAATGGCAATTTCAAAGCGGAATGTGCAGTTCTTCCACCTGGTAGCAATGTCGAAGCTATTCCGGACGACGCAAGAGCTAAGGCTATGTCATTTTGGGATCATGGCAATTGCTGCCAGAATCAATCTAATTAGGAACGTTTAACCAGTTCCTCCTGGCGCATCTAAGAAGATTTCTCCAACCCCGTTATTGACAGTTTGCATTATTTGATCGTAAATGCAGTTTTGCTCAAGCATTAGCTTAGGAATATTTGATTGCACATACGACAAAAGATCACCTGTGTTGTAATTTTGTTCACGACGCAATTCTACATCGAACGAAGCATCAGCAGATTGATTCGGTGATGGCATTCCCAATTGATAGAGAACTTTGTTCGCGATTTCTAAGCACAAATCTTCAATCATTATCAACGCTTCGTTGTAGATTTCTGCTGTAAAATCCATGTACATATTTGAATTTTCCTCGCGTATTCGACGGAAAATATCTTCAGCCATGTGCGTTCTCTTATCTCTTCGATCGTCTTTTATTGTCTAGAACGATCTGCGTACTTTATGACCTGTGGGAACTGCTGATAGTGGGGTCGCACCCCGCCGTGACAAATTTCTGTTCTGAGGGGGAAGGGAAAGACATTTCTAGTTTGCCGTAAAATATTTAGTATAGCGTGTGTTTAAAAAAAAGCATGTTTATACCTGTCACAAGTGTGGCATCTATATAATAGGTATATAAAAACACTTCGTATTCAAATGCAACGTTGTGTCAAAATTTCAAAAAAAAATCGGGGAAGAACTTTCGGAGATTTGAGGTTTTGAACAAACGAACATTTACATTTTTATTTATATAGATTACGAAGTTTTTTCAATATTGTGTAAGGACCAGATAATTTTGGCCTTAGAGAACCAAGATTATTAATAGATTTTAAGTACACCAGATCCTCGGTGTCGTAGTTTCTCATTTTATTCCCTTTTAAATATTTTTCATTTCTATTGAAATATTCCGCTTCATTATTAGCCACTAATTCTCTCCCTGCTTCAATATGTTGTTGTTGAGGTTTTAAATATCTCTTGAGCCTGTTGGGAAAGAGCTATTTGATCCAATGGAATATTTAAATTCTTTCCAAAGAATAATTGCGCAGGCGAGAAGTTCGTAACTGCATGTTTCACATTATTGTAATGTAAAATGAAAAATTTTAATCTATCAGACCACTCAATGATCATTGCTCCGATAGTGAAGCAATGGATTCTTTAAGATATCTGTGAATTCTTTCAATCACACCATTAGATCTTGGGAAATAAATTGGCGCTTTGTCATGTCATGAGCACTAGGAAGCAATCGATCCTTCGGCACACTAATATACTGGTCACTCTTCATAGTTCCCAGTACAAAATGGAGTCGTCCATTTGATTTATATGACATGCAGCCCCAGACCATTTAGCTTTCTGGGTGTTTTACTGTATGAACCAGGCAGTCTGGACTCATGCAAAACCTAGTGTTGCAAAACCTTATGGATTCCATGCCTAAAAGAGTGGCTGTTGTGATCAAAGCCACAGGCGGCCCAACAACATATTAAATGCTTTTCGGTTCAATTGCAATCAATTATTATCTTTTCTGCTCAGGAGAACTTGAAATTGTTTATTTATTTCATTTTATTCAGGAGACCCAAAATGGGTGCCGATTTCTGATAACCTGTACATTTTTTTGTATGCTATTTTTTATAACATTAAACAATTATTTTTGTTCAGTAACATAATCATATCTTGTCTTTAAACTGATTTAACATACTGACATTAAAAAATATCAGTTGCATTGAAAAAATATTATTTTTGTGGAGCTTATTCTTGAAAAAATGTTAGATTTCTCAAACTTGCAATACTTTTGGCCAGTAGTATATATATATATATATATATATATATATATATATATATATATACCTAACTTAAAAAATTTTAGATTAAAGCTCTTCTAATTTCGATCTTTTTGAATTAACAGTTTATTTTACGATTTTCCCACCAAACCTTAGGCAGTTTCAAATATAACAGTATTAGAAGATACAGGCAAACAAGTTTTACCACTTAGTGCTATCTTTTCTTGCCACTTTCATACATTCCCCTGCTTGATTAATAGCACATTTATAATCACTTACGTTATTTTACTAATGTGTTACGTGAGAGGGTTTTATAATCAGCCAAAAACAGGCATTTGTTTGACCGCAGACTTTATGTAAACGTGTAGTGGAAGTGTATTACAAGTCATTAAACGTAACCCATCAGATGATTACAGTAAAAAAACAAAAGTTAATGCAGAAATGCAATATTAAGTTCATCATATCTCGACAATATACATACAATTATAGATTGTAATGTTGTTTCCTTATTTTCTTCGAAATTGTATTTGAGAAATGAGGAACTGAAAATTATCTGTTCGAGAAAAAGTTATGCCCATGGGCCACATTTATTAATCAAATATTTATTTAATTCTTGTTATTTTTCAGGGCTTCAATATCTGGATCAAGTCTTCGATGAAGCCTTGCGCTGTTACCCTCCAGTGACGGGATTCGTAGTGAGAAAATGTGAGAAGGACTGCAAAGTTGGATCTTACACAATTCCAAAAGGTGCTATTGTCCAGGCACCAGCATGGGATATTCACCATGATCCAGAATTGTGGCCAGATCCATGGAAATTTGATCCCGACAGATTTTCAATCGAAAATAGATCAAAAATTAAAAAATTATCTCATTTTCCATTTGGTATTGGACCAAGGATCTGCATCGGCGAACGCTTTGCGAAGCTGGAAGCTAAACTTGCTATTTTCAGGATGTTGAAGAAATTTACATTCGAAGTTTGTGAGAAGACGGATGATCCTGTGGAACTCGTTTGCCCAACAGTGATAATAAATCCAAAAAATGGAGTTTATCTGCTTGCTAAATTAAGACATCCTGAAGAACTATAAGTTATGTTATAGAGCCGTATTCATTTTCAGTAGTGACTTCAAGAAAGACATTTCTTTTCTTGTGTGTCACCTATGTCAGATGTATAGTTTGACAGTTACCTCTCTTTTATAATTTTGAGGGGAAAACTCGCAAGAAATGTTAAGTAACATATACTGCATTTAAAATTAAATTTTCCCATTATTTTTTATTTGTTTTGTGTTTGATTAAAAACATTTTTTCCAACGAGTTTCTTTTTAAATAGACAATCGTATACTTGAAATTTGAATAGATTGTTTCGATATTCCTATCCAAAGAAAAAAATACTAATTTTTATGAAATGAAGTCGTTGTCGTACGATTATCTGTCATTGAACTGTTGCTGAACAAAATACTGTCTGTATTTTTGTACCAAGACTGCGCTGAATATTCATTCAGTCTCGTTGTTATATTGCCATTTTGTTTGTTTTTTTTCTTTTTAACAGAATACATTACACTTTGTATATCCTTATATTCTCTAAGGGTCTGATCACATAGGAGTCCGGTAGCGGAAGCGTAATAGGAAAGGTGGCGCTGAGACAGAAATAAACCAATCATAGGCGTCAAAAATTTCGTTGCTTATCGTTTGGAGGTTTGTCATTGGTTACATATATTTCAATACTTTAACGCTTCCGCTACCGGTCTATGTGAACAGGTCCTAACTGGCTTAGAAAAAGGAGGAAAGAACTAAGATAAACTTCAAAATATGCTACCTGCATTTTTTTTTTGCTGTATTCTTCATTTTCCCTCCTTTTAACTGCAACATTCCTAAACTGGAAACAGATGACCTGATTTCCTGAATTCGTATGTACGAGGCGCATATACAAAGTAAGAACCGATTGGTCATAGATCATGCGCAGGTCACGTCATTGTAACGACGCCCCCGTCATTTGGTTCCTGAACGTCTGGTGTTTCATTTGGCGTAAATTATATTGTCCCATAAAGTTGTCTCGCTTTGTTGTGTTGGTTCAAATTGGACATTAAAATCGAAAATTCCACCAGATGGGATCGTTGATAAGATGCGGTCGGTGATAAGATTTTTGTACTAAAAAAAGTTCGTGTGGTACGACCATAAATACTAAATTCTACTGTGAAACCTTTAAGAAGCTGCTCCGAGCAATTCGGATTGGTGGGGATAGCTGTCAGCTGGAGTTTGTCTCTTGCACGACAACGCGCGTCCCCACACCACCGTCCGTACACATGCATTGCTTGAACAGTTTAGTTAGGAAATTTTTTAAGAACTACCGTATAGTCCCGACCTAGCTCCTAACGATTACCATTTGTCTCGCCACCTGAAGGGATTTTTGTCCGGTCAGAGTCTACAGAGTAATCAAGACACAAAAGACGCTGTGAAGGAATGACCGAATAGGTTGGCGGTGAGTTTCTTCGACGAAGGAATACAAAAGCTAATCTCATGATACTACAAATGCTTCAATAAATATGGTGACGACCTAGAACAGTAGTGTAGTATATGTTTTAACATTTGACAGTAAAAATCTTTTAGGAACTTCTTTCTATTTTTTTTTTTTTTTTTTTAACACCCAATCGGTTCTTACTTTATGGATGTGCCTCGTACATGAGTGGCATCGGCACATTCACGAAACGACATTTTATCCGCTTCTAAAACAACGCTCCCTTTTTAAAAAAATAAAACTTTGAGGTGATTTGATACTGTTATATAAATATTTAAAATACGATGGAAAGTGTTATCTTTAAATATCTTTTTGTACATCTGACCACCGTATAAGGAATCAATTTTGAATCACTATACAGCATTTTTTATTAAGAGATGAGTGGTTAATGTCACACACACACTGCCATTCGTCAATAATGAAAGCTATCTATAAGAGCTACCTTAATCGCCGTCTATTGCGGAGCTCGCATCAGTCTGCCGAGCAATATTAACGCGCCAAGCCCTAACAGTGCCATGTCCGGTTCAGTTTCTTATCCATAAGGTTCAGTTTCGTTATCCATAATGAGGCCCTTCAAACGAAATAACAGCATCTTAGTAACAAAAAATGTCACACTCGAAAAATGATTAGTAAATTATGTTTAACAACGTATGAGCACAGTTTAATTTCCCCTTGGAATAGTTGTTGCTATATTGCGGCTCGTGAATATCCTGAAAACATTCGGTTGTACTCGTGAGTTTTGCTGGCTACTTTATTGTCGAGGATACATTGTAAGTAGCTTCCTTTAACAGTGCGGGATCTAGGAAATTTCTCGGGGGGGGGGGGGCAAGTCAGCTCCATTCCACCCCTGTAGCTGTTTTTCACTGTTTAATGCAATAATAAATAACAGGATAAAAGTAATAGTCTTTTTTAATGGTGTGCCAAACTTAGTTTATTGAAATAAAATAAAAACACTATATTTTTTACTTAACAATACTATAACATAGAAGTATATGCATTTAAAAGAAAATTATACTGACTAAAAACAAAACTCACTAAAATCCACCACTATACTCTTCCCCAAGCAATGATGGTCTTCGCAGCTACCTTTCCTTAATGTTTAGAAAATGTGTGCAGATATTTTTACAAAATTATTTTCCTTGATTTTCTTTCAGAAAATGAGTTAATGGCTTCTTCATAATTTATTGATTAGCCTCTTGGCTTTCTATAGACAGTATTGCGGGGTTTTTCAATCTGGCTTGAGTCATTGTTGATCTGAGATAGTTTTTAATTATCTTCAGTTTGCTTAAACTCCTCTCGCAGCTTGGTGATGTAGTTGGGAGCGTTAAGTAAATTCTCAAGGCTATGCACACATTTGGGAAAGGTTCAGTCAAATCTCTTTCTTGGATTAGGTTTAGAAGATCAACTTGATTCATTACTTCAAGATTAAGTGTTGAATTCTGTAACTGGTCACGAAGAACTAGGATTTCAGTAGGGAACTCCTCTTCGCTTATATCTTCACGATATTTACTAAGTTTGCAGCACAAGTTTTCAACTCCTTGTCATTCAAGCTTTTCAAATCTTTACAATTTAGAAAAGAAAAAATATTGTTCAGTGCACTTATACTCTGCATTCTATCTTTCAACTAGATCAGTATTACATCGATTACTTCCGTCATACTATGGTAAAAACTTTTTTCTACAGAGAAACTTCTTCCTTCATCTTGCGCCATTTCCCCAGGCCTTATTTTCCTTTTTGGGATTCTGCAAGTTTCCATAGTTGGCTCTACTTCAATTTTTGTGCTAATTCTTTAGCAGTCTTTAGCCATTCATTTGTTTCATTTCTCAGCCTTTCCATAGTTTTGGTGAGACCTTCCAACATTTGTATTGTTTTTGACAAAATTATGTTATGTTTCTGTATTTCCTTGTTAACTCTGTTAATTTCTTTTAAGATATTTGCCCAAACAACCAAATACGAAACAAGTCGGAAATCTCTCAAAGTACGAATGAGACTGGAGGCATCAGATTTTGACTCTGGTGTATAGTTTTCTTCTTGGTTCAACTCAGTGAGAGCGCTGATTACTCCTTGAAAGTTTTTACAAGAGCACGTACTGCCTCGGACTTAGCAGACCATCGAGTATCACTGGTTCCTTTTAAATTCGTTTTTGTGCGTTTCTTCATGACCTCCCACCGTTGTGTTGATGAAACAAAATAGGTGTATAATCTCTGGATTACTCCAAATACGTTCGCTGTTTCAGGAGATGTTGATGCTGCATGCAGTCCCACCAGATTCAGGGAGTGGGCTGTGCAGGGGACAAATGTTGCTAGTGGGTTGATATCCAAGAACCTAGCTTGAACTCCTTTTTAATCACCACACAAATTCGACCCATTATCATATGTTTGGGCTCGACAATTTCTTATTTCTAATCCATCTTTCCCCAACTTATGAAATATTGTATCTGCCAAGTACTCCCCAGATTTTCCAAAATATTGCTATAAAATCAATGAATCTTTCTCTGATTTCAAATTGGCCATTTTTATTCTTAGTAACATATCGGATTACTTGGCTCATTTGTTCTGTATGTGTGATTTATCAGGTGTGCAATCAAACAATACTGCGTAGTACTTTGCGTGATAGATGTCATTCAGTATCTTCTTTCGAACATGATCTCCTATCATTTCAATGATTTCATTCTGTGTGGTCTTTGACAAGTAAGATATGTGACCTTTCTGGAAATTTGTTTGGCAGTTTTTGCCCGCTTTTTAATTTTTTTGTTTGTGTTGAATTGTTTATATTATTATACTAATATGCCTAGATCACACAAAATACTCATGTTCAAAATTCACTTGTACTAAACTCAAAATGTTATGCACACATAATACGTATATCAAACACAAGTACTCTTATACTAAATTTCTCAAAATATCATGCATATAATAAGTATATCAAACACGAGTACTTTTACACTAAGGGCCTGTTGACATAGGAGTCCGTTGCGTAGCGTTAAAGTATTGAAATATATTTAACCAATGACAAACCTCCAAACGATTAGCAACGTAATTTTTAACGCCTATGATTGGTTTATTTTCGTCTCAACGTCATCTTTCCCTTAACGCTACGCAACGGACTCCTATGTGAACAGGCCCTAAATCACTCAAAATATCAGAATCGGGAAGTTTCCTACGAACACGCTCACAATTTTTTTCCTTGTTTAGAACCTTAAACATAAACCCTGGGAGATTTATCCCTCAAAATCACGCGTAAACCTTTTCTTCGTTTATTCTCTAAACAAAATCACTTGTGATTTATCTCCAAATCACTTACAAAAACCTGAACCTCCGTTCAATTCCTAAACAAATTCGCTCGGGATTTATCTCCAAATCACTTATAAAAACCTATACCTTGTTTACACTTTAAACAGTTTTCTCCCTTCAATTTGAGACATTTACCCGATCAATTACCAAAATTTGAAAACTGTTCGTTCTTGAACTAATTTTCTTTAAAACATTAATTGGTTTAACTTCTGGACTCCCCACTAAAGGATTTAAAAATCATCTAATATAGTACTTTCTACAAAATTATCTACGCCTGAGAATAATTTGTTTCACTTGAATTAAATTTAGACTGATTTAAACCTGCCTAACAATTTCTATAGCCCGAGACAATTGTCACAAAGACCTCTCTAGAACAACATTTCTCAAACTGTGGGTGGTGACCCCAAATGGGGTCGAAAAGCAAAATTTTGGGGTCCCTACAATTTAATTGTGATACATGAATTTAATTCTTGTCGCCCGCCGCGAGTATCTAACACATATATTTTATTTTATCTACTACTATTTTTCATATATACTACTATTTTTCATATGTATATTCTATACCAAGGGTGTCAAACTTGCGGCCCGCGACGAACATTTTTGCGACCCGGCCAATATATTGGCACACAATAATATATAATAAAATAACCGACGCAGAATTATAATAAGATAGGAAGAATTCGCTAAATGTTTTTTAATTATACTCTTTTTTTTTCCTATTGGTTAAACCCACTCATATAGATGGCGTTGCTAGCGCAGATTAGAATGCTTTGTGACCAGAGACCTTCTGGATAGCGAACGAGAAACACGTGCTATGTACTATTGATGTGAATATTAAATGTTGTTATGTTTTATTTGATTGTCGTCGATGTATGAGATTCCACAGATTATACCACAGATTAAAACCACCGATGCTGACAACTATTTTGGTGCAACGCCAAAGGGAAAGTGATTGATATCATTGCGACATTGAATCCAGGTAAGAGAAATTTTTATTGAAACTGAATTATACCTGGATAGAAAAATAAAAATGACAGAAGAACTTTCAAAATTAAAGAAGAAACGTACAGCGGTACGTTCTATGTTGACAAAATTGATTAATAGAATTGAGATAGCTATCAACAACGAAGTCGAAACTGTTGATCAGTTTGAAGCATATTTAGAACAATTAATCGAAAAAAAAGTAATTTGAATTCTTTAAATGGAGATATTGAAGAAATTTTAACTGTTGATACGATTTCTGAAGACATGGAAGCTTCAGAAGAAATCAAAGAAAAAATAATATTTTGGAAATCGAAACTTAGTTCTAGAATTAAGAAAATGAATTCTAATTCTATCCAAGTTGATAGAGTTTCACGAAATACTCAATTGAATGATTCTGATAATTCTGATTGTGTAAATATAAATTTACCGAAATTGCATATAAATAAGTATTCTGAAAATTATGCAACATGGTTGGATTTTTATAACTTGTTTGAAAGCTCTATTCATAATAATGCGAAACTAAGTAAAGTTGATAAATTTAATTACCTAAAATCATATTTGTGTGGTAATGCTCTTTCTTGCATTAACGGATTTGCAATTTCTAATGAGAATTATGATAAAGCTCTTGATTTATTAAAGAATCAGTTTGGAAATAAATCCATGTTGATAAATGCTCACCTAAGTGATCTATTGCATTTAACACCTGTTAAAAACCCTAACGATGTTGTGCATTTGAGAAATTTGTATGACAACGCAGAAACACAAATAAGAAGTCTCGAAAGTTTGGGAATAAAGGGGGAATCATATTCAAATTTATTAACCCCCATTTTAATGAAGTTAATTCCTTCAGAATTTGTTTTGGAATTTAATCGTACTCAAAATGGTAAAGAATTCGATTTAAATGCTCTTTTGCAGTTTCGCAATTCGGAAATTCAAAGCCGAGAACGATCATTTCAAATTAACAGTCATAAACCATTGGATCAAAAACAAAATTTCCTTCATTCGCAAGAGAGAATAAAAAATAAAAATTCTGTTAGATATAACGACAGACTGCCGCAGAAAACAGAGCAGGTGGCTTTTTCAACATATGTGAAGGAGTCACTGGCGACCGGAAATTGTCTGTTTTGTAATAGAACAACGCATAAATTAGAATCTTGTGATACTTTTAATGCTAAGGAAAAAATAAACATTTTAAAAGGGAAGGGAATATATTATTTATGTTTGAAACCCCGTCACCGTGCATTCGAGCGTCTGAAAATGATTTATGCCCTATGTGCGGTGGAAGTCATCACATTGCCATATGTTTTCGAAATCAAAACAGAGACAGTTCTACTGTGAAACAGGAAACGAATAGTGTCATATTAATATTGGTTGTCATAGTAGAAACCGTCATATTTAACTTATTTAGTTGTGGGATCTACCAACATGTTTGAGGCAAGATGGCTGACCATGATGAACAATGGAGAACTGCATTATATGTAGAGCTGCAAAAAGTAAATGATAGAGAACGACAGAGGATGACAAAATTTGCTAATGATCATTAGGTTTATTACTTATAGAAAATAAAGGAACTTTAATGGACTTAGGGTCCATGGCTTATGGCGGATAAATTACAGTAAGATACATTGGAGAGATTCTAGGTCAGTGGTCGGCAAACTCATTAGTCAACAGAGCCAAATATCAACAGTACAACGATTGAAATTCCCTTTGAGAGCCAAGTTTTTAAAACTTGAACTATATAGGTTTGTAGATTGTTTATTAGGATACTCCTAAGCTGACCTCTGCTAAAAACGTCCTCAACCTGATTGAGGTACGTTCGCTGCGGTCGACCCCTTCCAACTCTCCCATCCTCACTCGTCTTGTATACTTATTTGGTCTATCTCCTTTCGTTCATCCTCTCTGTATGTCCAAACCATCTCAATAAGACGACTTCTCAATTTATTCTTGATAAGGTTCATGCTTAAAAATGATTGTTCGCATGAATATGCAGACCCGAATAAGGAAAGAACAGCAAACGCTAGTTTTTTCAGCTGATTATATGAGTCAGGAATACTTTTCCAGGTGTTAAAAATCAACATATCTTCATTCTCCAGGTCTTTCAAAGCAGACCACTTGTGCTGTGAACTAAGTTCACATTTGTTTTTCTTCAATATTTCGAGATCAGCACAAAGACGTTTAAATTTCGAGCTCCGCAATTCTTTGTTTTTTAAATCCAGCAGCTGCATTTCAAAGTTGCCAATGTCGAAATTAAAGGGAGAAAAAATTAATTATGTTACAGTAGCATTGTGAGGTTTTTTAACAAAGGCTAACGTCGCTTTGCTGTTTCTGACTTCCTGAAACCTGTTGAGAAAAGCTTCCCTTATATTTAAAAGTGTTGTTTTGAAATAGCAAATGTCAATATCAGAATTATTTTCTTGGCGATGTTTCAACAGGCTCGGAAAGCGAATAAAAGTTTGTCTTTCAAAATCTTGAGCAAAAGAGATAATGATGAATGATGCAATGATATGTAAGTATCTCGTGATTAAATTTTTCTTTCAAAATAGCAACAAACCCGTTTATTACGCCTGTCATACTTTTCGCCCCGTCTGTTGAAATTGAGACAATTTTATCTTGTGGAATATGATGTTTTTCAACGCACTGAATTACAAAATTTGCTATATCTTCTCCACGTGTTTGACCTTTGAGTGGCAATAATCCTAAAAGTTTTTCTTTAGGACCTGTGGATGAAATGAATAGTACAAAAAGTGAAACTTGCGCTGTATCATTTTATGTCACAAGACTCGTCAACTGCTATTGATAAAGCTGAAACCAATTTAAGATCTTCGACTTGCTGGTTGGTTATATTCAAAGATATTTTGCCTGTTCTATCTTTCACTGTTTTAGCAGACAATGGTAACTCTTTAATTTTTTTAGAATATCTTCTATGTTCTTAAAATCCCGGAATAGCTCTTCGGATGCATTTATAAAACAACTTTTTATGTATTCGCCGTCTGTGTATGGTTTTCCTCTCTTAGCAATGTCTTGACTAACCACAAAACTTGCAATATTAACATTGTTGAAAGATTGCATCCAGTAATTAAATACAGAATTTGATTTTTCTTGACTCTTCTGAAGTTCCTCAGCTGCTTTCTTCCTTGCATCACCAACAGAATCTATATATATAAAACACGTAGGTATCTATATATATAAAAAGGGTAGGTATGCGGCACAAAAATCGACGATATTTCTACACTCCGAATGGCAACGGCTGCCACTACCAGATGTAAACATTACCGGCCGTCCGCAATAAGGCGAAAAGTCGCAACGTCACTGGCTACGTCAGTTTTCGTCTGTTACAGAGGCTGTTCGCACATTTTTTAGACGATTTTGGTAAGCGGTAATAAAAAATCGTTTGCTGCAAAAGAAATAATTGCAATTGTACTATGTTTTTAAAAGTCAAAATTATCGTCTGCGGCTTGAAAGTTTTGTTTTTATTAAAAATGGCGTTTTTAACAAAGCAGTGGTTCGAAGGCTACATTTATGCTCTTTCCGAAGAGAAATATGCATACACCGTTATCCAAAAACGATGTGAGAGTCATGGTTTTGTGATATCTAAAGCGTCGATAGGTAATATCGTCAACAAGAAAGGAAAAAAACGTCAAATTAGAGCCTCAAGTGGGACAAAAATTCCAAACAAGTATCCAAGGAAAAAAACGGACATCTTCGACTATTGCAAAGGTACGTTGTTTAATGTTAAAAGAAAATACCCCTAGTCAAAGGACAGTTTCAAAATCATTAAAATGCTCGGTGTCCACTGTAAACAAAATGATAAACGTTGATTTAAATCTTAAGAAAGCGAAAAAACGCAATGTGCATCGTCTTCTTCCAAATCATATCGCTGAACGCAGGACACGCTGCAGAATTCTATATGAGAAACACTTATCCAACGAAAAATGGAAAAAAATTGTCACAATAGATGAATCATGGGTGTATTTAAATGATTGCAACAAAAAAAGAGTCATTTATTATCATAAAAGGGGAGAAAAAATTTAAGTACATGGTTCAAAGAATCGAAAGAAAGTTTTTCTGAGGGATTCATGATTGTTGCTGGTTTTTCTTATAATGGCAAGTTAAAAATAAAGAGAATGGAAAAAAATGTCAAGATTAACTCCAAATACTATCAGGAACATATTTTATCGCCAATTTTTCTGAATGAAATACCATCGCTTTACCCACAGTGCCATCAATCTGTGAGACTCCATCAGGACAAAGCTAGCAGTCACACGTCAAAATCCACTGTAAATTTCCTAAAAGAAATGGAACAAAAAACTGCTATCAAGGCCATACCCTTCACTGATATCCCTACTAAATCTCCCGATGTATCACCTATGGATTTTTGTGCTTTCGGATTTTTAAATTCTGCATTATCCAAACGTCGTCTCAAAACCCTTACAGGACTCTGGAAAGCTGTTCAGGTGGAATGGGATAGAATACCTCTTCTGACACTTCAAAAGGCATTATTATCCTGGAAATTGCGATGTCGAAAGATAGTTCAGAATAAGGGATGTCAAATAGAACATTTAAAACACAAGAATTTTATGTAATTTAGTTTTGTGAATACAATATACATCGTCTAAAAAATGTGTGAACAGCCTCTGTATAGATGACGTCATGATCGGGTGGCAGAAAACAGAAGCAGTTCCTAAGCGTTTGCATGTGTTTTTGGACGATACCTTCATTTTGAGTGAAATAATTTAAGTTTATTTATAAAATTCCTCATATTAATTGTATGTAACAGGTATTTTAACACTTTTTTTTCAATATTTCGCAAGGTTTAAGAGAATATAATCATTCTTTGAGAATGATTATTATTATGTTGAGATATGTATAGATATCAGGATACGTTACTTCAGGCCAGCGTCTTGTATCGTAACTCCAGTCTTCCTCTGTCAATAAATACGGGTCATATACTGAATAAACCTTTCCCGGCTGTACCTGAATGTTTAATTTAGTGATGTACCTTTATTTAGATACCGTATCTAAAGACTTTGCGTAATCTGAGAGCATTTTATTCAACAAGCTGTAAGAATGCTCATTGAGCGCCATGTTAAATTATGCAATGATTTGCCACTCCTCGCCAAACAAGAAGTAAAATCTGCAAGAGTTGAGATGTGTGACATGCTGCGAGACATTGCCCTATTTGCTACCGCGTGTCAACGTGGATTTATGCACTGAAATCAGGAATGCTCGAAACCGAGCTGCCCGATCAAGTGAAAATTGGGAACAGTCTCAAGAAAGAAAGCGAAGAAATAATTTATTGAGAAAGAGGCTTATGAAAGAGAGAGCATAAATGATCACGAGGCTAGGCTTAACCGACGCCGGCATAGCAACCGATAGCCAGTAATAGGTAAATTTTCTACATTTTTTTCAGTACTTGCAAAATTTTTACTCCATTTTATAATTGAAGAAATTTTCCCAACAATTTATTATTTGATATGATTAAGTGTTGATATCTAAATTGTGAACAATCTATACTAATATATAAAGAGAGAGGGGATTTTGTACGTGGAGGGTAATCTTCAGAACCACTGTACCTATTTGAAAAATTCTTTCACTGTTTGAATGGTACATTATTCCAGATGGACATAGGCTATATATTATGTATATCTAATCAGTAGAAATAAAGTTAGGGGCTTAATCCTAACAATCTCCATTGTTACCGCTACTGTCCTCTATTGCTTTTTGTGGGGAAGTCTTCAACGATCCTTAGCGTGGTGCTATCTATACTAATATATAAAGAGAGAGGGGATTTTGTACGTGGAGGGTAATCTTCAGAACCACTGTACCTATTTGAAAAATTCTTTCACTGTTTGAAAGGTACATTATTCCAGATGGACATAGGCTATATATTATGTATATCTAATCAGTAGAAATAAAGTTAGGGGCTTAATCCTAACAATCTCCATTGTTACCGCTACTGTCCTCCACCGCTTTTTGTGGCGAAGTCTTCAACGATCCTTAGCGTGGTGCTATCTATACTAATATATAAGGAGAGAGGGGATTTTGTACGTGGAGGGTAATCTTCAGAACCACTGTACCTATTTGAAAAATTCTTTCACTGTTTGAAAGGTACATTATTCCAGATGGACATAGGCTATATATTATGTATATCTAATCAGTAGAAATAAAGTTAGGGGCTTAATCCTAACAATCTCCATTGTTACCGCTACTGTCCTCTATTGCTTTTTGTGGCGAAGTCTTCAACGATCCTTAGCGTGGTGCTATCTATACTAATATATAAAGAGAGAGGGGATTTTGTACGTGGAGGGTAATCTTCAGAATCACTGTACCTATTTGAAAAATTCTTTCACTGTTTGAAAGGTACATTATTCCAGATGGACATAGGCTATATATTATGTATATCTAATCAGTAGAAATAAAGTTAGGAGCTTAATCCTAACAATCTCCAATGTTACCGCTACTGTCCTCTACCGCTTTTTGTGGCGAAGTCTTCAACGATCCTTAGCGTGGTGCTATCTATATCTATACTAATATATAAAGAGAGAGGGGATTTTGTACGTGGAGGGTAATCTTCAGAACCACTGTACCTATTTGAAAAATTCTTTCACTGTTTGAAAGGTACATTATTCCAGATGGACATAGGCTATATATTATGTATATCTAATCAGTAGAAATAAAGTTAGGGGCTTAATCCTAACAATCTCCATTGTTACCGCTACTGTCCTCTACCGCTTTTTGTGGCGAAGTCTTCAACGATCCTTAGCGTGGTGCTATCTATCTATACTTATATATAAAGAGAGAGGGCGATTTTGTACGTGGAGGGTAATCTCCGGAACCACTGCATCTATACTTATATATAAAGAGAGAGGGCGATTTTGTACGTGGAGGGTAATCTCCGGAACCACTGCACCTATTTGAAAAATTCTTTCACTGTTTGAAAGGTACATTATTCCAGATGGACATAGGCTATATATTATGTATATCTGATCAGTAGAAATAAAGTTAGGGGGGATACTCTAAATTTGTGTGCACGGCCGCCATCTTGGATTTTTTCGCCAGGGTTTGGCGCATTTCGCATGGCGATAATTATTGCTTTCTGGTAAAAATAACCCAATGTCAAATTCTCTAATTTTAAGATCAAACAGTTATTTCTGATGTGATCTTTTAATTACAGTATAATAATTTTAGGTCAGATCTTGGCCTTGACCTGGAAATCTGAGTCAAATTGACTATACTCAAAAGAGTAAATTATTTTTAAAACTAAGAGTCTTTTTGTTGAAAATTTTTGAATCCATTATCAGTTTTTCGTTAACTTATTAAATTTAAGTTGCTTTTAATTTTGTTTATCGATTGTCAATTAGTATACTATAATGATACACCATTTCATTTATTTGAAGTAAAAATTATCTGCCATCATTTTTTCGTAAAATGTAATCTATACTTATATATAAAGAGAGAGGGCGATTTTGTACGTGGAGGGTAATCTCCGGAACCACTGCACCTATTTGAAAAATTCTTTCACTGTTTGAAAGGTACATTATTCCAGATGGACATAGGCTATATATTATGTATATCTGATCTGTAGAAATAAAGTTAGGGGGGATACTCTAAATTTGTGTGCGCGGCCGCCATCTTGGATTTTTTCGCCAGGGTTTGGCGCATTTCGCATGGCGATAATTATTGCGTTCTGGTAAAAATAACCCAATGTCAAATTCTCTAATTTTAAGATCAAACAGTTATTTCTGATGTGATCTTTTAATTACAGTATAATAATTTTAGGTCAGATCTTGGCCTTGACCTGGAAATCTGAGTCAAATTGACTATACTCAAAAGAGTAAATTATTTTTAAAACTAAGAGTCTTTTTGTTGAAAATTTTTGAATCCATTATCAGTTTTTCGTTAACTTATTAAATTTAAGTTGCTTTTAATTTTGTTTATCGATTGTCAATTAGTATACTATAATGATACACCATTTCATTTATTTGAAGTAAAAATTATCTGCCATCATTTTTTCGTAAAATGTAAAATACAGTATACATTTTAAATACAATATATTTTAAAATATTTTATAATTCCAAGTTGTAGTGGATTACAAATAAATTTAAATAACTGAAGTTCAACTTCTCTCTCCCCAGGAACCTAAGTTAAAAAGTTAGTTAAGGTTAAGTTATTGGTTTAGGAAAAGGGTTTTTTTTTTCTTATTTCCAACACAGTAGGATAAATGGTCAAATAATCCTTGTCCCGATTTTATTGTATGCACCAAATATTTGGTTAAGGTCAAATCTGAAGTAAAATTTCATTACCACAATGCCCTAACCAAAAAAAAAAAAAAAAGAGGATCTGGTTACTCACCATAAATTTATTTGTTCATAATTATTTTACATTTTTCAAAGCTGAATTTTAGATAATTTTTAAATTGCAAGTTATTTAGGTAGTAAGAAAATGCTGTATTTTTTTTGTAATTAACAATATATTGGCATAATATTTTGGTGATTCATTGCTATTAGTCAAAGAGTTAGGGCAAACTGAGTAGATGGCATTGAAATTTTATCTGTAAGTAAAATTCATTTGAACAAGTTTTCATATGGATCATAATTTGAAAAGTAGTTTTTAATTAAAAATGACAAAAAAAATCTCAGTCCAACGATTAAATGATTTTTCAAAAATATTTCTATGTTTCACAATTTAAAAAGGTCGTTTTTATTAAAAAAGCTAAAAGAAAAACCGAAAATTTCCAATATTTGAGAATGATTTTTTCAAAAAAGTGGTTTTTCTCAAAAACCCAAAAATAAATCTAAGTCCAAAGTTTAAATGATTTTTCAAAAATTTTTCTAAGTTTCATAATTTAAACAGGTGGTTTTTATTAAAAAAGCTAAAAAAATTCAAAGTCCAGCGTTTTGAAAACACCGCTTAAAACACATTGGCGAGAAATTTTCCACTCCTCAAAACACGGTAAAATCGCCAAGTTGGCGCAAAAAAATCCAAGATGGCAGCCGTGCACACAATTATTAAGTAACGTAATATTAATTTGAATATTATTTTAGGTGCTTAAAATAATTAAAAGAACATTCTTTACTTAAAATCCTTTTTTTATTTTTGTATTTTTATTTCATCTCTTACTCCAATTTTGAGATACCAATGTGTATCTATACTTCTATAATCTATACTTACATATAAAGAGAGAGAGCGATTTTGTACGTGGAGGGTAATCTCCGGAACCACTGCACCTATTTGAAAAATTCTTTCACTGTTTGAAAGGTACATTATTCCAGATGGACATAGGCTATATATTATGTATATCTGATCATCTATACTTATATATAAAGAGAGAGCGATTTTGTACATGGAGGGTAATCTCCAGAACCACTGCACCTATTTGAAAAATTCTTTCATTGTTTGAAAGGTACATTATTCCAGATGGACATAGGCTATATATTATGTATATCTGATCATCTATACTTTATATATAAAAAGAGAGCGATTTTGTACGTGGAGGGTAATCTCCAGAAACACTGCACCTATTTGAAAAATTCTTTCACTGTTTGAAAGGTACATTATTCCAGATGGACATAGGCTATATATTATGTA
The DNA here is from genome assembly GCA_907164885.2 of Dolomedes plantarius. Taxonomy (NCBI): domain Eukaryota; kingdom Metazoa; phylum Arthropoda; class Arachnida; order Araneae; family Dolomedidae; genus Dolomedes; species Dolomedes plantarius. The sequence continues at coordinate 183,408,589 of OU015495.1, read as the reverse complement.
TATCTGATCATCTATATACTTATATATAAAGAGAGAGCGATTTTGTACGTGGAGGGTAATCTCCAGAACCACTGCACCTATTTGAAAAATTCTTTCATTGTTTGAAAGGTACAGTATTCCAGATGGACATAGGCTATAAATTATGTATATCTAATCAGTAGAAATAAAGTTAGGGGCTTAATCCTAACAATCTCCATTGTTACCGCTACTGTCCTCTACCGCTTTTTGTGCCGAAGTCTTCAACGATCCTTATCGTAGTGCTATCGCGGTGGGCTTCTGTTCTGAAGCTAGCGGTTCGAACCTAGCCGTTCTCCGGAACGCCTTTTTCTTTTAAAAAATTTATTTTAATTATTAATTAACATAAAATTAATTTAAGGTATTATTTAGGTTATTATTAAGGTAAAAAAAGATTTACAATTTATTGGCTATCAACTGGAAATTTATTGGTATAATATTTTGTTCAACCCGGACAAAGTCGGGACGGGCCGCTAGTAGTACATACAGAGAGGGATGCAATCCACACTATATTTTAGTACTTGCTGAATTTTTACTCCATTTTTTAACTGAAAAAAATTTTCCCCAACAATTTCTTATTTGATCTATACTTATATATAAAGAGAGAGAGCGATTTTGTACGTGGAGGGTAATCTCCGGAACCACTGCACCTATTTGAAAAGTTCTTTCACTGTTTGAAACGTACATTATTCCAGATGGACATAGGCTATATATTATGTATATCTGATCAGTAGAAATAAAGTTAGGGGGGATACTCTAGATTTGTGTGCACGGCCGCCATCTTGGATTTTTCCGCCAGGGTTTGGCGCATTTCGCATGGCGAAAATTATTGCGTTCTGGTAAAAATAACCCAATGTCAAATTCTCTAATTTTAAGATCAAACAGTTATTTCTGATGTGATCTTTTAATTACAGTATAATAATTTTAGGTCAGATCTTGGCCTTGACCTGGAAATCTGAGTCAAATTGACTATACTCAAAAGAGTAAATTATTTTTAAAACTAAGAGTCTTTTTGTTGAAAATTTTTGAATCCATTATCAGTTTTTCGTTAACTTATTAAATTTAAGTTGCTTTTAATTTTGTTTATCGATTGTCAATTAGTATACTATAATGATACACCATTTCATTTATTTGAAGTAAAAATTATCTGCCATCATTTTTTCGTAAAATGTAAAATACAGTATACATTTTAAATACAATATATTTTAAAATATTTTATAATTCCAAGTTGTAGTGGATTGCAAATAAATTTAAATAACTGAAGTTCAACTTCTCTCTCCCCAGGAACCTAAGTTAAAAAGTTAGTTAAGGTTAAGTGATTATTTTTATTCTAATTAACAATATATTGGCATAATATTTTGGTGATTCATTGCTATTAGTCAAAGAGTTGGGGCAAACTGAATAGATGGCATTGAAATTTTATCTGTAAGTAAAATTCATTTGACCAAATTTTTCATATGGATCATAATTTGAAAAGTAGTTTTTAATTAAAAATGACAAAAAAAATCTCAGTCCAACGATTAAATGATTTTTCAAAAATATTTCTAAGTTTCACAATTTAAAAAGGTCGTTTTTATTAAAAAAGCTAAAAGAAAAACCCAAAATTTCCAATATTTGAGAATGATTTTTTCAAAAAAGTGGTTTTTATCAAAAACCCAAAAATAAATCTAAGTCCAACGTTTAAATAATTTTTCAAAAATTTTTCTATGTTTCATGTTTTAAACAGGTGGCTTTTATTAAAAAAGCTAAAAAAATTCAAAGTCCAGCGTTTTGAAAACACCGCTTAAAACACATTGGCGAGAAATTTTCCACTCCTCAAAACACGGTAAAATGGCCAAGTTGGAGCAAAAAAATCCAAGATGGCGGCCGTGCACACAATTATTAAGTAACGTAATATTAATTTGAATATTATTTTAGGTGCTTAAAATAATTAAAAAAACATTCTTTACTTAAAATCCTTTTTTTATTTTTGTATTTTTATTTCATCTCTTACTCTAATTTTGAGATACCAATGTATATCTATACTTCTATAATCTATACTTATATATAAAGAGAGAGAGCGATTTTGTACGTGGAGGGTTATCTCCGGAACCACTGCACCTATTTGAAAAATTCTTTCACTGTTTGAAAGGTACATTATTCCAGATGGACATAGGCTATATATTATGTATATCTGATCAGTAGAAATAAAGTTAGGGGCTTAATCATAACAATCTCCATTGTTACCGCTACTGTCCTCTACCGCTTTTTGTACCAAACACTTCAACGATCTTTGGCGTGGTGCTATCGCGGTGGGCTTCTGTTCTGACGTTAGCGGTTTGAAACTAGCCGTTCTCCGGCACTCTCTTTTCTTTTAAAAATTAACGTTAAAATTTAACTAACGTAATATTAATTTGAATATTATTTTAAGAATATAATTTTTTAAAAAATTGAATATTTAAAAAAAAACATTCTTTACTTAAAATCCTTTTTTTATTTTTTTATTTTTATTTCATCTCTTAACCTCTTTCTATTAATTTGAATACTATTTTAGGTGCTTAAAATAATTAAAAAAAGCATTCTTTTCTTAAAATCCTTTTTTTTATTTTTGAATAAAACTGCGGTCTCAAGCACACCTCTTTCTTTTAAAAAATTACTTTTTCTATTAATTTGAATACTATTTTAGGTGCTTAAAATAATTTAAAAAAACATTCTTTACTTAAAATCCTTTTTTTATTTTTGAATAAAACTACGGTCTCAAGCACACCTCTTTCTTTTAAAAAATTAACTTTAATTAATAACTAACGTAATATTAATTTGAATACTATTTTAGGTGCTTAAAATAATTTAAAAAAACATTCTTTACTTAAAATCCTTTTTTATTTTTGAATAAAACTACGGTCTCAAGCACACCTCTTTCTTTTAAAAAATTAACTTTAATTAATAAATAACGTAATATTACTTTGAATATTATTTTAGGTGCTTAAAATAATTTTTAAAAATTCTTTACTTAAAATCCTTTTTTATTTTTGTTTTTTTATTTCATCTCTTATTCTAATTTTAGGATACCAATGAGTATCTATACTTCTATAATAATATATAAAGAGAGAGAGCAGATTTTGTATGTGGAGGGTAATGTACAACTTTTGTACATTAAAATGTACCTTACATCTTTTCCTTCATTTCTTCCTTCTATCCGCAGTCAAGTAACCATGGCAACATCCTTTAGCTTACGGGGTCCGTTTTTCGAAATCGCTCTTTACAACGGGAAAATGTTATCTACTTCCTATCCCCATTTTACGTGGGGGACATTCAGCGTGGGGAGTCAGGGGAAAGAGTGGTTTATTGCTTTCTTACTATTGAAGAAGAATTTCAATAGTAGTTCATCGGCCCTCAGTGCCTCTTTCATCTCTCAAAAGGCTGAAAATGGATGAACCGCGGGTGAACCGCCCTTCTGATGTCTCTCGCCTGAAAAGAAATAACCTCTAGCTAGAACGACAAAAGATTATTATTCAGTCCTTTTCGGCAAGATTCACCCTCCGTTCCCAGAATGTCACCCAATTGTTCTTTGGGAGCAAAGACGTTAGGTAAGTCACAACGAAGAGGAATTCGAGACTATATCTCTGCCGACATCACACCGTATTTTTCGAGAGTATGTGCTTCGGATATATGCTATCCAACCCCGTAAGGAAAAGGTTTAAAATTTTTAAGATTCAAGTAGAGGGGGTATTGATAAATACAAAAAGGATTTTTGAAACTGGCAACGTTAAAGGGTTTGTTGAAGAAAACTACATTTGGAACTACGCTTTTTATTGGACATTTAAGGTAAAAAAAGATTTACAATTTATTGACTATCAACTGGAAATTTATTGATATAATATTTTGTTCAACCCGGACAAAGTCGGGACGGGCCGCTAGTGTAATGATAAAGTGGAGATATCTTAATTTTGAAAAATAGTACATACAGAGAGGGATATGTAATTTTTAAAATCACTGGTGTTGGGTTTCTCAGTCTAATCTTTAACTCTGTTCTCAAGTAATGGAAACTCGCATTTTTTAATCAAGATGTTTTAGAATCAGCCTTATGAAGAATACCCGTATAACAATGTATGTTTATGATGACAGGTAATAGTAACATTCCTTACATATGTTACTTTCAGTTGGAGTTGTTTTGCAAAAGAAAATATAAAACTAAAAGCGACCATGCTAGTCGCGCAGCGAGTAGTATTTATTATTGAATGACACGTGTTTAGTCATAAAGTTTCTCTCTAAATATGATTTTTTGTTATGAGTCAATTTTTCCTTACAAAAAGACAGGTCGGAAGGCCATTTAAGTTTTGAATAAACGCGAAAGTCTCGGTCCATTCAACTCTAAATTAACGGTTTCTGTCTTTCGTTTTTCTATTTCTTCTTTGTAGCCATGTCAAATAGGGCACCTAAAAAAATGTTCCATTTTATAACTGCCGTAGATAGAATAGCATTACTTATTCAATTTACAAATTTATATTATTTTATATATTTTTAACCCCAATGAATAATCACAACATATTTTCTTACTTCCAAAACGGCAATAATAATAAAGCTACGAACACAAAATAATTACAATTCTCAAAGTAATGGCTAAAATATCTGTAGGATTTACAGCTTGTTGGAAAAATACAGGTAACTTTATGGCCCACTAGTGGGCGGTAGGGACCAGATTGACTACCACTAGTCTACACTTAAGTCTCCTATAACGCGATTAATTCGTACTGCGTTATATGGAAACCGTATTATAAGAAACTCAGAATTAATTCAAATCAGGAAATGCGTTCTATGGAAACCGTGTTATCAGAAACATAGAAATAAGATAAATCAGATAAATTTATACCGCATTATATGGAAACTACTGCTTCGTTATATGGAAACCGCGTTATAAGAAACTCAGAATTGATACAAATTATATAAATTCGTACTACGTTATATAGAATCTCGGAAATAAATAAATTGTAATTATAATTAATAAACGAGATTCACGCTACTTTGAACGAGTTCAAGCACGACCGACCATGACGATGCGTGTTAGAACAAGTGAGATCAAGTTAGTACCAGTTTGAAAAAAGTTAGAACTTGTATTACGGCAAATAAAAATTTAACGTAGATGTTCTCTAATGTTATACGATTCCAATAACGTAAATTAAGCAAGTCAAAAGAACTTTATTACGCATACGTCTGAACACATTTAAAGACAATCTTAGAATAAATTAAAATAGACTAATGCTTTATTGCTTTCTCATTTTGAGGGAAATTCCCTGATAACTGGAATTCATAAACAGGGGAATACCCCATAAATGTCAACTACGAAAATTTAACTCATCAAATAAGTGCTGCCATAGATAAATTTTTCAAGCCATTTGAGTTGTTGGAATGTTCTTGTATGAAAAACGCGTTATAAGGAGACCGCGTTATAGGACAGCTGTCACAATTTCCGCTCCGCATTTTATGGAAATCGCGTTATAAAAACATCGCACTTCAGGAGACTTCACTGAATTAGGTTTATTTATTTATTTATTTTTATCACCATAAGTATTAAATTATAAATATAAATTTAACACCGGTTACTTTAAATTACTATCTAAACTAAGGTACCTGTAGCCTTACATTTAAAAAAAAATTCTTTCTCACCTCTTGTTTCTTCTGTAATGCATTCTGTATCTTCGGTGGGTTGCTGGGTTAGCCAGGAAGACATACAAAAAGAACCGTCTTTTGCTTCAGCATATTTCCTCCTTTTTTCCTGCCTTTTTGCGGATCCACTTTTATAAGTCCTTTTCATAGTTTTTTTTATACAAATACAGATTTGTATTACAACTGTTAACTAGGAATACGTGATTTTCGTATTTACGAAACAGATGCGAATAAATGAGAAATTTGCCGATATGAGCGAATAAATGCGAAAATAATTTTTTTACTACTTTTCGGCAAAAACTCGCTAATAAACGGCTATTTAAGCAAAATCAGTTAATAATAGTAATAATTTATTGAGATAATTGCTTAACTAAGGCCATACACGGTCTTTCACTGAGAGATCTAACTCTCCTTCGGTTTTTGCTCAAAGTTTCACCCGGACAGTTTGCCCGTACCGGAATCGAACCTAAAAATATAACAGTAAAAATCAACCGATCAGATTGCTTTCTCGAGAGTCTGTTCTCTTTCGTCATGAACTCTCTCTCCACTCAGGGTCATCTTCCTTTGTCCTCCCACACACCGATTCTGGGGGGCTCAAATTGTCGCAAGCCAAGCCCCTCTCTCGTTTTCTCTCTCGTTCCCCATGCTTGGACACTCTGTGGTGCAGGTGGCCAAGTAGAAGAGGTTCAAAGGAAGCCCCTTATCTTACCCCGCATTTACACAGCCGCGAATCAGCTACCCCTCGTCCATTTGCGAAACATCAGGCACGCTCCAGGAGCGTGACTAATCGACCCGAATGACCGTTCTCACATTCCCGCCTCTCGCAACTTCCCGACGCCATTCACCCCTTTGACCTTTGACCCCCTCCCCGTCGCCATAGACTCGGGCCAGATAAACCGCTCCCCAACGTGGGGGAGACGTGGAACTCGTCCTTTTGACTCGGGCTTGAAAAACCGCTCCCGAAGCGATCGCCACGATTGGGGAGGAGAATAGCGGGGTTATCTGCAAGGGTTCCGTTTACACACCCATTTTTCACTCTTCCCCGCTATTCGACCCTCCTCGTTCACGACTGTGCAAATGCGGAGTGAGAAGAGTGGGTGGTTATTGCTTCACACACATCTAAAAACAAACGGGGAGGGGAGATGCTGTCCCACGTTGGTGAATCCGTTGGGGCCTGTGCACAATGAGACTACTGACTGCTGGCTCGCTCAACTGGCTGCATGAATCGCGCTCGTCTCTCCGTGACCTTTGGTATTGAAGATTTTCGGATTTCGAAGGTCACGGCTTCCCCCGCGTTGCGTATCCAGCGGCCCAACCGAACGACAGCGAGTGGAGGGGAAAGTGTCGCTGGTGGGGGTACCTTGGAGGGAAGGCAAAGTGCTTCGGACAGAGGCAGGTGGAATTACCAACCGCAGGGGTATGGATTTTAACTACAATTATGGTTTTTACTCAGAGCACTTGCCTAAAGTTAAAGGTCCATAAACACCAACTAGTATGTAAAAGCAGAAATGAGAAAACCAGTCATCACGAAGTTTCAATCACACGTGGTATTTTGTGTAAGAGCCACACTGAAGGGGCCAAAGAGCCACATGTGGCTCGCGAGCCATGGTTTGCCGACCACTGTTCTAGGTGGGATCTTGAGGGTAGTCCAATAGCGGGAATCACTCCAGGCACACCACCGAGAAGGGCGTCGGGCTTTTATCATCTAGCAGGAACATCTTGCTCGGGCCAGTTTCAGTCGCTAACTGCTCTCGTAAATTCACTCCCCCTCTGGAGCACGGCGTCTCCACGTGACATGATGCGAACACCACCTGGAGAAGGGCCCGCCAATTTCAAGCGCCAAGGCGCGCGGTGATTGCTGTGGACAAAAGATTATTCATGTGGTCTGCGAGGAGAAAGGGGATAAGCAGTGAAAAGTTGGATGATCGTGGTTGCAACCCTATCTGCGGATTACGTTGGTATTTCCGCTGATAAGACGACGGACACTGAAACTGTGAAATGGGTGCATTTCTCGTGTACTTTTCCAGACTGTCTGGGGAAAATACACAAATATAGGAATCGTGGAAGTACAACCCCCTCACTGCGTTTTTGTATGTGCATATCACTATAGACTTATTACCAATGTTATATAGAGTGTTACAAGCTTTTAAAAACGTTACGACAAATAGTTTAGTTTCGGCAGTTTTTAAAACAAAAACAAATCGTTCATTATTACAAACGTGCTCTGCGTTAGTTGATGGCAATAATGAAGAAGAAATTATAAGGCTCTTTCTCGATAACGGAAGTCAGAAAAGTTTCGTTTTAAGAAGTATTTCTGAAAAGTTTAACTTTCCTATTGTAAGAAAGGAGAACCTTTCTATTTGCTCATTTGGGGATAAGATAAACGGAATCGAAGACATTTAATGTAGTTAAAATTAGATTAAAAAATAGAGACGACCCGAAATTATGCATAGAAATAGAAGCGCTAGAAATTGAACGTATTTCGGATACACATTTACCCACCCCTGATAAAAATATTGATAAAAAATTTAGGTATTTGAAAAATGTACAAATGGCTGATTGTTATGAGTTTAACAATAAAGAGATATCGATTCTAATTGGGGGAGACTTTTACTATCAGGTAGTTACTGGAAGAATTACACGTCTAAACAAATCTCTTGTAGCGGTCGAAACATTGTTTGGGTGGTCCTTACAAGAGCGAGACACAGATTGTGAAGAACAAATTGCAATGAGTGTTATGATCAACGAAGATAATATATCTAAACAGCTCAGTGAATTTTGAAACTTCGAAAATCTGGGCATAGAGGCAGAGGAATTTGATGACAAAAATATTGATAAAGATTTAATGTCTGAATTTGAAGCTGGAATTTTGTACCAAAATAAGCGGTACAAGGTGAAGTTTTCTTGGAAACCAAATATGAAAACGTTGTTAGGAAATAATGAACAAACGGCAAGGAATAGATTTGTGAAATTGAGAACATCTTTTAAAAATGATCCTTCGTTATTTTATGAATATAAATCAGTTCTAAAAAATTATCTTTCCGAAAATATTATAGAACGTGTTCCAGCAGAGGAAGAAAACATTCAGCAAAATACATTTTATCTGCCACATAGAGCAGTGATTCGTACTGGTAAAGTTACGAGCAAATTACGAATCGTGTTTGATGCATCATCGCATTCGAAGGGACAACTATCCTTGAATGACTGTTTACATACAGAACTTAATCTTTTACCAAACTTATTTCTCCTTTTGATCAAGTTTAGAACAAACCCGATTGCATTTGTTGCCGATATAAAAATGGCCTTTTTGATGATTGAAATAGACGAAAGTGAGAGGGATTTCACAAGATTTTACTGGGATGAAGATCCAGGAACCGTTAATAAAAACAAGAAGTTTGAATTGTTCCGAATGACGCGTGTTTTATTTGGAGTGAAACCAAGTCCATTCCTCCTTGCAGCTACAATAAAACATCATCTGGAAAAATACGCAGATACATTTTCTCTAACTACTAAGCATCTTACCCAATCGCTCTATGTTGATGATTTCCTAAGTGGTGAGGTCAGTGTCAAGCAAGCTTTGACAACTTGTAAAGAAAGTGTACAGATTTTTAGAGACGCAAGCATGGGCCTTCGGAAATGGAGAACCAACTCTCCCGAACTAAGTCAAGAGTTGAAGAATTTAGAATTTTATGTAGATGAATCTGACGAATCTTTAGACACGAAGTTGATAGCTCCGAAGATCTTAGGAATCGGTAGGAACGAGAAAACTGATACATTTTATTTTGACTCTACGGGTCTGGAAACATTTCTTTCTAAAAGAACTGACACAAAAAGATACTTGCTACAAGCAGCTGGCCGACTATTTGATACAATGGGTCTCGTAGGTCCCTATACTATTCTAGTTAAATGTTTAATTCAGGGAATTTGGTATTTAAAATTAGACTGGAATTACAAATTGCCCAAACAATTAGAAATCTCTTGGAATAAATGGTGTAATGAGATTTAATATTTAAAGGAGATAAGTATTCCTCGATATTATTTTCAAAATTCATTGCCGAACAATGCAATTTCCATTCAACTGCATACCTTTTCAGATGCTTCTAAAAGGGCGTACAGAGTCATGGTTATTTTTATAAATAGAGTCATGTTTATTTTTATAAGTAGAGTCATGTTTATTTTTATAAATACTGGATCATACAAAAATTTATCATTACAGATACAGATTTCAGGGTATTTGGGTTTTGCAACTGTTATTTTTTCTTTCGACAAAGGAGACGCGATCTTTTTCGGTAATTTTATTTTCATTTAAGAGGTCTCAGGAGTCTTACTTTTTTACTGAAGGTGCAATTTAGCATCATGTCACATTTAGTTTTATTTCTCATTCCCTATAAAACATAAATACATGAAATTTTTGCCACTGAAAGCTTAATATATGTTCTATGTAGAATATGTTCACGACAGATATGTTCACGTAGATATGTTCTATGTTCACGACAAGTGTCTCCGCATTAGTTTTAAAAAAATAATTACACACTTTATGTGTCGTTATTTTTACATATGAGCTGTTATATTTGAAAGTGGTGTAAGTCCACTTAAAAAAAAAAATGAGTTAACGGTAATTTTAGTAAGATATAGACACCTTCTCTTCATATTTATAATCAGACTTTCAATGGAGTACGATTTTTTCATAAAGTAAACAAAATAATTTTGGCTATAAAATGTTATCGCAAAATTTTTTTTTTTGTAAGTGGAATAAGTCTATTCCTAATAATTATAATTAAAGCAACTTGCTTATTGCAATTATTATTGATTATTACGACTTCAGTGTATACTACGCTTTAGCATATATTACTTAGCTAGTGTCTTAAAAACAACATCGTTAACAAGATAACGGTATTATTGTTCTGATTAAGTGGTCAGAAGTAATTTCACTGATTTTGTTTGGTTTTCTTTCGCAAGTCCTACTGTTTGGTTTGTGTTTCTTATACTAATAGATTGCAGAGTGAGTATTATTTAAATATAATTGTTATTAAAGCAGAAAATCAAAGTTTTAGATAAATAATAGTTCATACAGTTGTTACAATGAGTTCACATACCTATAAAAAAGACGATAATATGTCAATTTGGTCTGATAGTGATGTTGGTAAGTAAGAGTTTCCATTAAAAAATCCATTTCAGTGAAGCTAATGTATATAAAATTATGGACTTGAATTTTCACTTGTTTTTATTTTTTATAACATGTTATTTTTGAAAGTGGTATAAGTCCATTTGGAGCTAAAAAAATCGTTTATTTTTTCAAATTCATTATTATCAAATATTCATTATTATCAAATATTTTTAAATTCATTCAAATACAAACCTTTAAATATCTCGATACATGAAAAAAAAATGGACTTATACCACTTTCAAAAATAATAACTCATATGTTAAAGCCATTTCAGTTTAGACATATTTTTAATTTTCCAGATCAAATAGGTTCAACTGGCAAGGTCGGCCCAGCCCTTTAAAGTGTGCTACCCTAATGACCTCTTCTAAGGAAAATTCACAATTAACTCTATCAACACTATAAAATTTTCCCATTTTCCGCAATTGGAATAAGGAAAATTTTCTTCAAACTTTAATTTCCCCCTCTTTATATTTTCTCATAACTTGGTTTTTGTTAGCCATATTTTTGGCTAGTTAAAAAGTTAATAAAAACGGGAAAGATGTTTTGCTTGGTTGCAAATTTATATCTTGGAAAATAGACTTCAGAAATCAGCATTTAAACATTGCAGATTATACAGCATATCACGGCAGTTAATATTCCAAAAGGTATAATAGTTCCAACAGGTAATATAGTGTTTAAAATTTCCTTTCAATTGTAACTGCAGATGTGTATTTCTCCCCATCTGTTTCTTGTAAACACTGCCTTTCTTAGAAACCATTGCCAATCGGCAGAAAAACACCTGTTCGACTCTTCCTTGGGACAAATGCCGATATTTGGCGAAAAGTGGGGGATGTTTGGTGACAATCTCTTCCTCTCTCGTTGACCTTCGCTTTAACGTTCCACCCCTCATCAAAAAAGAACTCTCCCCAAGTGACCAGTTTCTCGAGTTCTTCTCTTCAGAGGTAACCAGTACTTTATTTGTGAATTTTCAAATGTTCATTTAAGTGTTGCCAATCATTAAAACCGTCTTGATTACTTAATTTAGTATTTTTAAAGGTCAATGGATTACTGGTGTCATTGAATATTTTCCAACAGAAACAAAAAACTACATTTTTCTTGATAGAATACAGTAACCAATCTCGCTGAACCTTTTCACCATTTGATAGAATTCGAGTGAAATATACATCCGAAAACAATCAAAGACTAACAATCAAAGACTAACGGACTCCTTTTCGGAAGTGAATACGCCAGACGGAATGTCTCCAGACCCCTCATTTCACCAAGGGGTTGAAAGAAACAGCCTTTTGTTCGACAAGAGGGCTGCAGAGGTGTTAAAAGTAGACGGCATGTGACTCACGGGGATAGAGAAGGCTTAATTGTCATCGAGTTAGTTAGAGAACGCTGTGGAGGCAGCAGAAAGGTCGCGCGTGTAAAGGGCGCTATTGTCCGGACTTCGAACGGAAAGATCGACCTCATTTTAGGCGAGATGGCCTGAAAGGTACTTTGCATGCGTCTTTAAAACTTTGTATATACACTGAAGTGCCACTGAATTAGGGATAGCAAAGCCTATGCAAATTGTGAAGAGCTGCGCATCATGTATGAGCAAGTGAGGGTGCTGTGGTAACTGCATATATAGCGCGTACTGTGGTTGTTCTGAATTAGTTGTTGGAATTGCCAGTATGGGTAAACTGCCTGACTTAGACGCCTTCGATCGCGGACAAATCGTAGGTGCGCGACGCATGGGCCATTCGATTTCCGAAATCGTCAGACAGCTAGGATTTTCAAGGTCGACAGTGTCAAGAGTATACCAAGAATACATGGATGGTGGAAAAAAAACTAGCGATCGGGCAAACTGCAAAGGACAATTAACCTTGACAGTGCGTGGTGAGAGACGGCTCAGGAGTATTGTACGTAGCCAGCGAAGCCAAACATTAGCTCAAATTACCACCCAGTTTAATGACGGTGCCAGTCGTACAGTCAGTAAACGGACTGTGCAACGCTCGCTTCACCGTATGGGTTTCGGGAGCCGTCGACCTACGAGAGTACCATTGCTCTATACTCGCCATCGGGCTGCACGTCTTGCCTGGGCAAGAGAGCACAGAGACTGGAGTGTACAGGACTGGAAACGAGTAGCATGGAGTGATGAGTCTCGATTCCGACTACTTAACGCCGACGGGAGGCTGAGAATATGGCGTCAGGCTCATGAAGCCATGGATCCTGCATGCCTGGCTGGAACTGTACAAGGGCATGGTGGCTCAATCATGGTCTGGGGTGTTTTTTCGTGGCACAGTTTGGGATCTTTGGTGCGTGCACCAACCTCCCTCAATGCAATTCGGTACGTAGAGTTTCTGGGTGATCACCTCCATCCGTTTATGCTGTTCTGTTATCCGCACGGTAATGGAGTTTTCCAGCAAGACAACTGTACCTCTCACAAGTCCCGGTTGGCTACTGGCTGGTTGGATGAGCATTCCTCTAACTTCTCTGTCATGAATCGGCCACCTAGAAGCCGAGACTTAAATCCTATTGAGCATCTTTGGGATGTTTTGGAACAAGGCGTGAAAGGCCATCACACAGCACCAAAGAACCTTACTGAATTATGGACAGCTTTAGCCAATATTTGGCAAGCCATTCCCGTGGAACGTTTCCAGAAACTTGTTGAATCTATGCCTCGTCGTGTGGCAGCCGTTATCAAGGCCAGAGGAGGCCCAACTCGTTACTAGGTAGGTATCCCTAATTCAGTGGCACTTCAGTGTATTTATTCCTTCTTTTAATTGAAATAAAAAGAGTTCGACTTGACAGGAAAAAGTGGAGTCCTTGCAAGAAAAGTCGAACAGTGTGCATAGCCGGTTACGACAGCAATCTTTCCATAAAGGAGGTAAGTCATTTTGAAACATGTTCTAGATCAGCGCTTCCTAAACTTTTTTTTATTCATGACCCCTTTTTATCATCAAGATTTTTTCGCGACCCCAGGAAATAAGGATATAAAGATAAATATTTTCACAAAAATAATTTATTTCTTTGGTAAACAATATACATATGAAAAATAGTAGTATATATGAAAAACAGCAATAAATGAAATAAAATATATGTGTTAGAAACTCGCGGCGGGCGACAAAAATTAAATTCATGTATCACAGTTAAATTTTCGCGACCCCGAATTTTGCTTTTCGACCCCATTTGGGGTCGCAACCCACAGTTTAAGAAACGCTGTTCTAGAGAGGTCTTTGTGATAATTGTCTCGGGCTATAGTAATTGTTAGGCAGGTTTAAATAAGTCTAAATTTAATTCAAGTGAAACAAATTATTCACAGGCGTAGATAATTTTGTAGAAAGTATATTAGATGATTTTTAAATCCTTCAGTTCGGAGTCCAGAAGTTAAACCAATTAATGTTTTAAAGAAAATTTGTTCAAGAACGAATAATTTTCCAACTTTGGCAATTGATCTGATAAATGTCTCAAATTGAGGGAAGAAAACTATTTAAAGTGTAAACAAGGTATAGGTTTTTATAAGTGATTTGGAGATAAATCCCGAACGAATTTGTTTAGGAAATGAACGGAGGTTCAGGTTTTTGCAAGTGATTTTGTTTAGAGAATAAACGAAGAAAAGGTTTACGGGTGATTTTGAGGGACAAATCTCCCAGGGTTTATGTTAAGGTTCTAAACAGGGAAAAAAATTGTGAGAGTGTTCGTAGGAAACTTCACTGTGCATTTGTGCTTAGAGATAAATTTCTCAGTTTGGGAAGCATATCGCATGTAATAATTTAAAAGTGTGTTGAAACTATTGTATATGCATGATATTTTGAGTGATTTAGTGTAAAAGTACTTGTGTTTGATATACTTATTATATGCATGATATTTTGAGTGATTTAGTATAAGTGTACTTGTGTTTGATATACGTATTATATGTGCATGATTATTTTGAATGATTTAATATAAGAGTATTTGCGTTTGATACAGGGTGGTTATTAAATAACGTGAGGTGTTCAGAGCCCTCTTGCGGGTAAAGTATTGGGCGAAACTTTCGTGCAATACTTTACTTGCTAGAGGGCTCTGAATACCTCACGTTATTTTATAACCACCCTGTACTTATTAAATGTTCATTATATTTTGAATGCTTAGTATAAGAGTACTGGTGTTTGATATACGTATTATGTGTGATCTAGGCATATTACTATAATAATATAAACAATTCAACACAAACAAAAAAATTAAAATGTGGCAAAAACTGCCAAACAAATTTCCAGAAAGGTCACATATCTTACTTGTCAAAGACCACACAGAATGAAATCATTGAAATGATGGGAGATCATGTTCGAAAGAAGATACTGAATGACATCTATCACGCAAAGTACTACGCAGTATTGTTTGATTGCACACCTGATAAATCACACATACAGAACAAATGAGCCAAGTAATCCGATATGTTACTAAGAATAAAAATGGCCAATTTGAAATCAGAGAAAGATTCATTGATTTTATAGCAATTTTTGGAAAATCTGGGGAGTACTTGACAGATACAATATTTCATAAGTTGGGGAAAGATGGATTAGAAATAAGAAATTGTCGAGCCCAAACATATGATAATGGGTCGAATTTGTGTGGTGATTAAAAAGGAGTTCAAGCTAGGTTCTTGGATATTAACCCATTAGCAACATTTGCCCCGTGCACAGCCCACTCCCTGAATCTGGTGGGACTGTATGGAGCATCAACATCTCCTGAAACAGCGAACGTATTTGGAGTAATCCAGAGATTATACACCTATTTTGTTTAATCAACACAACGGTGGGAAGTCATGAAGAAACACACAAAAATGAATTTAAAAGGAACCAGTGATATTCGATGGTCTGCTAAGTCCGAGGCAGTACGTGCTCTTGTAAAAACTTTCAAGGAGTAATCAGCGCTCTCACTGAGATGAACCAAGAAGAAAACTATACACCAGAGTCAAAATCTGATGCCTCCAGTCTCATTCGTACTTTGAGAGATTTCCGACTTGTTTCGTATTTGGTTGCTTGGGCAAATATCTTAAAAGAAATTAACAGAGTTAACAAGGAAATACAGAAACATAACATAATATTGTCAAAAACAATAGAAATGTTGGAAGGTCTCACCAAAACTATGGAAAGGCTGAGAAATGAAACAAATGAATAGCTAAAGACTGCTAAAGAAATAGCACAAAAATTGAAGTAGAGCCAACTATGGAAACTCGCAGAATCCCAAAAGGGAAAATAAGGCCTGGGGAAATGGCGCAAGATGAAGGAAGAAGTTTCTCTGTAGAAGAAAGTTTTTACCATAGTATGAAGGAAGTAATCGATGTTATACTGACCCAGTTGAAAGATAAAATGCAGAGTATAAGTGCACTGAACAATATTTTTTCTTTTCTAAATTGTAAAGATTTGAAAAGCTTGAATGACAAGGAGTTGAAAACTTGTGCTGCAAACTTAGTTAGTAAATATCGTGAAGATATAAGTGAAGAGGAGTTCCCTACTGAAATCCTAGTTCTTCGTGTTCAGTTACAGAATTCAACACTTAATTTTGAAGAAATGAATCAACTTGATCTTCTAAACCAAGAAAGAAATTTGACTGATGCTTTCCCAAATGTGTGCATAGCCTTGAGAATTTACTTAACGCCCCCAACTACATCACTAAGCTGCGAGAGGAGTTTAAGCAAACTGAAGATAATTAAAAACTATCTCAGATCAACAACGACTCAAGACAGATTGAAAAACCTCGCAATACTGTCTATAGAAAGCCAAGAGGCTAATTCAATAAATTATGAAGAAGCCATTAACTCATTTTCTGAAAGAAAATCAAGGAAAATAATTTTGTAAAAATATCTGCACACATTTTCTAAACATTAAGGAAAGGTAGCTGCGAAGACCATCATTGCTTGGGGAAGAGTATAGTGGTGGATTTTGTTTTTAGTTGGTATAATTTTTTTTAAATGCATATACTTCTATGTTATAGTATTGTTAAGTAAAAAATATAGTGTTTTTATTTCAATAAATTAAGTTTGTCACACCATTAAAAAAACTATTACTTTTATCCTGTTATTTATTATTGCATTAAACAGTGAAAAACAGCTACAGCGGCGGAATGGAGCTGACTTGCCCTTCCTCTGAGAAATTTTCTAGATCCGGCACTGATATATATATATATATATATATATATATATATATATATATATATATATATATATATATATATATATATATATATATATATATATATATAGTCGAACCTCCATATATCGAAGTAGCTAATTGCCGGAAAAAATTCGATATATAGAATTGATCTTAGTTTTATCATAATTCTCCAAAAACATTACAATTAAAGCTAATTTTCGTATACGAAACTCCATTTCTAATTTATATGCGAATGACATTAAATGAAAGTTAATAACTAAAAAGTTAATTAATATGAAAGATTTATTGACTACTACATACCATTAAAAAAAATAATCCAGACAGTGGTTACAATGATTACAGTTACATTCTTAAAAAAAAAAAACTATGAATATCTTACTGAACAGCCAGATTTGCAGAAAGTTCATCAAAGAAATGTTGGCATTTATTCAGTCCACTAAAAATTTCGTCAGGGACATTTTCCGGGAATTGAAGTCCACGACGTATTGTTTCAAACGCCAAAAATTGGGAGATTTTATTCTAAAGTGGAATAGAATCTCCCAATATGTCTTAAAAAATTTCGATTTATAGAGATTTTTTCGATATATAGAAACAGTTTTTCTGTGTAATGAACATGGAAATTTGCTAAGAGTTCGATATATAGAAAATTTCGATATGAGGAAGTTCGATATATGGAGGCTCGACTGTATATATATATATATATATTTATATACCGGGTGGCCATAATTAAACTGACAGTGCTCACAGTGTTCTGTAGCGCGATCTATTTGTGAGAATGACGCCACATTTTGTAGGAAGATTAAACAAGACGGGGGACGAAGGATTCCGCGAAAAAATAAATTAGTTCCAAAAGTCACCGCTAGGGGAATATTTGGCGCTGTGTAATAGAAAATAGAGTGTTAACAAATACAAATCTTGCATGAAAATGATTTCCCCCAGGCATTGTCTTTGCTGAAGTGCCGGAATGACAAAGCTGTTCAACATGTGGCGATATTTCTCTCCGGTAACAGAACAGGTTTCCGGTCCTGTCGGGGTAATGTTCTCATAGAAGAATGGACCTACGATAAATTCCGCTGTGAACCCACACCAAACAGTTACCTTTGGTGAATGTAAAGGAATTTCTGTGACTGCATGTGGTGATTTGTCATCCCAAATTCGGCAGTTCTGGGTATTCACAGTTCCATGCAGGTAAAAGTGGGCCTCGTCTCCCCATAAGATTTTCCACGGCCAAGCATCATCCACCTCCATTCTGGCAAGAAAGGTGAGAGCAAAAGTCAATCGCTTATCATGGTCGGGGTACAGTAACTCCTGTACACGGCTGATCTTGTACGGATAGAAGTTGATAATCTTTCGTAAGATTTTCCATACCGTACTGTAAGGCATATCCATATTCCGAGCTAATCCACGAGCGCTAGAGGTGGCAGCAATATTGTCTGGTCCTCTGTCGACAATCGCCGTGGCAACTGCTTCGATTGTATCCTGTGGTACAGGTTTTCGTCCTCTGCCTGACTGAACCTTCAGAGAACCTGTTTTCTCAAACGTCGCAACCATTGCTTTTAGCCCATTAACTCACACAGGACCGTTACCTTTACGCATTTTTTTTGTGCGTTCTAAAAGCACGAAGAGCAGCTGACGCGTTGCACTGGTTGAGGTAAAAGAATTTGACCAGTAACGCACGCTCGACTAAAGAAGGAGACATTGCACATAAACTTTCGATCCGATTGATTCGACGTAACACATTGCCTTTTAAAACCCAAGCAGCTGGCACTGTGCCAATGGATGTAACGTGAAATTTGAATAAAGAACTTCTTCTTCTGCTCAGCGTACGTGATATTGCAGATCACGAGACTTTATCGGTGTTTATGTAGATTTTACGCTTTTTTAAAAGTGTTGCCATATTGCACTTGAACTAAATAAGAAAATGTGCATAATAAAAGGTAATTTTATTCCGTATTAATTTGCATTTGTTAACACTCTATTTTCTATTACACAGCGCCAAATATTCCCCTAGCGGTGACTTTTGGAACTAATTTATTTTTTCGCGGAATCCTTCGTCCCCCGTCTTGTTTAATCTTCCTACAAAATGTGGCGTCATTCTCGCAAATAGATCGCGCTACAGAACACTGTGAGCACTGTCAGTTTAATTATGGCCACCCGGTATATATAATATTTAATCTAAGAAATAATAATAATTATTTTCAGGAGTTTAATTCAGGTAAATTAAGCTTTCAAAATTTATTATTCATCAATGCTGAATTTTTATAATTTTAAAAATGTGCATAAAAGTATAATAATAAAATGTTTATCATGTTTCCCGATAGATGGCGCCAAAACAGTTCAGATGAGCAAACATTTGCTCCCGATCTACTCCTTGTATTCAAACCAGGCTCACGCCGGGGCGTTTTTCCAAAACCGGTAACTTTTTGACAGTATCTGGCAACTTGGCAAAATTTCGGCTTCATGGATTGATATTGGCGACAAACATGCTACATTGTTTTTATCGCCAAATTTTATGCTCAAGTCGATATTACCCGCCATTTTTAAAATCGTTTCCAAGCGTATGCCATCCAGAGGATAATCTAGATCAGTGCTCTGCAACCGCTGCGCCGCGGCACACTAGTGTGCCACGAGGTGATCTTGACTGTGCCTCGGTGATTTTATCGATTATGATATAAACAAATTAACCACCGCATTAAATAGAAATTTTTCTAAGTAAAATATTCCTCTAAATTTTTGTTAATATGTAATTTTTCTGGGTCGAAATTATGCACAAAACAAAAACATGTTGTTAGCCATACATTGCATGTATGCTCGAGCGTCATATTTCTGGATTTCAGTTAAGAAAGAATATCCACAAATTTCTGATAAGGCCAATGCAATTTTGCTCCCATTTTCTACGACATACTTATGCGAACAAAGTTTTTCGACACTGGTTCTAATTGAAAATGACAAACGATCATATACACTGCTGGCCACCCAAATTGCAACACCAAGAAAGACAAGAGATATCTGTCGTATAGGGCCTGTCCTGACTTTATTTGATTTGGGCGTGAATTCGTATTTTATTTGTGGTAGTACATTTTATGTCATTAAAAGGGTAGTTGGGTGCGTTGTGTTTAGGTATTTGGTTGAATAACAACCCAAGCTCTGGACATGATTGGCCTACGAACAAATTATTAAAGCTTAACCTACAATCTTTTTTTTTTCATACAAAACGGAAATCAACTCATTGACGAAAGCAAGTTTTCTTAAACACAAAATTATAGTTTATTTACAATCACATATTATTTACAGTTTATTTCATCAAATTTTAATTTATATTATAGCTGCTCTGTTCACTATCAACAGGGTTAAATTTAGTTTGACTTGGGATTCAGGGAGCGTAAATACATACTACACAAAATTCTAAAAACTCCTATCCAAATTAAATGCACCATATCTTCAAATACGTGAAACTCACACTAACTATCAAAAGGTAAACGCGGGATCTGAACTAAACAAAATCAAATAAAAACACTCACGTCTTTCCGCTGAGAGCGACTTTCGGGTTCTGTGATAACACTGGTAGGGACTCCTTCCGTGACGTCAGCTTGCACTCTGTAGTTTCTCTTTATTTTGGTGGGTGTCTTCTCCACGCTGGGGTTAGCTTTAACTGTAGGCGTACTGGAGGCAATCTCCTCTGCTATCCTTCTGTATATTTTGGATTCGGGCTCAGCTACCACTCGTCTCTCCACACGTACTTTCTTTCTCGGAACAGGATCCACCGAGCTCCGTCGCATCAAATCCCCTTAATTTTATTTTTGCTCCGGGAATATTCCACCGGAGTCTTTGGGCAATGAAACAGGGACAGGTTATTTTTCAGCCGACTCCAGGGAAAAGCCTCCTGGACTCCGACTGACTGACTTTTTTCTCGTCTCCAAAAAACTCACTTCAATTATTTTAATTCTCTCACAGTTCCCGCCTCCGAAATAATTCCTTCAGCCATTCAGGAAACACACGACTTTTTTATTTGTTAAGTCCCAACACCTACAAGCCTCTCATTTGCTGCCCTCATTCTTGATCAAAAACGCCTCCTTACGCAATAATCCGAACATCTGATGACCACCCTCAAGACAAACCGCTGCCCTTCGTGGTCTACCAGCGAACCCCGCTATCAATCTCCCCCAACGTGTCATTGTTGCATAATGTCACAAGTGGTGCCATCCACAGCTTATCTGCGTCTGGAATCACAGACCCCACATACGCTAGGCCAGTGGTCGGCAAACCATGGCTCGCGAGCCACATGTGGCTCTTTGGCCCCTTCAGTGTGGCTCTTACACAAAATACCACGTGTGATTGAAACTTCGTGATGACTGGTTTTCTCATTTCTGCTTTTACATACTAGTTGGTGTTTATGGACCTTTAACTTTAGGCAAGTGCTCTGAGTAAAAACCATAAATGTAGTTAAAATCCGTACCCCTGCGGTTGGTAATTCCACCTGCCTCTGTCCGAAGCACTTTGCCTTCCCTCCAAGGTACCAACACCAGCGACACTTTCCCCTCCACTCGCTGTCGTTCGGTTGGGCCGCTGGATACGCAACGCGGGGGAAGCCGTGACCTTCGAAATCCGAAAATCTTCAATACCAAAGGTCACGGAGAGACGAGCGCGATTCATGCAGCCAGTTGAGCGAGCCAGCAGTCAGTAGTCTCATTGTGCACAGGCCCCAACGGATTCACCAACGTGGGACAGCATCTCCCCTCCCCGTTTGTTTTTAGATGTGTGTGAAGCAATAACCACCCACTCTTCTCACTCCGCATTTGCACAGTCGTGAACGAGGAGGGTCGAATAGCGGGGAAGAGTGAAAAATGGGTGTGTAAACGGAACCCTTGCAGATAACCCCGCTATTCTCCTCCCCAATCGTGGCGATCGCTTCGGGAGCGGTTTTTCAAGCCCGAGTCAAAAGGACGAGTTCCACGTCTCCCCCACGTTGGGGAGCGGTTTATCTGGCCAGAGTCTATGGCGACGGGGAGGGGGTCAAAGGTCAAAGGGGTGAATGGCGTCGGGAAGTTGCGAGAGGCGGGAATGTGAGAACGGTCATTCGGGTCGATTAGTCACGCTCCTGGAGCGTGCCTGATGTTTCGCAAATGGACGAGGGGTAGCTGATTCGCGGCTGTGTAAATGCGGGGTAAGATAAGGGGCTTCCTTTGAACCTCTTCTACTTGGCCACCTGCACCACAGAGTGTCCAAGCATGGGGAACGAGAGAGAAAACGAGAGAGGGGCTTGGCTTGCGACAATTTGAGCCCCCCAGAATCGGTGTGTGGGAGGACAAAGGAAGATGACCCTGAGTGGAGAGAGAGTTCATGACGAAAGAGAACAGACTCTCGAGAAAGCAATCTGATCGGTTGATTTTTACTGTTATATTTTTAGGTTCGATTCCGGTACGGGCAAACTGTCCGGGTGAAACTTTGAGCAAAAACCGAAGGAGAGTTAGATCTCTCAGTGAAAGACCGTGTATGGCCTTAGTTAAGCAATTATCTCAATAAATTATTACTATTATTAACTGATTTTGCTTAAATAGCCGTTTATTAGCGAGTTTTTGCCGAAAAGTAGTAAAAAAATTATTTTCGCATTTATTCGCTCATATCGGCAAATTTCTCATTTATTCGCATCTGTTTCGTAAATACGAAAATCACGTATTCCTAGTTAACAGTTGTAATACAAATCTGTATTTGTATAAAAAAAACTATGAAAAGGACTTATAAAAGTGGATCCGCAAAAAGGCAGGAAAAAAGGAGGAAATATGCTGAAGCAAAAGACGGTTCTTTTTGTATGTCTTCCTGGCTAACCCAGCAACCCACCGAAGATACAGAATGCATTACAGAAGAAACAAGAGGTGAGAAAGAATTTTTTTTTTAAATGTAAGGCTACAGGTACCTTAGTTTAGATAGTAATTTAAAGTAACCGGTGTTAAATTTATATTTATAATTTAATACTTATGGTGATAAAAATAAATAAATAAATAAACCTAATTCAGTGAAGTCTCCTGAAGTGCGATGTTTTTATAACGCGATTTCCATAAAATGCGGAGCGGAAATTGTGACAGCTGTCCTATAACGCGGTCTCCTTATAACGCGTTTTTCATACAAGAACATTCCAACAACTCAAATGGCTTGAAAAATTTATCTATGGCAGCACTTATTTGATGAGTTAAATTTTCGTAGTTGACATTTATGGGGTATTCCCCTGTTTATGAATTCCAGTTATCAGGGAATTTCCCTCAAAATGAGAAAGCAATAAAGCATTAGTCTATTTTAATTTATTCTAAGATTGTCTTTAAATGTGTTCAGACGTATGTGTAATAAAGTTCTTTTGACTTGCTTAATTTACGTTATTGGAATCGTATAACATTAGAGAACATCTACGTTAAATTTTTATTTGCCGTAATACAAGTTCTAACTTTTTTCAAACTGGTACTAACTTGATCTCACTTGTTCTAACACGCATCGTCATGGTCGGTCGTGCTTGAACTCGTTCAAAGTAGCGTGAATCTCGTTTATTAATTATAATTACAATTTATTTATTTCCGAGATTCTATATAACGTAGTACGAATTTATATAATTTGTATCAATTCTGAGTTTCTTATAACGCGGTTTCCATATAACGCAGCAGTAGTTTCCATATAATGCGGTATAAATTTATCTGATTTATCTTATTTCTATGTTTCTGATAACACGGTTTCCATAGAACGCATTTCCTGATTTGAATTAATTCTGAGTTTCTTATAATACGGTTTCCATATAACGCAGTACGAATTAATCGCGTTATAGGAGACTTAAGTGTAGACTAGTGGTAGTCAATCTGGTCCCTACCGCCCACTAGTGGGCCATAAAGTTACCTGTATTTTTCCAACAAGCTGTAAATCCTACAGATATTTTAGCCATTACTTTGAGAATTGTAATTATTTTGTGTTCGTAGCTTTATTATTATTGCCGTTTTGGAAGTAAGAAAATATGTTGTGATTATTCATTGGGGTTAAAAATATATAAAATAATATAAATTTGTAAATTGAATAAGTAATGCTATTCTATCTACGGCAGTTATAAAATGGAACATTTTTTTAGGTGCCCTATTTGACATGGCTACAAATAAGAAATAGAAAAACGAAAGACAGAAACCGTTAATTTAGAGTTGAATGGACCGAGACTTTCGCGTTTATTCAAAACTTAAATGGCCTTCCGACCTGTCTTTTTTGTAAGGAAAAATTGACTCATAACAAAAAATCATATTTAGAGAGAAACTTTATGACTAAACACGTGTCATTCAATAATAAATACTACTCGCTGCGCGACTAGCATGGTCGCTTTTAGTTTTATATTTTCTTTTGCAAAACAACTCCAACTGAAAGTAACATATGTAAGGAATGTTACTATTACCTGTCATCATAAACATACATTGTTATACGGGTATTCTTCATAAGGCTGATTCTAAAACATCTTGATTAAAAAATGCGAGTTTCCATTACTTGAGAACAGAGTTAAAGATTAGACTGAGAAACCCAACACCAGTGATTTTAAAAATTACATATCCCTCTCTGTATGTACTATTTTTCAAAATTAAGATATCTCCACTTTATCATTACATCAAATAAGAAATTGTTGGGGAAAATTTTTTTCAGTTAAAAAATGGAGTAAAAATTCAGCAAGTACTAAAATATAGTGTGGATTGCATCCCTCTCTGTATGTACTATTGTTCACAATTTAGATATCAACACTTAATCATATCAAATAATAAATTGTTGGGAAAATTTCTTCAATTATAAAATGGAGTAAAAATTTTGCAAGTACTGAAAAAAATGTAGAAAATTTACCTATTACTGGCTATCGGTTGCTATGCCGGAGTCGGTTAAGCCTAGCCTCGTGATCATTTATGCTCTCTCTTTCATAAGCCTCTTTCTCAATAAATTATTTCTTCGCTTTCTTTCTTGAGACTGTTCCCAATTTTCACTTGATCGGGCAGCTCGGTTTCGAGCATTCCTGATTTCAGTGCATAAATCCACGTTGACACGCGGTAGCAAATAGGGCAATGTCTTGCAGCATGTCACACATCTCAACTCTTGCAGATTTTACTTCTTGTTTGGCGAGGAGTGGCAAATCATTGCATAATTTAACATGGCGCTCAATGAGCATTCTTACAGCTTGTTGAATAAAATGCTCTCAGATTACGCAAAGTCTTAAGATACGGTATCTAAATAAAGGTACATCACTAAATTAAACATTCAGGTACAGCCGGGAAAGGTTTATTCAGTATATGACCCGTATTTATTGACAGAGGAAGACTGGAGTTACGATACAAGACGCTGGCCTGAAGTAACGTATCCTGATATCTATACATATCTCAACATAATAATAATCATTCTCAAAGAATGATTATATTCTCTTAAACCTTGCGAAATATTGAAAAAAAGTGTTAAAATACCTGTTACATACAGTTAATATGAGGAATTTTATAAATAAACTTAAATTATTTCACTCAAAATGAAGGTATCGTCCAAAAACACATGCAAACGCTTAGGAACTGCTTCTGTTTTCTGCCACCCGATCATGACGTCATCTATACAGAGGCTGTTCACACATTTTTTAGACGATGTATATTGTATTCACAAAACTAAATTACATAAAATTCTTGTGTTTTAAATGTTCTATTTGACATCCCTTATTCTGAACTATCTTTCGACATCGCAATTTCCAGGATAATAATGCCTTTTGAAGTGTCAGAAGAGGTATTCTATCCCATTCCTCCTGAACAGCTTTCCAGAGTCCTGTAAGGGTTTTGAGACGACGTTTGGATAATGCAGAATTTAAAAATCCGAAAGCACAAAAATCCATAGGTGATACATCGGGAGATTTAGTAGGGATATCAGTGAAGGGTATGGCCTTGATAGCAGTTTTTTGTTCCATTTCTTTTAGGAAATTTACAGTGGATTTTGACGTGTGACTGCTAGCTTTGTCCTGATGGAGTCTCACAGATTGATGGCACTGTGGGTAAAGCGATGGTATTTCATTCAGAAAAATTGGCGATAAAATATGTTCCTGATAGTATTTGGAGTTAATCTTGACATTTTTTTCCATTCTCTTTATTTTTAACTTGCCATTATAAGAAAAACCAGCAACAATCATGAATCCCTCAGAAAAACTTTCTTTCGATTCTTTGAACCATGTACTTAAATTTTTTCTCCCCTTTTATGATAATAAATGACTCTTTTTTTGTTGCAATCATTTAAATACACCCATGATTCATGTATTGTGACAATTTTTTTCCATTTTTCGTTGGATAAGTGTTTCTCATATAGAATTCTGCAGCGTGTCCTGCGTTCAGCGATATGATTTGGAAGAAGACGATGCACATTGCGTTTTTTCGCTTTCTTAAGATTTAAATCAACGTTTATCATTTTGTTTACAGTGGACACCGAGCATTTTAATGATTTTGAAACTGTCCTTTGACTAGGGGTATTTTCTTTTAACATTAAACAACGTACCTTTGCAATAGTCGAAGATGTCCGTTTTTTTCCTTGGATACTTGTTTGGAATTTTTGTCCCACTTGAGGCTCTAATTTGACGTTTTTTTTCCTTTCTTGTTGACGATATTACCTATCGACGCTTTAGATATCACAAAACCATGACTCTCACATCGTTTTTGGATAACGGTGTATGCATATTTCTCTTCGGAAAGAGCATAAATGTAGCCTTCGAACCACTGCTTTGTTAAAAACGCCATTTTTAATAAAAACAAAACTTTCAAGCCGCAGACGATAATTTTGACTTTTAAAAACATAGTACAATTGCAATTATTTCTTTTGCAGCAAACGATTTTTTATTACCGCTTACCAAAATCGTCTAAAAAATGTGCGAACAGCCTCTGTAACAGACGAAAACTGACGTAGCCAGTGACGTTGCGACTTTTCGCCTTATTGCGGACGGCCGGTAATGTTTACATCTGGTAGTGGCAGCCGTTGCCATTCGGAGTGTAGAAATATCGTCGATTTTTGTGCCGCATACCTACCCTTTTTATATATATAGATACCTACGTGTTTTATATATATAGATTCTGTTGGTGATGCAAGGAAGAAAGCAGCTGAGGAACTTCAGAAGAGTCAAGAAAAATCAAATTCTGTATTTAATTACTGGATGCAATCTTTCAACAATGTTAATATTGCAAGTTTTGTGGTTAGTCAAGACATTGCTAAGAGAGGAAAACCATACACAGACGGCGAATACATAAAAAGTTGTTTTATAAATGCATCCGAAGAGCTATTCCGGGATTTTAAGAACATAGAAGATATTCTAAAAAAATTAAAGAGTTACCATTGTCTGCTAAAACAGTGAAAGATAGAACAGGCAAAATATCTTTGAATATAACCAACCAGCAAGTCGAAGATCTTAAATTGGTTTCAGCTTTATCAATAGCAGTTGACGAGTCTTGTGACATAAAATGATACAGCGCAAGTTTCACTTTTTGTACTATTCATTTCATCCACAGGTCCTAAAGAAAAACTTTTAGGATTATTGCCACTCAAAGGTCAAACACGTGGAGAAGATATAGCAAATGCTGTAATTCAGTGCGTTGAAAAACATCATATTCCACAAGATAAAATTGTCTCAATTTCAACAGACGGGGCGAAAAGTATGACAGGCGTAATAAACGGGTTTGTTGCTATTTTGAAAGAAAAATTTAATCACGAGATACTTACATATCATTGCATCATTCATCATTATCTCTTTTGCTCAAGATTTTGAAAGACAAACTTTTATTCGCTTTCCGAGCCTGTTGAAACATCGCCAAGAAAATAATTCTGATATTGACATTTGCTATTTGAAAACAACACTTTTAAATATAAGGGAAGCTTTTCTCAACAGGTTTCAGGAAGTCAGAAACAGCAAAGCGACGTTAGCCTTTGTTAAAAAACCTCACAATGCTACTGTAACATAATTAATTTTTTCTCCCTTTAATTTCGACATTGGCAACTTTGAAATGCAGCTGCTGGATTTAAAAAACAAAGAATTGCGGAGCTCGAAATTTAAACGTCTTTGTGCTGATCTCGAAATATTGAAGAAAAACAAATGTGAACTTAGTTCACAGCACAAGTGGTCTGCTTTGAAAGACCTGGAGAATGAAGATATGTTGATTTTTAACACCTGGAAAAGTATTCCTGACTCATATAATCAGCTGAAAAAACTAGCGTTTGCTGTTCTTTCCTTATTCGGGTCTGCATATTCATGCGAACAATCATTTTTAAGCATGAACCTTATCAAGAATAAATTGAGAAGTCGTCTTATTGAGATGGTTTGGACATACAGAGAGGATGAACGAAAGGAGATAGACCAAATAAGTATACAAGACGAGTGAGGATGGGAGAGTTGGAAGGGGTCGACCGCAGCGAACGTACCTCAATCAGGTTGAGGACGTTTTTAGCAGAGGTCAGCTTAGGAGTATCCTAATAAACAATCTACAAACCTATATAGTTCAAGTTTTAAAAACTTGGCTCTCAAAGGGAATTTCAATCGTTGTACTGTTGATATTTGGCTCTGTTGACTAATGAGTTTGCCGACCACTGCGCTAGGCTCATAAAACCTTCGTAAATTGGCTAATGTTGCCGACAAACGCTTTGCCCTATAATTACGTCGGCATTAAAGACGTTACCGACCTTGCACATAAAATGCAGTGAATCAAGCTTTCAAACTTTTTATTTTCTCTTAAAATATTAATTTTTATCTTTTTTGAAAGCGCTTCATTACAATATCACAACAAAATTTATTTTGTACATAACATGTTGACCAAGTATCAAATGATTAAATTTATAGACTTCTGTGAAGTGTGGTTCCTTCCAAAATCAGTAGCCAGAGTAGCCGCCATTGTTGGAGATCACCGCTGCCACATGCCTCGGCATTGATTCAATGAGACTTTGGATGAGTTCTTGGGGTACAGCAGACCAAGCAGCTTCCACACGTTGCCAAAGTTGATCTGCTGTGGCAGCTGGGGATGGAATCTGGGTCAATCGTAGAGCACCCATGGACCACATGTTTTCTATCGGCGAAAGATCCGGAGAGCGAGGCGGCCAGGGAAGCAATTCAATCTGGCGATTGACGAAGAACCGTTGGACAATGCGTGCCACGTGTGGTCGCGCATTATCCTGTTGAAATATGGCTGTGGGCAAGCCCTGAAGGTAAGGAAGGACAACTGGCTCCAACACCTCGGAGATGTAGCGCTGGCTGTTTAAAGTACCGGCAATGCGTACTAGAGGTGTGCGAGAGTGATATCCAATACCGCCCCATACCATAATACCCGGTGCAGGACCAGTGTGGCGGTGCATAACGCAGCTGTTCAGCATCCTCTCTTCACGGTGTCTCCAGACTCGAATGCGACCATCGTGGTGTTGAAGACAGAAGCGTGACTCGTCAGTAAAGACAATTTCATTCCATTCTGCCGTCTACATCCTTCTGTCATCGCACCATTGGCGGCGGAGACGTCTGTGGTTCTGCGTCAAGGGTAGACAAAGCAATGGACGTCTTGCGGACAGACCACTCTGCTGTAAACGGCGTCGAATGGTACGCGCAGACACTGGATGATGCGTTACAGACTGCATGTGCTGTGCTATGGTTCGTGATGTGACTAAGAGATCCGTCACTGCCATGCGCACAATTTGCCTGTCATCACGTGAAGTGGTGCGCTGAGGTGGATGCGATCGAACACGCCGGTCCGTCGTACCCTCCTGCATCCAATGATCACATATCCGCATTACAGTTGTTTGGTTTCGTCCAACACGACTACCGATTTCCCTGAAAGATAATCCACAATCTCGGTAGGCCACTATCCTTCCTCTGTCGAACTCGGATACTTGATCAAAAGATGATCGCTGTTTTCGACGAGGCATAATTGATCGTTTTTTTGAAAACAACACAAGAAAAACACAATTGCCGAACTTGAAATCGGCGAAATCTCCAAGCCTTAAATAGCGCTTTGAAGTGGTAATTCAGTAAGGTCCATAATTCAGTAAGGTTCTTTGGTGCTGTGTGATGGCCTTTCACGCCTTGTTCCAAAACATCCCAAAGATGCTCAATAGGATTTAAGTCTGGGCTTATAGGTGGCCAATTCATGACAGAGAAGTCAGAGGAATGCTCATCCAACCAACCAGTAGCCAACCAGGACATGTGAGAGGTACAGTTGTCTTGCTGGAAAACTCCATTACCGTGCGGATAACAGAACAACATAAACGGATGGAGGTGATCACCCAGCAACTCTACGTACCGAATTGCATTGAAAGAGGCTGGTACACGCACCAAAGATCCCAAACTGTGCCACGAAAAAATACTCCAGACCATGATTGAGCCACCATGCCCTTGTTCAGTTCCAGCCAGGCATGCAGGATCCGTGGCTTCATGAGCCTGACGCCATATTCTCAGCCTCCCGTCGGCGTTAAGTAGTCGGAATCGAGACATCTCCATGCTACTCGTTTACTGTCCTCTACACTCCAGTCTCTGTGCTCTCTTGCCCAAGCAAGACGTGCAGCCCGATGGCGAGTATAGGGTAATGGTACTCTCGTAGGTCGACGGCTCCCGAAACCCATACGGTGAAGCGAGCGTTGCACAGTCCGTTTACTGACTGTACGACTGGCACCGTCATTAAACTGGGTGGTAATTTGAGCTAATGTTTGGCTTCGCTGGCTACGTACAATACGCCTGAGCTGTCTCTCACCACGCACTGTCAAGGCTAATTATCCTTTGCAGTTTGCCCGATCGCTAGTTTTTTTTCCATTATCCATGTATTCTTGGTATACTCTTGACACTGTCGACCTTGAAAATCCTAGCTGTCTGACGATTTCGGAAATTGAAAGGCCCATGCGTCGCGCACCTACGATTTGTCCGCGATCGAAGGTGTCTAAATCAGGCAGTTTACCCATACTGGCAATTCCAACAACTAATTCAGAACAACCACAGTACAGGCTATATATGCAGTTACCACAGCACCCTCACTTGCGCATACATGATGCGCAGCTCTACACAATTTGCATAGGCTTTGCTATCCCTAATTCAGTGGCACTTCAGTGTATATTATTACTTAAATAATATTATTACTAATGTTTAATGTAAAAATATTTAAAAATAATTATAATATTAAATATTATAATAATAAAATTGTGTTTCTTGTGTTTTCTTGGCATGTTTTTCTTGTTTAAAAATAGGGCATAATTCGAAGGTATGCAAAAGTTATGTCAAGTGTGTTCATTTGTAATAAACGACATCATACAGTTGTATGTCCAAAACCATGCCAATCGAAAGATGCCAAGAAAGAAATGAATGAAAATCCAAATGCTGAGGTGTTGATATCTAGGAAATATCCGCCAACTCTTCTTTTGACTGTTCTTGCCAGAATTACGAGTAAGGAAAAATCTGGTATTATCGGGATATTGTTTGATACAGGTTCTCAAAGATCTTTTATTAGAAAGAATATAGCAGACAAATTAGGGCTAGAAGTATCAAATCAAGAAACTTTGAGCCATGGTTTATTTGGGGGTGGCGAAACTGAACAGCAATCTCAAATATTTCATTAATAAATTAGTTATGTTTAAATTAACTTTGATTTATTAGGCTTAAGCAAAGACCAAAAAACAAATTTTAATATAAAAATTATAATTTTATATTTTTGTTCTTGTGTTGGTGTACAGTTCAAAATGATTTATATAAAACTTAAATGATTATAATTATCTTGATACATAGAGCTATTTTGTTGTGTTTTTTATCTAATAAAAACATATACGTATTTATTGTAATTTATATATTTGCAAGCCTTTTCTTGTGGTGTGCCGCGGAATTATTGAAAAAAAAACGTTGTTGTGCCGTGGAAGATAAAAGTAGGAGCGATTAGTTTAAGGAAGCGAGGATTTCAGATTGCCTCACTGCGCATGCGTTCCAACTTAGAAATTTGAGGGAGTGGGGATGCCTGAAGTACAGCAACCTGGTTTTGGCGTCCTGGCACAATTTTCACATTACGGAAACCCTTTTGGCAATATCTTGCTTCTGTGCCAATTTGAGGGCCGTTTTTCACCAAATTGCCAAGCTTTGCGTTGTTAATTGAAAAATTGCTGGCTGCTGGTGTCTATTGTCGACGTAAATTTATACAGGTATTGTTGAACATCGTAATTGAAATGCTAATCACGACGACGCATAAGCATACTGTTTTGTATCTGCTGGAGGTGCATATTTATATTTATTTACATTTTCCCCCACGATTGAAGTATTTAAGTATGTTTATGTAAAACTTCAATCGTTATAGTCATGTTTTGGTTTATATAGTGTACTAGCTGAAAACCCGCACTTCGCTACGGAGTACATTCAAAGTAAAAACATCGGTGAATGTATGCAATTAATGCCAATATATATATAATAAATACGACGATCAATGTATATAATTGATGTAAAATATATATATATTTATAAAAAAATCGTAAGGGATATTTTTATAGACAAAATAATGTAGAAGAAGATATTCAAATTAAATCTAATATAAAGAATACTAAAGAATATAGTACAGTTAATATAGTACAGTTTCTAGAACATTTCTTTTACTGTATTTTAATATTTTTTTGGATAATGTCCAATCGTCTGCCGCATTAGCAAGAAAAAAAAAATTATTTTTTGTCTATTTAGTTTTTATGCACGTGACGATAAATTTATTTAAAGTACCAGAAAAAGAAGTCACGTGATCAGCATTTAATAAATTAAATTCTAAAAATTAATCTTTAAAAATTCACCAAAAATCAGGAAATGAAGGTAAAGATTCGAAAAAGATTTCATTTTAAAGGAATTTTTATGAACTTTCTCGTGATATAAATTTTATAACCCTCAAATTATTATTTTAAATGCAAACTTAAAAAAAGTAAAAAAAACAGCTTAAAAATTTAATTTAAAAAAATCTAAGAAGAATTTTTCAAAAATCTCTCTTAGTGCACCCCTACACTATAAGAAGAATCGCCATGCAAAATTTCAGCCCTTTAGGTCCAGCGGTTTGGTCTGTGCGTTGTATGTCAGTCAGTCAGTGAATGAATGAATGAATGAATGAGTCAGTTACGGAACTGTTTTATATATATAGATTATAAGGCGCCATTAATTGCTCAGCTTTAACAATTTTTATTATAATTATATTTAATTAACGAATTATATTTTTGTAAGAAAAACTTGGTTAATTTTGTTCTTAAATAGATTAGTACTGTTTGCTTTGTACGCTTCTAACTTATGATATTCATATGGGAGTGTGTGGCAACCCTACTCGCAGACAGCTCCGACGTCGCGTTCTGCGCATCTGGTTCGCGCAGGTTCGGGGATTGCCGCGGACATTGGAACACCGAACTTCACTTCACTTTCCGTACTAGTGTGGTACGCACGCGAACTCTTTTCGTACGGGCTGAGACTAGGCCCGTCTGCTCCGAATTCACTGCGATGAACTACGAGCCAGGTTTCGTAACGATTACTGTAAATTTGTTGTGTCAAGTTTTAAATAAAAGAACATGTTATGTTCTAATTGTTGCTTATACCTTCTCATGTCCGTAATATGGGAATAATAGTTCCCATAAATTGGTGACCCGGAGATTGACTGGACAATTTTGCTTTCGATTTGCCGCGTGGCCGACCAAGCAGCAATCCATCAGCATCGCCCCGGTTTGTTTACAATTTTGGTGAAATTGTGCTTCATATGATCTCTTAAGTGGCTAACCATTCGGAGTACGTCTCAATTTTTCTGGAAAATTTTTTTCTCCCCGCGGCTGTCATCTGTTATAACTCGCACGTGGCCCGACAAGACAGCGTGTTTGTGAAGCTCCAAAAAGTTTTTTCTCCACCATCCTGGTACTGTGTGTTGTGTCCTCGCTTACGATATGTGTGGTGCAAGGTTTCATACCTTACAGTAATTATTCTGAATTCTTGAAGCAAAGAATCAAACCACGTGTCGCACGCCTATTTTTTCGTGGTGCCTAACTGCTCGGATAATTAAGCCCTAGGACTAATTAAATGGATTATCACAACTATCTACGTGATCGGTAAGCTGTCCCATTATTTTTTTTACCGTAAACTCTATTAAACTTACCTTCTCAGTATTGCGTATATATGCTCTTCCCACCCTTTTTGTTTTTGTAATGTATTTTCGTACTGTGCTGTACCAGATATTATCCCCGTAATTTCCTTACATGCTAGCGTCTCTTTCCTATATTTTTTTTGCTAGATTATTTTTTGTCAGTTTTGTTTTGCATTTTCGTATTGATGTTT
This sequence comes from Dolomedes plantarius, assembly GCA_907164885.2. Taxonomy (NCBI): domain Eukaryota; kingdom Metazoa; phylum Arthropoda; class Arachnida; order Araneae; family Dolomedidae; genus Dolomedes; species Dolomedes plantarius. The sequence continues at coordinate 183,374,349 of OU015495.1, read as the reverse complement.
TCTTTGCATACTTTATTTCTATACATACTTTTCTTTGCACATCCTCGATTATTACCCTACTGAAGACTTATGTATATCGTATAACAACTGTATTTCACCTTATTTTTACACAATTACCTTTGGCATACGTAGCTGTTGAATTGTATTTGTAATATTTCTCTCCTTGATTTATATGATGCAACCTTCCGGCGACCCTTCTGCGAATCTTTCGCGCGTCTCCATTAAACCACCTCCTTTGTGGAAGACCAATCCATATATATGGTTTAGGCAAATTGAAGCACAATTTACCGTTGCAAATATTACGGCGGACTCCACAAAATTTAACCACGCCATTGCAGCTCTAGAGCCCAGTGTTTTAGACCCAATTGCCGATTTCGTTCTAAATCCACCTGACAAGGACCAATATAATACTCTAAAGCAGCGATTGATTGAGTTGAATACCGAAAGCCAAGAGTCCAAAATCCGTACGCTGCTAAAAGGTCTCGAATTGGGCGACCAACGCCCTTCACAACTCTTGGCGATAATGCGCACATTAGCTGGCACGTCGGTAGGCGACCCCTTGTTAAAATCTTTATGGTTCGCGAGGCTTCCAACCTCTACCCGAAGTATTCTCGCTACCCTGAGCTATGATCTCAGCACATTGGCTGCGGCTGCAGATAGAATTCACGACCTGGCACCCCCCGAAATAAACATCGTCGCCAGTACAAAAAACACCAATCAAGGTTCCGAACTTGATTCTCGCATAGATAGGCTTACCCAGCAAGTGAACGAGTTATCGGCACTGGTACGTGGTCGTAACCCACATAAAGGTGCCCACCGCCGCGAGAACAGCCGATCGAGAAGCCGCCCTCGCCAATACAAGGAAGCGGCCAACGGGCTATGTTTCTACCACACCAACTTTGGAGAAAGAGCCAAACGGTGTAAATCCCCATGCTCCTTCCGGCAGTCGGGAAACTAATAAGGCGACCGCCTGACGGCCTACAACGCGATCGCCAGATCAATCGCATCCTCTTGGCCGATCCCTCGTCTACAATAGAATTTCTCATTGATACAGGTACCGATTTGTCGGTAATTCCCAAATCGTTAGTACCAAACGCTACAGGCACGTCAAACTTGGTTCTTTTGGCCGCCAACGGTTCGAACATCCCCACTTACGGAACTAAACTGCTCAAGTTAGACCTCAACCTCCGACGTTCCTTTACGTGGACGTTCGTCATCGCGGACGTTTCACAGCCTATTATAGGCATCGACTTTCTGAAACATTTTGGCTTACTGGTCGATGCCCGCAATAACTCCCTAATGACAATCTAACTAAAATATCTTCGAGAGGCAAATCACCTTCAACTAATCCTAGCTCAACAAATATTTCTATTCTCTGGGGAAACTCTAGTTTCGACCAGGTTCTCAAAAATTATCCTCAACTCACAAATCCATACCACCTTCCGTCCAATCCTACATCTACTTCTGTTTTTCACCATATCGAAACTACGGGTCCCCCTGTGTTTTCTAAACCCCGACGTCTGTCACCGGAATTATTACGGGCAGCACGTCAGTAATTCGAATTTCTGCTTTCCCAAGGCATCATTCGGCCATCGAAAAGCCCTTGGGCTAGTCCCTTGCATATGGTTAGAAAAACAAACGGTGATTGGCGTCCTTGTGGCGATTACCGCAGACTCAATGCTGTAACCGTTCCGGACCGGTACCCTGTACCACAAATTCAGGATTGTACGCAACTCTTGCATAATAAGTCCATTTTTTTCACCCTCGATCTGGTCAGGGCTTACCACCAGATCCCTGTCCACCCAGATGACGTGCCAAAGACCGCCGTCACCACTCCTTTTGGCTTGTACGAATTCGTATTCACTCCTTTCGGTCTTCGAAACGCGGGACAAACGTTTCAGCGTTTCATCCATCAAGTCCTTGTTGGCCTTGATTTCTGTGTGCCATATTTCGATGACATTCTCATCGCCTCTTCCTCCTCTGAAGAGCATAGTTCTCACCTCCAACAAGTTTTTGACCGCCTCAAAGAATACAACCTTAAACTGAACCATGCCAAATACGTCCTTGGTAAACCTTTTGTAACCTTTCTGGGTTGTAAAATTTCATCTTCCGGTATTGAACCCTTACCTGAGAAAACGCAACAAATTACTAATTTCCCAAAGCCTGAGACCATTTCCCAGTTCCGCAGATTCCTGGCCATGATAAATTTTTATAGGCGTTTTATGGTACACGCCGCGCATACTCAAGCGCCCTTGAATGAGTTCTTGAAAGAATCTCGAAAGAATGATAAACGTCATGTGCCATGGACGGACGAAGCGCTTTCTGCATTTAATAAATGCAAGGCTGATCTCTCACAGGTAGTCCCCCTTGGTTTCCACTCTCCCGGGCAGCAACACTCTCTAATGGTTGACGCTTTCGATTCTGCCATCGGAGCGGCCCTGCATGCAAAAACCACTTTGGGACTCCAGCCTCTTTCTTTCTTCTCACAAAAGTTAACGAACGCTGAGCGGAAGTATAGTACCTATGATAGGGAATTGCTAGCTATTTACTCAGCGATTAAGCACTTTCGGCACTCTCTCGAAGGTCAGTCCTTTATAGTTTTTACCGATCATAGGCCCTTAACGTATGCCTTTACTAAGAACTCCGATTCTTGCTCTCCCCGTCAGTTGAGGCACTTCGACTTCATAGGGCAGTTTACTACAGACATTCGCCATGTTCTAGGAAACAAGAATGTTGTTGCAGATACCTTGTCACGCCTGGACCACATTGCGAGTATCACCAGTTTCGACTTCACCGAACTCGCTAAGGCCCAGTCGCATGACCAGGAAATACAACGTCTTCTCTCTGGAGAGACGCATACGAGTTTGGTTCTTCAACCATTAAAACTTTCCAACAATTTGCAAATATTCTGCGATAGCAGTACCGGCAAAGTACGTCCTTTCGTCCCAGAGGCGTGCCGAGAACGTCTGTTCCACTCACTGCATGGACTATCTTACCCTGGAGTACGAGCAACCAAGAAGCTCATTTCAGAACGTTATGTGTGGCCATCAATGACGAAGGACATCACAGCATGGACTCGTACCTGCTTGAGCTGTCAACGCTCAAAGGTACATAAGCACACACGCAGCCCCCTGCAGCAATTTTCTCCGCCATCTCAACGCTTCGATCACGTACATCTTGATTTGGTGGGCCCACTTCCGCCTTCGGAGGGATTCACTTACTTGCTTACGTGCGTGGATCGGTATACTCGATGGCCAGAGGCGATCCCGATAACGGACATCTCGTCCGAGACAGTAGCACGCGCTTTCATCAGTCAGTGGGTTGCCCGGTTTGGAACCCCTTCCGTCATCACCACCGATCAAGGACGCCAGTTTCAAGCACATCTTTTCTCTGCTCTGATGTCACTGCTAGGCACGAAGCACATCCGAACCTCGCCGTACCATCCAGCGGGGAACGGGCTAGTTGAGCGTTTTCACCGCTCACTTAAACAGGCCCTTAGATGTCACTCAAACAACCGGTGGACTGAGACTCTCCCATTAGTCCTCCTAGGACTCCGCTCCTCGTTCAAGGAAGACCTCCAGTGCACAAGTGCGGAGCTTGTATATGGCTCTACTCTCCGCCTCCCTCCATATTTATCCAGAGATTTTCTACATCCATCCCCACCCCCTGCAGTCGAACCATCCGAGTTCGTCCAACATCTCCGTAGCTTAATGCAGAGTCTCTCACCAACTCCCACTTCTGCTCACCACAATCCGACTACCTTCGTGCACCCTTCTCTCGAATCGTGCTCTCATGTCTTTGTGCGCTATGATGGGATCCGGCGCTCACTACAGCATCCGTACAACGTCCCCTTCAAGGTAATGGGCAGAACGGCTAAATATTACACATTGCTTATCAATGGTAAGAATTGTGTTATTGGCCTCGACCGTTTAAAGCCAGCATTCCTCACCACCAGCGACTCCCTGACGTCGCAGCATCCTGTGTTGAATCCAAATGATCCTGTCACGACTAGCGTACCTACTCCTACAACTGTTACGAGAGCTTCGCCCTCGCCGACTCCAGTTCCAGTGTCAACGCGTTCAGGTAGACGAGTTCGGTTTAACCCCCGTTACTTGTAACCCTCAGAACCTACGGTACTTGGGGGAGGAGGGGGGGGGGGGATACTGTGGCAACCCAACTCGCAGACAGCTCCGACGTCGCGTTCTGCGCATCTGGTTCGCGCAGGTTCGGGGATTGCCGCGGACATTGGAACACCGAACTTCACTTCACTTTCCGTACTAGTGTGTTACGCACTCGAACTGTTTTCGTACGGGCTGAGACTAGGCCCGTCTGCTCCGAATTCACTGCGATGAACTACGAGCCAGGTTTCGTAACGATTACTGTAAATTTGTTATGTGTCAAGTTTTAAATAAAAGAACATGTTAAGTTCTAATTGTTGCTTATACCTTCTGATGTCCGTAATTTGGAAATAATAGTTCCCATAGAGTGGTTATCAGCATCAATTATTATTTGCAGTTAGTGTAGTTTATAATTCCTGTAATTACTTGTTTTTAAACGTTTAGTGAGCAAATAATAAATTTGTCAGGTCTTTGTACAGGAAATTAGCAAATCAGATGTTGCTTTTCAAGACTAAATATAAATTTCAACCTTTAACCAGAATATGTAGAAGAACATTAAATTTTCGATGTTATGGAGACTCCAATACTGCTTGCTCACTTAAATATCTTTTGCAAATTTAACAATTTTATGAATTGTTATCTTCTGTATCACCATATTTATAACCTATTTTGCATTAAATGCTTTAAAAACGTTGATGGCATTAAATAGTAATTTAAACATTCTGAGTACATCTTTTTCAGAAAATTTTGTGTGTCATTTAGGAAGCAGCTTATTATAATTATGAGTTATATATTTTTGCTACAACATTTCTTTAAACAGTTTGCACTGACTTTTAAGACATTACCTGAGGTTTTTCATGTCTTATAAAATATGGTTTGGAGAAAATATTAAAAATCATGTATAGACGAGTATGTTGTCAGGATTTGGATTACTTTACAATTATATCATATTTAAATATGCAACAAATGGCTGAAACAGTAAACATAATTTTTTCGTTTTGGATTTGAATAGCCATGTACTACAATATAACATACTACAGTGAAACCTCACATAATTCATTCTAGAATATCAAAAGATTGGAATTCCAGTTATTTCTGTTTGTTTAATCATGTGTGTTCTTAACCAATTACTTTAAATGAGAAAAATTAGCACCTGAGAAAAAAAGTACTGTTTTTCTACTTCAGAAGCTGTAACACAAGTTGTCATTTGAATGTGCTATATCTATTAACAGCTTTATGTATAATTTTATAGAAATTATTTTAATGATAAATGTTAATGTTTCTACTTTACCAGGGTGGTTGAAAAAGAAAGAACTCATTGATGGTATAATTTTCTTTCAAGTTCTAGTACTGGAAGTCCTGCTATAAATGTATGTTATACTTCTAATTTATGTGTGTATATATATATATATATATATATATATATATATATATATATATAGATTCATAAGAATAACTTTTTTCGTTGTTAGAAGTAATTCACATGTACCTAAGATGGAAGTGAAAGGGATTTTATAATCATCTAACTAAACTTAATTAAAAATAATTTTTTTTTCTTTTTTAAGGCATCTGATCATTGCTCAAAGTGATTGTTTTGTCATTGAAACCGTTTTTCTCCCCTATTATATGTTCAGTTTAATTTCTGTGAACGTATTCATTAATAATGTTGAATTAAAAAATAAAGTTCCATAGCATCTTGAGAATAATAATTATTAGCTATGTGTTTCAACTTTTGTCCTTAGTAGTTCACTGTGAAATAAAATAAAAGTTACTTTTGCTGCTGCCTGTTATAAGCTTAAATATTTTCCATCTATATTAATATGTAAGTATATGTATTTCTATTTACCGCTTTAAATGGTTTAATTAGCAGATTTTTCATTATAATGTGTGTCAAACAAGAAAAATATATTCACAAGTGTGACATGTTTTTATGAAAGCTCTTTCTCAAAATATAATTTTAAATTAGTATTTATAGTTATTGTTTACTATTTAATCACTAGGTTAAAATAATGTGTTTTATATGAATAAGAATATTCAGTGAATGATTAATTTACTGACTAAAGTTGTCTAAAATATTAGTGTATTAAGCTAAATGAGTACTTGCTCAGTGCTGCTGTAAAATTTAAAAGCAGTGTCTGATCAGTGGACTTTTTTGGCTAGTAGATTTTAACAAATAAACTTAAAAACCTATTGGAGTATGCTACTTTTTACTTAATCACTGTCCTATTTGGTACAGATGTGTTTCACGCACCTTTTTCAATTTGGCGATTTTTTTTTATGTTTGGCGATTTTTTTTAACGCTAACAAAAATATCGAACACCGGTATATTAAACTTCGAAAAACACTACACAATACCACAACACCTATTCAGGGTTGCAACAAAAAACAAACATCACGCCAAATCGGATGGCTGCCAGACCAAAAAAAAAATTGCTAAAAATAAAAAAATCGCCAAATTGAAAAAGGTGCGTGAAACACATCTGTACCAAGTCTATTTTCCAAGGTATAAATTTGGGTACAGATGTGTTTCACGCACCTTTTTCAATTTGGCGATTTTTTTTTATGTTTGGCGATTTTTTTTAACGCTAACAAAAATATCGAACACCGGTATATTAAACTTCGAAAAACACTACACAATACCACAACACCTATTCAGGGTTGCAACAAAAAACAAACATCACGCCAAATCGGATGGCTGCCAGACCAAAAAAAAAATTGCTAAAAATAAAAAAATCGCCAAACATAAAAAAAAATCGCCAAATTGAAAAAGGTGCGTGAAACACATCTGTACCTATTAATATTCTATGTAACAAGCATTCAAGAAAGTAACGAATGATATGAGGGAATGTTTGAAAGTATGTAAAAGTGTTTTTAAAAATGTTAATGCAAACATTCTTTAAGCTTCTCTCATGGGGGAAAATTATAACAGTATAAGTATCAATATTGCTAAATAATGAAAATCTAATATACAAGGTATGTGGAGAAAATTAAATTTATAAAACATTAGATGTTAAAAGTATTATATAGATATTTGAAACACAAGAAAATATTAAATAAATATGAAAAAAAGAGATGTATAGCTCATATAAAACATATAAATAAAGCCTATCTGGTTATTTTCTCCTTATAAGTAAATGTTTAGTGTCATAATTTGATTGTTTATAATATAGTATTTCAATTACTAGAACTGAAAGGCAAATTAAAAACTATAAATAAAAATATTTTATAGAACAACTTCAATTGTTTACTTGACTTTAAAATATCATTTCAACTTTCGAAGAATTAACCATTTTATCTATGTGCAAGGATGAATGAATCTCCCAACACTAAATAAAAAATCAGTAAAATTTTTTAGAAAAGAAGATAAGTCGCCAAATGTAGCTTTCCTTTGGTTCTAAGAAATATTTTTTGCTGAAACCGAAAATAGCGATACGTTGCCAGCTATTGCAAACCTTCTCCACAAGCAAACTTAACGCGAGAAATGCGCGCATGCGCAGTCAGGTAATGTGAAAAGTCACACATGCGCAGTCAGGCAATCTGAAATCCTCGCTTCCTTAAACTAATCGCTCTTGATAAAAGGTTGCGGAACTCTGGTCTAGATATTGGGGCCACGTCGGCCATATTGGATTTTCCGAAGATTTGGCGCATTTTGTTAGGCGATAATTATTACATACCAATAAACTCATTGAAGAGGTGAAATAGGTTTAATGGTGGCGCCATCTATTCGCTAAAGAAGGACTTATAATCTACGATATTAAATTTTTATTTTATATTTTCACACATTGTTATTTTATGTATGAAATAATAACTATTTTGGTGCGAATATTATAATATTAGAAATTATTAATATCTGTTCTCCTGTTATATGTGGTGTAACATAACTGAGAAAATTTAATTTTTTTTAATAATACCATAATATATGATAGAATAGTAATGATAGCATTCTCATGACATCTTGAACATTTCCCATATTTCTATAATTTCATTGTCTGCAACAAGCAGCTTCAGGTATTACATGAAGCTGCTTATTTTACCTTATATGTCCCCCAGTGGTAAATAGCCTCTTGCATGCTTTTCCTAAAAATAAAAAAAATAAAAAAAAAAAAAAACCATTACCCAAACTTTCTTATACATATATACACACACACATATACCTCTGAATATATATAAAATAAAAAATAATATATATATATATATATATATATATATATATATATATATATATGTGTGTGTGTAACAAGAAATCCCGGCCTTCTCTAAATTTACATTTACAGGGTATTAAATTATCCTGTTAATAAAGCACGACCCCTTTTCCAAATTTGCAACCTAAAAGTAAAATAAGATAATTTATCGTAGCCCTGAAGATCAGGCATGTGAACTATCTGAATTCAATAACATCCCCAGATATGAGTGTTAGAAGTTTATGAGATTCCGAATGTCAGTATAATGTCAAAATTCTTGAAGAGCCCTCGAACCACTCTGGATTTATGCCTGCTGTAACGTCAAAACCACACTTTACAAGGACTTTATGGCCACTTATCCTGCTCCCAGGTCAATAGGTCGCAGCTCTAACAAGAGCGGGATCTATCAGTCCCCGGGAAACTGAAGTGGACACGTGAACTCCACGAATCCAAAGTCACCCAATTAAAAATAATTAAAAATTAAGTAGTTTAGGCCCTCTGGCGACAATATCGCAAAACACCCATTTAATATTGCATGAACAGAAGACTTTTCTCTCTTTTCGTTTCTAACTCTCGTTGCTGTCGGATTGGCTGTCCACAGTCCGGTCGTTACAATGCTCTGCTCTTAACTCTCCAATGTAAGCACTGCTGTTTTCACGTCCCGTCCTGGCATGGACGCCGGACAAGTCATGTGGCCACTGCAGCTAATACCTTCGTAATGCCTACTGATTGAATAAAGGTGATTTCCTGGATATTGTCTGAAATCTGTGTTCCTCTTCTATAGCTCTGCGTGTGTTAATCTCCTAAATATCATCAGTGTTTTCCTGGATGAACACTTCGCCCGACTGCATCACTCGTACCGACTGCATCTCCCATAAGTTCTACGTGTTCCAAATGTGATTATTATCACACACACACACACACACACATATATATATATATATTCATTTAAAGTGCAGTTTCAGTTAATTATTCCTGTGAAAACCTTTTTCATTTTATGATAATACTAAATTTGGTGTAGACGTGACTCACCAAATGACAATAAATTGAAAATGTAAAATCAAAATCTTAAGTTAGCTTATGCCAATTTTTCTGTTCTTGATTCAGCTATATCAAAAGCATGTGAAGTAAAACATTAGAATTTATACCATGTTGAGAGAACCAAATTCATGAAAACATTACTATAAATTATACCATGTTGAGAGAACCAAATTCATGAAAAAATTACTATAAAGGTATTTCTTTTTAAAATTCCAGTGTTATATGTATACTTTGACCAGTTTCTGAAGTGATCTCATCAGATTTACAAAGCTATATGCTATTCCATTTATCAATGACCCTATTGTAAATAATGTTTTTGTAAATAAAGTAAATAATATGGTACTGTACAATATCCAATTAAAACAGACATTTAGTGTTTAATTTTGTATTTTAACAGTAAATGAATCTATTTCATTGAATTCAATTGTTTAATCATATACAACTCTTCACAGGGAAGTCCCACATTACGTTTAGTTAATTGTAGCTTTACAGATTTTCAATGTGAGGTATGATTTATTGTCTATCTACATATTCACTATTACCACTTACTCTTTTGACCATATATTTTAAGCTGTGAAGGTTATAGTTTCAGCTTGTCAGTAAATTTATATATAAATTTAAACTTGGCCATTTGATCTGATGTTGCTGTCGGGCAAGTGGCATAAGCAACTACAACAACAAACTTGAAAAGTGAGAATATTTTAGATCATCTGGGGTTAGTAGGGCACATACTCTTAGAATGGGAACAGTTCCAAGAAAAACGAAATCTTTGATCACTGAATATGTAATATATGATTCTTGACCTCTTTACCCATATCCTCATTAAATTTTAAGTTGTATAATGGTTAGCATTCTGGCTTAATGCAAGAAAAGTGACAGGTTTGAATCTTAGGTTAGCATGGATGTTGTAATGGGTCGGAATCCACTTTAAACCATAGGTCCCAGTCTAATTAGCTCTCATGAGCATAATTGACCATAGAGTTACAAATCAACCAACCGACCCAAGTCCAAATTTAATATTGTCTTTGTTTTATTAGAAATTAACAAAAACAACAATCTTCTAAATAAAGGTTAGCAGAATTTAAGATAAAAAATATCTTGCTCTTTAAAAATGATTTAATCATTATCATCAACCTGCATTAAAATTCAGGTATAAACTTTAGTTACTAAATGAATTCAAATGATTAAAGGATTATAAGGGTATAAGTATGTTTACTAAATGATTATAAGGGTACTAATTATGGCTACTATTAAGGGAGTTAAATATGGCTTTCTGCTTGTTGGGTTATCTAGTGTAATATGTACAAAACTTTTCTTACAATTAGATCTTATGGAATCCCAAGAAACAAAAAATATTTATCTCTATTACACAAAAGTGTTACAAAATTTACAGTATTTCATTTTGCTCCCTTTGGTAATCTCACTTAACATCCTTCAATTTATACCCAAGAAAAATATTGTTATTCTGGCTTCTGAGGTTATTGAATTCTAGAAGTTCAGTAGTATTGTTATATACAATACAAATGAAAAATGCAATCTTTTCAGGTCTTCATAAGAAAGTACATTAAACGCCTAATTTTAAAAAAATTTACTAAATAAAAAAAAGCAATGTGCATTAGTATCACATAAAATATGCCCAAGACTTACATGATCATAATACAACAAATAAAAATATTGAATACAGAACTGTTACGTTACGTTCAGAAATGCTCTGAATCTTTAATATTAAAAAAACATATTAAAAACCCGTCAAAACTATACAAATCAGTCTTTAACTTAAAATGCACAAAAATTTTCTAAGTCCAATATTTGAATGATATTTTCGAAATTTTTTCTAAGTTTCATAATTTAAAAAGGTGTTTTTTATTAAAAAGGTAAAAAAAATTCTAAGTTGAACGTTTTGAAAACCGCTAAAACACGTTGGCGAGAAAAATTTTCCACTCCGCCAAACACGGTAAAATTGGTGCAAAAAAATCCAAGATGGCAGACCAGGCCCCAACTCCTAGACTCCTGCCGTTTCTTTTATTCAGATTTTAAGATCTAATCTTTTAAAGTTCATATGTTATCCAAATTCATTAGACATATATGTGTATGGTTCAGACCTGTAATACGAGAATTAGCTCTCATCATGTAAGGATGCTAGTTGTCTCCCCCTTTTTTTTCTTTCATACTACAAATAGCAAATAGCTCTAACATCAGAGTTATGTTATAATATCAAGCATAGTTTATTATAAATAGAATTTATTGAAAATGGGACCTTCAACTTCCTAATCTTTTTTAGAAGACAAATTGATTATAAAACATAAGAAATAATATTTCCTGTTTCGTTTAAAATACTTGCCAAAATTTAAAAATAATTTTAAGATTTGCTAATCTCATCTGAAATTATAGGTGCATATCTAAATCTAATCTAAATTAAATTTTGAAGCTCTCTTGACTATGAAGTAAATTTATGTGAATTATATCTGTGTAAGCTTTTTAAGTGCTCTGGCTCATGAGCCTTTTTCCTTGGGATCATAAAGTAGCTTAATAATGTTTTAAATTTTAAAATAGTATTTCTAACTTCTATCTCAATGAATCATTTAGCATTTTTAATACACCTTTTGTAATTCTCTCGGTATTCATAAGTAAAGAAAATATGGTTTTATTTATGTTGTTTCTAATCCCTCCTGGTCTAGCAGAACTAGACCTGATCCATGAGTCCTTATATCCTCAGCAAGTCCATTAATATGCAAGGGTCAGTAATAAAGTCCTCCCTAGATAAATTTAAGCAAGTTAGGATGTGACCAAGAGTGGCCTGCTCATTATTACACTTTTTACAAGTGGGGAATGTTTAGTTTTGTCCATATAAAATTTTAAGCACCTCAAGTGGCCGAGAGATTGCAGTCTGCTCAGCTCTACCAGGGCAGACACCAACGTACCAGTCAAGGACTGGTTTTATTTCTAATATTAGCTGATGTTCTCTTGAAGGTTATGGTTAATTTCCTAGTCTTCTAGAGAGTATTTGCTGGTAAAATCTCATGTACATGTTTTGGTGTACAATATTAATGAAACAGACATTGATCATCAAAAGTACTCATGCTATATATAAGTTGACAATGCAAACTGCTATGGCAGGAGTCTGGATTTGAATCACAGCAAAAGCATGGATGTTTCTCTATTTTCTTCTCATATGGAGCAATGTTGCACTGGGTGCTTCCATAATGAAATAGCCAACAAATCATGCGGTTTGTAAGGGCAAATTTCCAACATAAATGCTTATGACATTGCATAAAATAATTAGAATTATAGATCATATCTAGAGATGATTAAGACTTTTCATTCAAATACAGTGGAATCTCGATCGATTGTTCTCCGAATCTTCGTTTTCCCTCTATGTGTAGTTTATTTCAAACGGTCCAACGATCATATTGCTTTGTTATGTTCTCACATTGATCGTTCAGTTCAGTCAGTCCCTTAAAAAACGATAGATCGAGATTCCACAGTAATTAGTTACAAGATGTCATCATTTTAAAGGTAAAGGTGTCTGTTCTTCAACGTACTGTAATCAAATTTTCCTTTATAGATTATGTTTAATTCATGATTTTGTCTATTAATTATGTCTGAATCCTAGAGTTATAGTTTTTAGTCGTCTGCATATATAGTGAAACCTCTATGATTTTTAAAGGGACCTATTGTACTAAATGTTAAATGCGGGATCTTAAAGAAATATCATTGGGACTGAATGAAGTAAATGACACATACAGGAAAAATTATTTGATGAATGATCAATCGAGATACCACTGTACTTAATTTATAATTGTATGAATTAAAATACTTGTTCATGAATTTATTGAAGCTAATGTATCAAATTAGCTACCATTAAGTGAAAATTCAATATTTTTTTACTACTTCATTTAAATTTTTCTGTATGATTTTCCATTTCAGATTTTGTTCCCAATAGGCTTTAAATTGCATTTTATTTCAATAATATACTTGGTGAATGACCTTAATTATTTATCAGCTAGCTAGATGATGAGTCTGATCCTTTCAACTTTCAACTAAATATTCTGATAAGAGCATTATAAGTATCTACAGGGAAAACCAAAAAGTTTCAGCTCTAGAAAGCATGTTTAATACACATGTCAATCTAAATTAAAAACCATTTAGTTGTAAAATTGAAAATGTTTCTCTTAAAACATGACAAAATATTTAAGTAAGATGTTTGCGAACAGAAATAAAAAGAACAGAATTTCATCATGTATGACACATCAAATATAACTCATAAATTACAATAAAAATTTGAGTCTCACCCCTACCAGGAGCCAAATGGCTAGGGCAATAATCTCCACATCCCGAATATGCAGGTCTGAATCAAGCTGTAGACATTACAAATTGGCTTCAACCTTTCAGCTGTAGGTTTTGGTCAATTAGGCAACTCAAGTTGCAAAAGATGACCCAAACACTTGAAACAAATCAACAACTGGAATTTCTAAACAAGAAACCTGCCAGCTTGTAAAAAGTTACAAGAAAAACTTTTCTTCTAAGAGAAAGCATAAAAATTAGAATTAATATTTAACTTTCAGTGTAAGTTAATGGCTAGAAATATTTCCTGGATAAAGCATAAACCAAAGAAAGCGATTTCTCAAATAGAAATGCATCATAATTTTGGATATACAGTGGACGCTCGTTAATTCGAACTCAAAGGTTCTCAGAAAAAAGTTTGAATTATCCGATGTTAAGAGAAAATATAAAACCTTAAAAGTGTATCACTGAAGAAGAAAATCTCCTGGTATGTATAACCTCAGAAAATATATTATACTATGCTATCTAAAATTAAAATAGTAAAAAGCAATATAGACTTACCTTAATTATAAAATGAAGCAGAAGATATGCAGTAGAAAGTAAACTTTAATTAAAAATATGAATTACAGTTTTGAGAACTGTAAAATGGATGTTTTGTTTTGTTTATGATGTCTACATTGTTCAGCCAGCTTCTTGATTTGAAGTAAACATTTTTGTATTGGATCAACTGGCAGTGTTTTAATTTGTTTAAGATTTGGATTCTTGGACTTTCCAATCACTAATAATTTAAGCTTTTTGCTCTCATCCAAATTAGCACAAACTAAAGCTGTAATCCTCTCTTTACTGCTTTTATCTCCTACGTAAGCATCCCCTTTAGAATGTAATGTCTTGTTTGGCAAGAGTTTATAAAAAAATGCAGTTTCATTCGCATTAAAAAATATCTTTCAGCAGGTAAGTAGAGAAAAGCCCTGGCAGTTTCGTACTGAAATTAGTGCATACGTCTTTGTTTATATCAGAGCTTTGGCCACATAGAGTTTGATAAGAAATATTGTGCCTTAAGTAAATTGAGAAATCCCTCCATCACTGCATTTAAAATCTTCAATATCCATTCAACTTGCCAATTCATCAGCCTTCATCTGCACTAAAGGCCCATTTAACGGAAAATTTCGAGATCTAACATCCTGGAACCATAGCAGTAGAGTATTTTCTAGATCTTGGGACGCATTTCTCATGCGTTTCCTTCCTCTAGCAAATTTTAATTTTTCCCATGAATCTAAAATTGACTCCTTGTTTTACAAATAAGTTGACAAGGTATTTTTTTAAAATTCCATAGTCAGCTGCTAACTGTTTTACACTCGTCATTCTCTACTTTCTATAAAATTTATACCTTTGACTCCAAAGTTAGGGTTTTGTACTTTCTATGTGTAGGCATCCTGAATTTTTACACGTTCACACCACACACTGAGGAAGAAAAACTTGCCAGGTGATGGCCGAATGGCTAGGGTGATAGCATTCGGTTCAAATCCTGTGGGTTCGAGTCCTACTGTTGGCATGGATGCTTGTAGCCATTCGGAATCGGCTTTAAACTGTAGGTCCCGGTCTAATTAGCCCTTGTATAACAAAAAGTTAACCGTAGCGCTCCACACCAAACCAAACCAAGAAGAAAAACTAGATTACATTAACTTGTCTGCACTGCAGGCATAACTGACACAGCTCCCTAGAATCTGTAGTAAAGACTGGTTTTTCTGAAATTCTAAGAAAATCGATACAAATAACGGAAAATCGCTTTGCCCGTTAAGCACTGATGTCCCTAACGTTTAGCGGAAATGCAATAGTCTAGGAATGCAGGCCTCTTTACACAGAAAAGAAATACAGATGATTTTGACACACAAAATAATAAATACAGTGTGTATTTTCTCCGTTAAACGAGGAAAAAGGAAAAAGAATTTTTTGTCAAATTTTTAGTTTGAATTAACCGAAATAAAAATTTAGTTCCAATTAATGAGATATTTTTAACATTAATTCCAATACAATTTTTGGGAGCTTTGGATTTAGTTCGAATTAATGAGCGTCCACTGTAATAAATAAATTCTGACATTGAAAACATTCATTTTAACTAAATACTACAAGAAAAACACTTAAATCATTTTAAAAAGCTACAAATATGAATCAGAACTATTATTATAATGTTTTATGAACGAAGGTGTGAATACGTATTACATTATAGACAAAATTTACTTATAAGAGGTCCCAATACAAATAACTATGAAAAAATATCTGTAAGAATTTTAAAAGATGTTCTCTGTAGAACAAGAGCATATAATGTTGTAGCATTGGTTTAATTCAGCATTATGGTATGGGGTTAAATAATTTTTTTAATTCAAAGCCCAACAGATAACGTTTCATATGTTGTTAATGCAAATATTGGTGTTTATACATGCTATTCTGGAAGGAGTGGAGCTTTGTACAACCACCAATGTTTTCTAATAGAACAAAACAAAAAAAATTTACTGAATGCTATTCCTATCAACAGCAAAAAAAGATATTTATTAGGAGTTTTGGCACTAAGTGATAATTGCCTGCCATTGGACATCTTTGCAACATTACAAAAACCTGAAGAACCACCAAAGATGCATATCCCTCCCAGAACAACATGTATAGAAATTGATACTGACAATCATACTGCAATGCTTAACATCATATTGCTCACAACATAATATCCGTGGAAAAATTAAACATCACAAAAGAATTCATGCAAATACATGAATGACCTTTTGAAGCAGGATGCTGATGAAGCAATTGTTGCCCATCTCACACAAACTCTAAAAAATATACAAACTATCAATTCACTACAAAACAAAGATTTATGAACAGCTCACTTCAATTTCTCGACGACATGAAGGGCTTATTTGGAGTAATATAAGAGTACCAGCTAAATGCTAACATAATTTGACCAAGAGAAAAATAGTGAAGCAGAGAAGATGTTTACAACAAAATATAATTAACAATGTATTGAATGTAAAATAATTCCATATGTACGGTCATTTTAAAAACACCAAAATATGATTTAACAATTCAATAAAATCTCCCGGAATCCCTCTCAACCCCTCCAAACACCCAATGGCCCTCAACCCTATGTCCTTTATGATACTTTCGTTTCCCAAATTTCGACGACCTTACCCCCCCCCCCCCCCCCCCTACTTTCTCGGAAGACAATTCAATATAATCCAAAACAGTCTCATTAATAAATTGTCTCCAATCAGCCAAAGTAGTCTTTGCAAAAGAATATTCCTCCATAATTCGCCCAGTTGTTGTACAACTCAAAATATCATAAGTAATATATAAAAACTCAAATAACTTTAATTTCGAATTAGAAATCCACGAACCATGCCGAATAGATTTTTCAGTATTACATTGCTTCCCCCAATAACTTTCTTACAGACAAATGTAAAACCATCAGAATACGAACTTTTAACTTTAATCCTCATCTCTGACCCACATTTTTTGCAATTCGCGCTCTTTAACAACCCAACCTCCGTCAAAAAATTAAATAGCAACTGTTATTTAATATTTTGACGGAGCATTACACCAAAGTAAAAACCGGTAACACTACAACCAAAACAAAGGGCGCCAGATTTAGCGAGAAAGCTCTTGAGGGGGGGGGGGGGAGATATAGTTGTACCTGTTTGGATTTGGCAACATGGCACACGTTGCGACTACAAAAACGGGTTACTGTAAGTTCAGGGTTGCAATATCCAGTAGCTTCATGATCCAGTCATTGGAACCGAAATTTCGCCAAATCGCCAGATACTGTCAAAAAGCAACCGTTTTTGGAAATACGCCACACTGGGATGCTTATTTTGAAAGGCGGATGATTTCGGCACCCGCTTGGCGATGGGCGAATAAAGGTTGCCCCAGTTCTATCGGGTAGGTTTTCTTAAACAATTTTTTTCCAAATAACCCAGACAATGTCCGAGAATGCAATTCTACATTTTAAAAGTGAAATATTGCCTAAATTGAAAGATTACTTTCCATCAGCCGTATTAAATGAGAAAGAGTCATGCCCAAAAGAAATTATTTTGCGGGCTGATATAGTCTCGAGAGATGGCGCAGAAAATTTTAAGAAGGTGTTCTCAGAAATTACCAGCACAGCGTGGATTATATACAGAAACGCTGCTAACTTTCAGAGGTAAATATTTTGTTTACTGTTGGATTTTTTTTGGATAATTGAATTATAACACAAGGAGTGCGGTAACGAAGAAGTGAAAACATTCTTTAAAAAATTATATATCTGATGCATTAATGTAGCTGTTTTAAATTATTTTTTTACAAATAGATATTTCTCTTTAACTCTTGGTATTAGAATTGATATATTAGAAGCAATATTTTGAATCTCTTAAATAAATTCTAAATTCACATTAAACATTAACGCACAATAATTAAAAACAAATTTTAGTATCGCCATCTACTGGAAAAATAAACTAATAACATAGCTTTATAAGTGAATCATCTTTCCTTTTTTCGTTGGCTTTGCAAAATATGAAGTAACAAATTTAGCATTTTCAAATTATTAATTAATAAATAAAATTTAGTTTAAATTTTGGAATATTGTAACTATATTTTTCAAAGTGATGCTAAAAGTTTCCACTAAATTTGGAAAATAGTTTACCGCACTTCCTGAATTCAGTGTGAGTGGAGTATGTATTATTAATGCTGTATTTATCTTACTTTAGATTTACTTTTTCAAAGAAATGGATTTGCCAACATTCTAAGGTTAATAAAAGGAATTTAGAATCAAAAAGGAACGCTCAGTGCAAAGCGAAGCTCCAAATAGTAATAAAAAATGTTACAAAAGATAATGTTAAGAAAGACATTTATCTTCGCCAAAAACCTCCACTAAGAACCGTAATTAAAATACAAATGGATCATACACACAGCACAACTTCTGCTGAAGCCTTAAGAATGTTACGAGTAAATGATGAGGTAATATTATATTTCAAATTATTTTTCTTGTATATATTTCTAATAGGAATTATTATCCATTATATTATAATTTTTTTTTTCTCCCGCAGGTTAAAGAGTGTTTTTTTGAGTATTTTTCCAATGGAATGACCACAGCTGAAGCCATAAGATTTCATAAAAAAAATGTTTTAATCGATGAAGATTTTAAAAGTCTAGCTAATGCTGCAATAAATCCGACCGTTAATCAAGTTCACTATTTGCATAATTGCTGGAGACAAACCAATTTAGGATCTTTATTACATCCATTTGAAAAGTTAGAAGAAAATATTCCTCTCTATGAAGCAAATGGTGATTAAGTGTATATTATTATTTTTCTAAATTGTTAATTTTTTAATGTTTTGGGTTTTATACTTTAAAAAAATATTATTCTTATTATTTCTGCAAAAATATAACTCTACATTATAATTTCAGTTCTTCGAAAAAGTATACTAACAGTATTGCAAGTTAAAGTTTAATGAATAGCTAATTATTTTAAAAAACATACAAAAAACATTACTTTCATCTTCTCGTTAGAGTTAAACAACTGACATCTACATCACTTAGCTGGCGCGATCTCAGGGGTTGCTACAGATGAAATGACATCTCAGAGCAGGAGTGCTAGAAATGCGATCATAACGCGCCGATAGGGTTTCCGCGCTAAACGGCAGTGCCGAAATCGTCCGCTTTTCTATGCCGCCTGCATAGCTTGAGATGCCAAACCTATTCCATTTTGAAAAAAAATATTTAAATTTATAAACCGAATATTTATAAATATTAGACCTATAAATTTTATTAAAACCGAAAATTTATAAACCGATGCCAAACTTATTCCATTGGAGGACAGAAGAGGTCTTTCTTAAATGAAAGGCTTATAAATTTCAAGTGTCAAAGTATAAATTGATTCCAGATATTTATTTGTTCACTAGCGCAAACTTCAATGGTTATTTCAGGCGTGTTACTGCAGTCTGTTTTTTCATCTGGTAAAAAATCCCAATATCGTATATCGAAATTTAATTCCTGGGTTGTGATCGTAATCAAATAGCTATATCGTTAAGTTTAACTTTTTTGGAAATGGCAACGACAGTTGGAAAATGGATCATGTTGTTGATGATTATGGTGGGTTAAAAGTAAATTCGGTGGTAGGGGCCGAACGCTCGAAATCTTGTAAGAATACAAGTTTGAGTAAAGCGTTTGCCTCTCCTCGAAAAATAAAGACACGCACATCCTCTAATGAAAGTGAATATGAAGTTGTTGCCGAGTTAGATAACGAAGACTCTGAGAATGGAGCCTGCAGTGGGGATAGTGAGGACGATCCCGATGGAAATGACAACAATGATTTGATGCGACTCGACAGTTCCACTAAAATTAAATGCGTTCAAGTACTTGATCCGTCCGAACCTGTGGAAATGGATGAAGTTTTTGTAATTGTTGATGATGACGCTAATGAGACACCAGATGAAAACACTGAACGTCAGGAGACACCCGAGGAGAAGAAACAGTGTTTATCAGATGGTGATGACTTTGAAATGGACGAAATTATCGCAGAATTTGCTGAGCAAGAGAAGAAAGGAGTTCCACGGTTTTCTGATAATGAAGATGAAATGGACTCAATATTGAACGAATTCGCTGAAACGCAATCTAATGAGTTCACAATCGAAAAAAAATCTGACGCTAACATTATACTCTCGTCTGAAGGTGAGGATGAAATGGAGTGTCTTTTAGAAGAATTTAGTAAGGAAAATGCTTCAGACGAAGATTCTTCAAAGCAAAAAAGAACCCAACACAAAGACATATCTCTTACTAATCAAATAGGAAAGAATTCTAACCTAACGAAAATCTGTGATATTAAAAACGATAATCTATGTGATTCAAGTAAACAGTGCAAATCTTCAAATAATCTTAATAATCAGTCTCTTAATGTGCAGCAGAGCTGCAGTGTACAAAAACATGATGGTGACCATTCAGCAGATAAAAGCAGTAATCATGTTAAAAGGGATTGTATTATTGTATGTGACACTGATGAGAAGAGCAACTTTAGTAATTGTAGTTCAATTGAAATTTTACTTGATGATGACTCAATGAAAGCAAGTAATCAGAATATATCATTGAAAGGAATGGGTGAGACATCTACTGTAGTACTTAACTGTGCAGTCAATGATTCACCTGCTTTTAGTTTCTCTGATGAAGAAAATAATGATTTAAATAAGATGATCTTGGATATTGTGGAGGATGATACCAATGATGTTAATTCTAATGCAGACATGACTAATGATATCCATTCAGATAATATATTAGACATACCTGTTTTAGAAAAATCTACTATAGTGGTTGAGTCTCCTGTAAAACCAAGTAGCATGAATAAATCTGATAAAACACTGGAGGTAAATTCTGAAGTTCTAACAAGTAACCAAATTAAAATTTCTGAATGTTTTAAAGAAGACATCCCTGAAAATGTAACTTCAAATGAAATTGTTTCTTTTTCTATCGATAAATTATGTTGTAATGTAGATCATTCCAGTGTCATTCCTAAAACTATTAACGACCAAATTGTTTCAAGTAATGCTGTTGAACTATCAAGTATTGCAATAGATGATGATGCATCATCTCAGACAAATGAAAATATTACATCCAAAAGAAATACAGATGTTGAAATATCTGATGCTGTTGAAGGTATAGTAGCATATGCATTTCTTAAATTTTCATCTCTTTGAATTGATCTTTCACTTTGTTGATAGTGAAAATACCCTCTTAAGGATATCAATTCGGATGTGGTTTATAGGTTCAGATTTTGTAGATTATGATGATTCTAAGGTTTTGGGTTTGAGTGTCTATCAAGCCCAAAATATTGCAAAAGGTAACTTGCTCACCTAAGCCAATCAACCAAAATCATCTAAAGTCTTTACGTGCTATCTATTTTTTGGTAGTCCATGCTTTGATAGCTCTTACTGTACTCACTTTTCACTTTAAGTAATTAGTTTTTGAATGAGAATTTTTAATGACTGTAATTTTTTAAGCAGCCACAAAATAAAATTATGATTTTATCTGCATTAGCATATGATGATGTGTATTTTCCTAATTTTTTATAAAAAAGACCCCTGTTTATGAAATAATCTGATTGTTGAGGGTTTCTTTGCTCATCTGAAACAGTTTGTGACTCCTGCTTGTTTAATGGCTTTCATGGAAATGTAATTATTCATTCATTTATGGAAAACACTTTGTGTAACATTTCTGAATGGTCAGAGATTTTTCATAGATTTTAAGTATTCCATTAACTTTGGTGCTGCTCGGGATTTTAGAGTGAAAATTTGAGCCATTAATTTTATGAAATGGATGCAGGAATTTGAGAACTTGCATTCTAGAAAATTTTGGATTAATTGGAAACCCTGTGTATTTCAGTGTTGTCCAAACTTTTTGCATTCAACAAAATATGTATTTTTATATTTTTATAAATTTTATCTTTTTTTAAATAAGAATATTGTTGGTTGATGTTTTATTTTCTTTTATAGAATGTTATTTATGCTTATTAATTAGCTATCTCAGTAGAATTTGATCTATCTTTAGGTAATGTTTCTTCTGGTGCTACAGAAAAACACAATGATAAAAAGACAGTTCATGGAGATCAAAACAAAGAATTTGAAGAAATAAATGAAACCGTATTAAATGATGCACCTAAAAAGAATGATACTGCTATTTCAAAAGAGGGAAATGACTCTACCACAGATAAACATTTTGTGCAGTTCGAAATCAGTCCAGATTCTGCAGTTACATGTAATCCTCATTCAGATGAAAGCATGAAGTTAGAATCCAAGCTTGATGAAGAGAAAAAAATAAAATTAGATGCAGGTATATGTACCATTTAATTACAATTTTATAGTGTGTTTATAAATATTTTAACGTTTTTTTTTATATATATTTGTAGTTCATATGATTTAAAGATTCTTAAATCTGAACACCATTGGAAACTTAAAATTTTTAAGGAGTTTTTAAAAATTGTTTTGCATTTTAGTGAACCCATTTAACCAATTTTTAAAATAATTTATTATCCAGAACTGTTGTACATGAATCCTTTTTTTCTTCTTACGGATTAGTAAATGCCTATGCAGATAGAACTAGATAGAACTAGAAATTCAAAGTTTTATACAAGCATAGTAATTTGCTCTCAATCTGACAAATTCTTGAATATTTAAAGGAATCTGACTGTAAGTAATTTTGAGATCCCAGTGGTGCTGGTTGGTAGTGAATGAGAGATTTTCTGTTATAGTCAATTACACAGTTAGTTATCCAACTTTTGACTTTGTCTAAAGTAATTGATATTTTAACTTATAAAAAGCAACTCATTAGTTCTACTAGATTTGACTAATTTAGTGTGTGTCTAGGTTTTACTAGATTTGACTGTGAATATTTTAATCATATTACTGTTATTTATTTATGCTATTAAATAAATATTCTGTTAGGTTTATGTACAGGGAATTTTTTAAAGGTTTATATATATATATATATATATATATATATATATATATATATATATATATATATATACATATATATGTGTAGTATGTGTACACACATACACATTTATAATATATTGTTTAATATTAATAAAGAAGGGAAGAGCCTACACTCACTGTGGGTGCAGTGGCCCAGTCGGCAAAGGTGTCGAGCCAGTGACCTACAAGTTGCTGATTTGATACCCGACGCTAACAAAACTGCCAATGTGTATACTAATCGCAGCTGGTGCATGGAAAAAATCTGTTGTAGCTGCAATGTCCTTAAAGTTCCCAATATTACCTCTGGAGGTGCAGGGTCAAGTGTTCCAGTCTCGTCACTTGACTTGGTTCAAAATTATGGGACCAGTATGCTTAAAATGGGTGGAGCGTGGACTAACCCCCTGTGGTGCACCTGGGGCAATGCATGCAGCGAAGTGGTTGCACACTTCTGGCTTCTCCCAGAGAAGATCCTATGCTCACCTTCCAGCCATTGGAAAGAAAAAAAATATTAATAAAGAATGAGATGAAAAATAAATTTCATGATACAATAGGAAATACATGATATGTATAAAAACTGGCTGTATTTATCAAAGGCATTTTCTTAATTATTTTCTTATATATACACCCAAACACATTCTTTTCTTGCACACACAAGTGTATATGTATATATTTCTTTTCTATCTGTATTTATAATATGAATATATACATAATCTATTTAATGTAAATGAACAATGAGATTACAAAAAAGTAAATCTTCCTATTTACTTGAATTGTAAAATAAATGGAAACTAGCAGTTTATTACATTTTATCATAGGTTTTTTTTCTTTCTTTTCAATTTTCATGTGAAATACATTTTTAGAAGAATTTGATCCTGAAATTTTTTAAATCTTTACCTGTTATCAAAACATTTTACAGAAGAATTTGTACTTGGACATAAAATTATTTTATATTATTGAAAATGTCATCAAGATATTTTGGACCTTTTTAAGATAGCTTTTCTGTAATATGAATTTAATTTTTTTTTTTTTTTTTAACATTGCATATAGAGTGTTTTGAGAATTAGTGATAGCGATTTTCATATATTTTGATGGATTATATTTTAACAAAAGCTATCGTAATTTAAATATCATCAGGCTTTTTGATATTAGTATTGGTGTGATATGACCAATTTTGCATATTTTTTCTACACTTTTTTTAATCAATTTTCTTATCTTGTGGGAAAATATAAAAGTTTGGAATTATTTAGAAATTATGTAATATTTTCTTTAAAATTTGAGCATTTCACCTTTGGTATATTTTATTCATTAATGTTGCTTTAATTTCAGAAGAAAATTGTAGTATTGTTGGGATAAAAGCAGAAGTCAAGGACCATTCTGATAAAACAACACCAAATATGACTGAGGAAATAATTCTTGATAAAGATTCAGGTGTCTCATCATCAAGCATCTCAACTGAATTTCAAGTTACTGCTGATGATAAAAACAAGCGAAAGTTAGAAGATGATACTGATATTGATACTAAAAAGTTCAGAAAAGGAAATGAAAAAAATGAAAGTTCAAACTATTTAAATGGTGATGAAAGCTCAACTTCAAGTACCTCTGGGGACTTTGGATTAAAAAATACAAATATTGAAGAATTAGTGTCTGATGTAACAGTAGCAGATTATAAAGCAGTAGATAAAATAAATAGCTTAATTCCTTGGAATCCTTCTGAAAAAATTGAAACATCAAAAACAGTGAGTAAATAATTTTCATGGAAAATTAAATTCTAATTCAGTAAAAAAAGTAACTAGGCGATTTAAATGTATTCTACTACTAACTTCTAAAAGAAGATGTAACAGAGGGGAATTGAACTGAGTTTTTACATAATTTAGGCACATTATAGAAATTTAAATTTAATTAGAATTTTATCTAAATTACTTTTAAAATTGTTTCATAAAATTTTTCTCATATTTGTTTTTTCTAATGTTTATAGTTGTACTGGCAAAGTCTGAGCTTTGATATTTCTATGTGTGTGAGAGAGTCAATATAATGAACATGGGCTAGTGTGTAAATTCTAAGTTCATTAAATAAATTTTCTGGAAGTCCTCGTAAGTAGCTACGGTGGTTAGCAAAATGGTATTATAGACTGTAAGAGAACAAGAACTTTCAAAAAATGTCAGAATTAGTTTTTGTGGACATTCTTGCTGAAGACGTAAAAATAGCATTCAGTGTGTTGAAATACATTGTATTTTTATTGTTTATAGAATTGATTTTCCTTGTTAACCAGCTTACTGTCAAGTGAGTTAATCTTCTAACTGTGGTACAAAGTTAAATCTATAAACATACTTTGTAACAGTAAAAAAAAAATTAAAAATTGTTGGATGGAGAAATTTATTCAATTTATTTATTTTTTTTTCAAATCCAGGTTTTAGATAGAATTGCAATGTATGTATGCCAAGAAGTGGTTAAAGAATCTTATAAGAAAAAGTACCTAGAAGAAAAGAGTAAAGTTAAAGAATTAGAAGAGAAAATAGAGAATCTGACAAAAAATTTGGAATCATTTCGTTTGGAAGTAATATTTTCTGAATGATTATGTGCAATATTTGATATTATATATGTGGATTTCTTCCATTTGTGTGATTAAATATTATTATTATTATAATTATTTTTTTGCAGTTTGCAGATTTTAGAGATACTCAGAAAATAACTTTTGCAGAGCAAAATTTTAAAGCCAAGGTAAATTTCCCTCACAGTTTCAATAGTTATTTATATTTGTGTGTATGTACTTATATATATATATATATATATTTAAATGTGATAAAAATACAGGAGTAATAGTCAGTACTATAAAAATATTTTTAGAAGACACTACAGCTGTGATATAATATGTTTATTATGTTACAGCTAAAAATATGTGTTTAATAAACTTATAAATAAATAGTATATGTTTATGCAAATATAATTAAATAATATTTTCTAAATTTATAATTAAATATTTATTTTTAAGGCTATTAAGATCCATAATGTAAATTTTATATGTATTTTTCATATAGTATAAAAATATGCTTTTAAAATTAAATGCAATTTATACAATTATTTTACAGTTAGTTTTTTTTATGCTGTTTTAAAGATCTAGTATTCTTGTCATATTGCCTTAAAAACACAAAAGTAATTACCATATTCTTGCTCATATTACATGTTATTAGAGAAATTTTGTTTTCAGGACAAATTTTGAAATAAAATTTTTCTAGAATGGAGGTTTTATGCTGCAACAGGGTTTGTATGGTCTTTAAAAGTCCTTGAGAACTCCTTATTTGCAGTTTTGTTTCTAATGGCTCTTAAAAAAGTTTTTTAAAAGTACAGTCATACCCTGGTAGTCTTTTCATTTCAACGCAAGAAAATTGTTTTGGTACTCGCCATTTGCTCAATAGTTGCATTTCGATGCCAAAAAAAAAAAAAAAATGCTTCCGTACTCAATGTTTGCTTGGTACTCGTCACATGTTCAAAAACATGTATGAGACAAGATGACTCTCTCAAATCCTGTCTCGCTGGATGAAAAGAAAGACTGAAATAGGTTGAATTATGAAATTTTGTTCAAAAGTATCACCTTGACAAAGCAAGCCAGAATCTGGTCCTGTTTAATGATCAAGCATTATCTCACTTCAGAACCATTTCAAAAGGTAGGCCAAAGCAAGTTTCTCTTGATTGGTTTGTACTGAAACTCCTTAAATCTGAGTCTACAACAGGGGTCGGTGGTGATAAGAGACAGAAAAGGGAAAGAATCCCTGTGCAAATGCCTGGTGTTTTATTAGAAGGAGACTCCCCTTGCAAGCAGTACCCCCTCTTCTCCTCAACTATGCCTCTATCCCATTAGGCTATAAACTTCTTTCAATACAGGCTGAGGGAGGGTAAATTTTATTTTATCTAATTGTTTTGAATTATGTCTGTCTAGTTAAGAGATTTTGTATGAAAACAAAACAAAACAACCCCATCCATATATAAATTGCCCGATAAAATGTGAAATTTCTGGTTTTCAGGAACAAATAAATTCTATTTATATTAATCCTTATGAGAAAAATTCATTCTGTACTCATCATGCATTCTGGAACCAATTAACGATGAGTATCAAGGTACCACTGTACTTATTTTTAACTTCAAGATCCTTATCTACTTCCTGATCCTTAAAAAGTATTTTATTTTCAAGTCGAAATACAAGAATTTTTTGTTTATAGCTGCTAATGACTGCCTTTATGAAAATGCAGTTAATTTTACAGATTTTCTGTTTGTATCACTATTGATCAGGACGGGATTGCTTTTGTGTTATTACTCTCATCCCCAACCAACCAATTCTTTCTCTCTCTCTCTCTCTCTCTCTCTCTCTCTCTCTATATATATATATATATATATATATATATATATATATATATATATAAAATATATATATATATATATATATATATATATATACATACATGTGTATATATACATACATGTGTATATATATATACATGTGTATATATATATATATATATATATATATATATATATATATATATATATATATATATATATATATATATATACACGCACATACACACAGTGAGTTTGCTCTTAATTACTGGCTATAACACTGCTTACGAATGTTTGTCAAGTTAAATGCATTGATTACCCAACAGATTGCAACCTGTATAAGTAATCTTGAAACAGTATTATTAATTTAATGTAGAAGTCATCATAAGGTTGTATAGGATCCTATAACTCAAAAACTTTTAAAAGCCTAAACTTTGGAACTAAAACATTTCATTAAATCACCTTTGAGGCCCTTAAAAGTGCCAGCACAGGTCCTTGTGCTAGCACTTTTAAGGACCCTCAGTCATTTCCTAAAATCCAAAATAAGTCCTTGAGAACTCCTCATTTTTGATTTTGGGAAATGAGTATGAACCCTGAATAAGATATTTTTTTATGGACTAAGTTTCTGTTTACTATTTCTGTCATTCTATAAATGTTCCTTTGGTCTCATAAATTTAATGCTTTTCTAAATTTTTACTCTCTTTTTAAGTCAAATTTCAGTGGTGCCTGGAAACTAATGTATTGTCACTGTCCTTTAATGAAAATTATATTCTCTCCAAAGCATTAGGAATATCCCATTAGTGGGCTTTACTTTAATTGTTCATATTTATGCATTTTGAATTAGAGGTGGACCTTGCAGGTGCATATGACTTAACATGTAGATTATGGAGTTTAAGAAACTAATTTCCTCTTTAAAATGTGTAGAATTTTTTCTCTCTCTCTCTGTTGTAAGAGAAATGCAAAACAGTAGACACAAAATCCTAATAACATTCAGAAACTTAATATTTAACATATTTGCTATGAAATTTTCCAATTTAAGAAAGATTGATAATTTTTATCTTAAATAAAGGAAATATCACTAATTAAAGGAAAGGGATGTTAAAGTAAAATAATGTTATTGTAATGTGTAAAGTAAAATTGTCTTAAATTTATTGAATGTACCTTAATTTTTCAAATTTGACTATGAGATAGTAAGTGAATTTAACTCTAAGTTTTCAGGTCAAGAGCAAGTTCTGGTCCGTTTCTCTGAAATAGAGAGAGAGAGGTTGAAGCTTAAATTTTGTTGTGTAACTATCTAAATAAACAAATTCCTTGAGTGATTTGGTGTTTATATTTACCAGTTAGTTTATTCTTACATTTTTTTAAAGTTGGTAATTTTAGCATTACACGTAAAATTTTTTGCAATGAATATGTATATATGGATCCTCATTAAATCTAGTCTCTTGAAATACTATCTGTGGCATCATTATATACATACATACATATATATATATATATATATATATATATATATATATATATATATATATATATATATATATATATATATACATACATACACACAATGTGCTTACTTGAATTCCTATTATTTTTTGTTATTCTTAATCAAGCTGTTATTATATATTTACCAAATATTTAAAAAAAATGTTTTAATACAAAGGAGGAAATTATGGTTACACACCCACTATGTATTTAGCAGTGTATATTTACCAAATATTAAAAAAAAAATGTTTTAATACAAAGGATGTAATTATGGTTACACACCCACTATGTATTTAGCAGTGTACTTGTGATATTTCAAATCATTATGTTCTAAAATTTCAATAAATTTGGCTGAAGATTCTGTTGCATAGTATTCTCTTAAAGAACTGTTCAGGTTTATGAAGATTTAATAGTTCATATCTTAACATTAAATGTAAAAAATGTGTGAACTCTTTCTTTTTACCCTGTTGTCTGTACGTTTTCTCAAATACATGTGTGTGTGTGTATATGGATAATTTCATGGTTTAGTACTGTTAATGGGTCAATCTTTTGGTCAATTACTGAGGTTTTGAAAAAATGAAAGAAGATTGTATCTACATACTATTTTTCTACTGCTTGATATAAGATGTATATAAAATAAATAAATAAATAAATAAAAACTGAAGTGTGGGTATGAAAGATTATAAAATGTTGAGACCTGTATTGTTTTTATACTATGTACAAGAATTTTCATTTTCTCTCATTCATTTTCTTTTCATTTTCATTTTAAAAAAAACTTTTTTTGTTATGAAGTGCCCTCCTTAAAATGGATTGTCATTTCTAAATGTGTAATTTACTTCTGCTCTAGTGATATTTTAGTTTAATGCAATTCAAAGCTCTTAAAATATCTGATGTTTGTATATTGTAATGGTGTTCCATTTTCAATTGTTAAAAAGGAAATTTTTATATAAGGTTCGCCCATAAAGTAACTGGACAAATTAAAAGATGAAACGTTAAAATAAAAAAGTGAAAGAATAATCACCTGGTTAGAAAGAGTGACATCTCAACTCTTGTTAAAGCCAGTTTAAACTGGTTATTTAGTTGTTTGCATATCAAAATGCCGTAGTAATTTTTATTTACTGAGAAGGCATTGTACCAAAAAAAATTGCTTAGGAATGGAACAACTTTGTAACATTAAATTTTGTTACAAATTAGGTAAATCTGCTACCGAAACTTTAGAGATGATTTG
Source organism: Dolomedes plantarius (assembly GCA_907164885.2). Taxonomy (NCBI): domain Eukaryota; kingdom Metazoa; phylum Arthropoda; class Arachnida; order Araneae; family Dolomedidae; genus Dolomedes; species Dolomedes plantarius. Next base: position 183,344,195 of record OU015495.1, on the reverse strand, counting down.
GACAGTATATAGTGATGCATTGTTATCAAGAACAAAAGTGTATGAGTGGTACAACCGCTTTAAATGTGGGCGAGAAAGTATTTAAGATGAACCAAACACAGGGTGCTCTTCAACTTCAAAGAATGAGGAAAATGTGGAGAAAATTCGTTCTTTGGTAAAAGCTGATAGACATGTAACAACTCAGCAACTTTCAGACATGCTTGGGATAAGCAAAGAAAGCTGTAGATTAATTTTAATTGAAAATCTGAAAATGAAAAAAGTTGTTGTTCGATTTGTGCCTCGGATTTTGACAGAACAGCGAAAAGAAGACAGAAAAGCTTGCTGTGAAGATTTGCTGACTACTGTGCAACAGGACAACAATTTCTTAAAGTGTATTATAGCAGGAGATCAGACCTGGTGTCTACAATACGACCCAGGAACAAAAAGATAAAGTGTACAGTGAAAGGACAGTCTTTTCGCATACAAAAAAAAGCACAGATGTCAAAATCAAAGACTAAGGTGATACTGATTGCATTTTTTGATTACAAAGGACTTATTCACCACGAGTTTGTTCCTGAAAATCAAACAATTAGTCAGTATTTTTATAAGGAGGTGCTTTTTCGATTAAGAAACAGGATAAGGCGAGTTAGGAGGGAACTGTTTGATTCTGGGCTATGGTTTCTTTTTCACAATAATACTAGGCTCCATACAGTAATTTCTGTACAACAATATCTTTCTAAGCGTTCAATTACAGTGATAAATCACTCACCATTTTCTCCTGACTTATCGCTAGCTGATTTTTTCCCTTTTTCCGAAGCTTAAGATGGCTATGAAAGGACGGAGATTTAAAAACATGTTGGATATTAAATCAAATGTTACGCGTATTTTGCGATTGGTTAGTTCTAACGCCTATAAACAGTGTTTGATGACTTGAAGAAATGCTGGAAAAATTGTATAGACTCCTTTGGCGATTATCTTGAAGGAGATAAATATATTTGAAGGTGAGTAATATTTTTCTTATTTATAAAAAAATTGTCCGGTGACTTTATGGGTGCACCTTGTATTTGCTTCCCTTCATATTATCCATTCAATTGCTTGAATTCCAAGTTAATATATATAAATATTTAGTAATATCTGCATATATATTTTAATATATTTTTAAAATTACAGCTGCATACAAGAACAGTTGGAGTCAATGTAAAGATATATCGGGTAATAAATCTGTATTTATCTTGTTAATGTTAATGTTTTATTTTCATTTTTTGCATGTATAGCATGCATTCCCATGATCTATTGGTCTATATATTATTTGTTCCTTTGGTGGTCAGTCTGTATGTTCATTTAGGCAGTATATATATTTTTATATGGCAGTATGTATAGTTTTATTTTACATATCATATAATTTAGATTATATATGTAGCTTTTCATTTCTGCTTGCGAAACTGGATGATTTGCTTATAAATCAAGAGAAAAAATGTGGAAGGATATTTAATTTTCAGTTGATTGCCAAATATGGATAATTTTGTATAAAATCTTAACTGTTGTATAAATATTCACAGCAGGCATTCAGAGTTATAAATGTATGAAATTGCTATTTTATCTGTTTATAAACTATTTTTTGTTACTTAAAAATTGTATTTGAAAATTTACTTGTGTAATTCTTAAGGTATAAGCTGTTATCATTTATGATACATACTCCATTATATCTACTATCATCAAATTAGGAAGAGAATAAAAAAGGAGAAAATATGCTTTGTTCAGTGGATTTGAAATCTCATGTTTAGCAAAAAGTATTTTTTTTTAAAATTTGATAATTTGTACAGAAAAAGATCTGGCTTTTATTTATATCATCCATTTAATATGCAAATACAGTTGATTCTGGTTAATCAGACCACATTGGGACACGATCATTTTAGTCCTAGTAACTGGCAGGTCCTATTAAACGAACATGCCTTATGTTAGAAGACAGGATTCGGTCCGATTAACCGGTGGTCCAATTAACCGGAATCAACTGTATACATTACTATAAAAAATTTGACACTCTTTATGCCTTTAAATGTCACTATAAATTTCTAAACATAAAAATTATTTACTGTAACAATACAAAATTTATTTTTCAAAAAATACAAAAACTGGGGTTGACATGGATGTTTGATGTTCAAAAAAGTTTTAAATTGTAGGCCCCTCTCTGTTTATTCCTTGTGTAGGAAAGTATGACCATGGTTCTAAAAAAAACATTGATTAATTTGTGCATAATACAACATGTAGCAAATGTAAAAGTTTACTTTAAAGATCCTAATTTTCAAAAGAATTTTCATAGATTCAAAATTAATGCTATTGTCTTATAAAGTATTTATGAAATACTAGCTGAATACCCGTGCTTCACTACAGAGTACATTCAAATTAAATAAAACAATAAATGCATGCAGTTAATGCCCAAAAAAAAAATTTATAATAAATACAACAGTCAATGTATGCAATTAATGCCAAAAAAGAATATATATATGTATATTTCTAAAAAAATCATAATGGATATTTATATAGACAAAATAATGTAGAAGAAAATATTGAAATTAAATCTAATAGAACATACTAAAGAATATAGTACATTTTGAGGAACATTTCTTTTATTGTATTTTAATATTTTTTTGGATAATGTCCAATCATCTGCTGCATTAGAAAGAAATTTTTCTTTTGTCTATTTCATTATTATGCACATGACACAAAATTAATTTAAAGTATCACAAAAAGAAAAGAAACTACATGATCAGCATTTAATAAATTAAATTCTAAAAATTAATCTTTAAAAATTCAACAAAAATCAGAAAATGGAGGTAAAGATTTCATTTTAAAGAAATTTTTATGATCTTTCTTGCGATATAAATTTTATAACCCTCAGATTATTATTTTAAATGCAAACTTGAAAGAATGTTACAAAAACAGCTTAAAAATTTAATTTAAAAAAATCTAAGAAGAATTTTTCAAAAATCTTTCTTAGTGCATCCCTACACTATAAGAAGAATCACCATGCAAAATTTCAACCCTTTAGCTCCAGCAGTTTGGTCTGTGCATTATCTGTCAGCCAGTCAGTCAGTTATGGAACTGTTTTATATATATAGATTGATACACCCTAGTTTGTTTATTCATTAGATCTGATGTGGAGTATGTTGAAAATTTTATTTCTTTAAATATGGTTATGTAAGATTACAATTATGAAGCTTTTAAAATTTTCATCATGAAAAGGGTTAAAAAATGTAAAAGCTAAAAGTCAATTATTCTTTAAAGTGCTTGTGTATGTAGAAGACTAATGGGATGGGGAAATGAAGTTCTCAAAATTTTTATTTGCAGTTATTTTTAGTGATTATTTGTTTTTAATAGTATTTAATAATTACAGGAAAGTGAAATAAAGCAGGCATTGTCAATGCAAGGTACTTTGAAAAATAAACCAGCTGTTCTATCAGAAGTGAGTCGATATTTAAATATGTAACCTTATAATTTATATTTACTGAAAAATGTTTGTAGTTTGTTATATCCGAAAAATGTAACCAGTAGATTGTGGGTAGCCTTGTCCACATTGACAAGAGAAAAGTGTATTAAAAAAATGCTTTCAACTTAATTTTGTTACTGTATATAGATTGTTATGCTGTATGTTTATACTTAATATTATGTTTTTGACTTATAACAAGAAATTATATTCATATGAGCTGGTAACAATGCCCTTTAGCTATTGTTTTTGAATACTAGAGATGCACTCATACTTACATATATGTTTCTGTACATGAGTCACCACCCTGTGGCTTAGGTTTTATTCCTGTCTGAAGCATGCATGTTTGTGTATCATCCCCTCTTATGGAGCGACACTGGCTGACCAATTGGGTAGTCCCGTAATGAAGTAGACAGTTTTGGTGATGTCCAGTGAATATCCTCTAAATGGAATGCTTCCTGCATTGAAAATGAATTGTTCTTTGTAAATGCTCTCTGGAAAGAACATCTTGTAGCTTATAAAAATTACTCCTAAATATGAATGTTGGTAATTAGAAAGTAAAGTCTGTCATTTGTAACATACTTTTTAATTAGCAACAGCAGTGTACTTGAAAAGTCCCTCACTTAATGAGTATTTTTACTTTAGATGAATTCTTCTAATGTAATGAAAATGCAATTCTATAAGAAATTAGATTACTTATAGAATTGAATTAGATGAATGTGTAATAAATAGACCAGAAAGCACAGAATTACAATTTTCCATTTTTAAAGAGAAACTGGAAAAGTGGAAAAGCAAAAATGAGATAATCCAAGAATTAACATAATAAACTCATTTAGTCAAAAAATTTTATAATCAAACACGAAAGTTCTCTTAAATATGGTTTAAATATGCCTGAAGATTTTTAAAAAAAGGCCAAGAGGTAATCTGAGTGAGATCCTGGAAGAAGTGCCCAAAGTATTAAACCTTGTAAAAAGAAAAGGCAATATATTAAACAAAGGAGCAAATGCTTATTGCAGTTACTTTAAAATATGCTTGTTTCATTTTGTTTGATTGTTAATTCTGTTGTTACTATTTAACAGGTATTGAATTAAAATTGTTAGGTAATTTGAGAATATTTATAGCTGTTTTAGTCATGATGTTACCAGAATGTATAATATACTACTATTTCTTTATTTTTTCCTAGTTGAATATTATTTTAAGTACATTAATACACATACCTATAAAATTTGACTTACTGCGACAAATGGATGACAACGATCATTGGACTTTTTGGTTTTATTGTAACATAACAAATGTATAACATAAATAGAAATGCTTCCCCAGGTAAGGATTCCAACAGGGTGTTTCATAACCCCTTTTTGCGAGGGCAAGGGGCAAACTGAGAAGCAAAAACTTCTCCCTTTCTACTGGTGTTGCAGTGCCCCCTCGATATAATTTTCTACAGTACCCAATGTATATATATTGAATCCATTTTAACACTTCTAGAATACAACTATAAAGGAAGAAAAGCCTCTTCTTGAGCCAAAGACAGAAACTTTGCCTGTGACTTCTAACATCAAGGTACTCATGAATATTTTACATATTTATACTTCAAATGATTTGATTGTGTATTTGTGCAATAAGTAATCAGTGTTTTTAAGTATTAAATTTTTGTAGATTAACGATTGTGTGATAAGTAAAAAGCCCATAAGATGTTAAAAGATGAATCAGGAATCTAACTGACATAGTTATAAGTAATTAAGCATTCGTTAATCAAATATTAATACAATTCAAAGCCTGTTATTATTTCTAAGTTATTCAAGTTCTTTAAAGTAAAGGTGAATATTTATATATTTTTTCATTGTTTAGTTATTTAATATTTTCCCCAAAAAGGCAAGAAATTAAGTAATAAGAATTTCAGGTAGTTATTAATGAGCACTGGCATATTCTACAGTTTGTAATAAAATTAATTATTATGGTTTTAAGTGAATCAGTCAAATAGAAAAGACAAATAAAAATGTCTTATAGAAAAGAGAAATAAAAATGCATGCTCAAAATATATTTTTTAAAAATTTACTAGACATTTAAGTAGACATTCATTGAATATTAATGATTGTATGCCCAAGAATTACTTTCGTATGCTTAATTTTCATTTTATCTAGATTATATAGATTATTAATTTATAAGATTTTTTACTAAAATCAGGAATCTTTCATATAATTATTTTATTGTTAATTTTAAGAGATAGCTTTAAGAGAATAATCTTTGAACACTATAAACTGTCAAGTTCCTTTTCAAAATAAGTTATTTAAAATGGTTTTTAATGTGATTTTTAATGAATATAGTTATTGAATTAATGTTGATTTAAAAGCTTCCTCTAACAGGAGGAGCAAAGAATATATTATGTTAAATGTTTTCTATTATGCATGCATACAATCAGTAGCAGCTTGTCATTTAGGGAAACACTAGCTGAGTGGCAACCTGATGTGTTGCTTTTATGATTTAAAATGGTTTCGATTTAAAATTGTTTTTTAATTGCATGTAGTGATCAACTGTTGATGATGATGGCTAATATTTGCCAACTTTAGCTTTAAAAAAATTTTATTTCTTAAAGATTAAAAACTGTTTAATCACTTTAAAAAATATATTAGAATTTTTAAAAAAATGAAATAATTATTTAAATTTCTCTTTTTCAAATTTTTATTTTTGGCTTTTGAAATAATTCTTTCAAATTTCCGTTTTCAAATTTTTCTTTTTAAACAAAAAAGAAGTTCATTCAATTAGAAAAAATTCTAAAGGTTTTAACTTCTCATTTCCTAAAACTAAAATTATTTCTGGTACTTTAAAATTATTTATGGTTTCCAATTATTAAATGACTCGTTCTTAACTAATAATTTTTCCTTTTGGCAACATGGCTGAATGTAAATATTAAATCTCATGGGGAAAAAGTGCATTAAAAAAAGAGAAAGACAGTTCTGATGAATTCAAAATTGGTGGCAGAAGAATCCTCATCAGTTGCTCATTATTTAA